>VZTJ01003246.1:30397-80197 GCA_013397795.1 Orthonyx spaldingii
GACGTTGAGGTGCTGGAGCGTGTCCAGAGAAGGGCAACGAAGCTGGTGAAGGGTTCGGAGCACAAGTCCTGCGAGGAGCGGCTGAGGGAACTGGGAGTGTTTAGGACTGGGGGGGAATGTATTGATCTTTACAACTAACTGAAAGTAGGTTGTAGTGGGATGGGTGTAGTCTCTTCCGCCAGGTACAAAGTGACAGGAGAAGAGGAATCGGACTCAAGTTGTACCAGAGCAGGTTTAGATTGGATATTAGGCAAAGTTGCTTCACTCAGAGGGTTTTCAGGCATTGGAACAGTCTGCCTGGGGAAGTGGTGGAATCACCATTCCTGGATGTGTTCAAAAAAATCACAGAATCATGGAATGGTCTGGGTTGGAAGAGACCTTAAACATCTTCTAGTTCCAAACTCCCTACCATGGGTAGCTTTCACTAGACCAGGTTTCTCAGAGGCCTATCCAACCTGACCTTAGACATTTCCAGGGATGGGGCACCCACAACTTCTCTGGACAACCTGATGTATAGGTGTGGTTCTTAAGGACATGTTTTAGTTGTGGACCTGGCAGTACTGGTTAGTGATTGGACTTGATGATCTTAGAAGTCTTGTCTAACTGTAATGATTCTATGGCACTGAGACCCACTTGAGGTATGTCTAGATCATGAGAGAAGCAAATGGATGATGACACCACACGATTCCAGTTGCTTTCCAGTAGTATGTGTGTGTTAAGTACTCATTAATTGAATTGTGTTGTATCTGAATGCTCGAATGGTTTCAGAACTGCATGTAAAAACACATTTTTGGTGCCCCGATTTGAAAGAGACAAGTCATGCACATCAATAAAATAATTACTCTTGTAACTTTGTTACAAGTTACTTGTCTTGTAATGTCGAAGAATTACGTTTTGTAACTCTTATAGCCTTCATTATCCTTTGTGTCCAAGCCTCGCTTCTTGGTTTTCAGGGGCCAGTGACAAAATTCCCGTGACTATTTCCACTACTCCAGCTTATGCCTGCTGCCCCTCCCCATTGCCCATGCAGCTGCAGCAAAGCCTCCTGTTAGGTGGTTGAAGGCAGCTGTGAGACTCCTCTTCTTTGTGCTGAGCAGACCCAGGTCTCTATCTCCACCCATACTCAATCCCTGCAGCAGGCAAAAATTCAGAAAGCATGAACAACACCTGAGCTAGCAGTTTAATTAATTTATCATCTGATTAGGCAGAAACAAGACAAAGAAATTGTTTGAAGTCAGTTTTCTTTGCCTTGTTTTTTCTTCGCCTTGTTTTTTCTTCTCAGTGATTTTAATAATTTGTGTAATATATCTCTTTGCAGGAGCTGTTATGCACCACATCTGCATCTTAATTCTACAGCCACAATAATCTAGGGATGTTTATTTCTTTGGCAAGCAGACAGAAATTGTGAACTATTAAAGCTGCTGGATTTCCTGTCATTCTCTTCTAGCTGGGTCACTGGTGCTTTATCCTGAGGTCATTGAAAGTGCCAGAAAAAATAATTTTAAAAATTACAGGAACACTACAAGAAGTCAAAAGGTTTTTATACCGTCTCTCACAGTATCCTTCTGGGCAAAATATCCTGCACACAGCTAGACAAATCCATAATAGTCTGGGTGAGCAACTGACTGATTGGTTGGGCTCAAAGCATTCCAGTAAATGGGGTTACATCAGACTGTCAGCCAGTCACCAGTGGGGTTCTATAGGGCTCCATTTTAGGGACAGAGCTCTGTAAAGTTTTTGTAAATTATTAGAACACAGTAATTGAATGTACATTAAGTAAGTTCGCCGATAACACTAAACTACGAGGAGCTGTGGACTCCCTCCAGGGTAAAGAGGCCCTGCAAAGAGATATGGGTGAGACTAGAGAGCTGGGCAATCACCAAGCATATGAAATTTAACAAGAGCAAGTGACAGATTCTCCACCCAGGACAGGTGATCCTGATTATACATACAAATCAGAGGATGAGAGCCTGGAGAACAGCTCCATGGAAAGAGAGCTGAGAATCCTGGTCAATGAAACGTTGGATATGTGTCAGCAGTGCCCTGGAAGCCAGGAAGGCCAACTGTATCCTGGGGGGCATCAGCATCACCAGTCAGGCAAGGCAGGGGATCATCCTGCTCTGCTCTGCACTGGGGCAGCCTCACCTTCAGTGCTGGGGACAGTTTTGGGCACCACAATGTAAGAAAGGATATAAAGCTATGAGACCATGTCCAAAGGAAGGCAACTAGGATGGTGAAAGATCTTGAGGGCAAGATTTAATGAGGAGTGGCTGCTGTTGCTGGGTTGGTTTGGCTTGGAGAAGGTTGAGGGGTGACCTGAGCAGAGCCTATAACTTCCTCGAGGTGTCAGCAAAGGGGTGAATGCTGAACTCTCTCTGGTAATCCGTGATAGGACACAAGGAAATAGAACGAGGCTGCATCAAGGGAAGTTCAGGTTGGCCATTTGGAAAACGTTCTTAACTGAGAGGGTAGTCAATCACTTCTCCCCAGGGAAGCTGTCATGGCTCCAAGCCTGACAGAGTTCAAGGAACGTGTATCTGAATGTCACTTAGTTGTATGGTTTTGTTTTAGGTAGCCCTATGAAAAACAGGGAGTTGGACTTGGTGATCCTTTATGCGTTCCTTCCAGCTTGAGTTATTGTATAACTCTATGAAAAAGAAAAGACACAACAATAATATCCCAAAACAACAACAATGTCATGATGTTCCCATGAACCAGACAAGACATTTCTCCATAAAGTGTGACTGCCGTGGCCATCCAGGGATGCCACTTTGGGAAGCCTTTGATACATTCATCCTTTCCAAGTGGCACTCAACATTCCGTCAGGAAACACGGCTTCAGGGTTCAGTATTGCTGCAAGGTTTAAATGTCTACAAATGCCATATTGGTATGTAAAGTACTTTCTCTAAAAGATACAACGCTAGTACCCCAATTCCACGAATCAGTTCTTCAACTTTCACTCATGCTAAGCTGTTTCCTGCAGACATCTAAAAATCCCAGGACACTTCAAAATGGAAAACTATTTACTTGCTAGCACTGCCCAGAATTAAATTTGTAGACAAGGTGTCTTCTGATTTAACTGATTTGAATGCAATTTATTTGGTGATCCCCTCTACTTCCCCATGGAAGAGGAAGCAAGATTTTCTCCTGCTGTCCCCATCTGGGTGTTCTGTGCAGCCTCATCTGCACCATCCCTACTGCACTCAGTGAGGGGCTGCCAGGCACAGACCACCCTTGCTGGAGGTCTTGAAAGTGTCAAGGGGGTTTCCTCACGAGTAGAAAGAGGATGAAGTAGAAGGAGAGGCAGGTGCAGCAGGGCCAGGGTACTGCACAGGAAAGTGCCAGTGTGAAGAGTGAGGGCTCTGTCAGAGGCTGAGAAGAGAGCCTGGAGCACCAGCAGGACACAGCAGATGGTCCTGTCCTGCTGAAATTAAAAATGATTGATCATTTTGGAAAATTCATGACAGAAAACAGGTATTTGAGGGGTTAAAAATACAAATATGCATATAGATAAGCACATATAAATTTCCTTAAAAGAACATTAAAAATTGCTTGGTTTAAAAAGTGATACTTATATTATCCATGCAGTAGTATAAAAATGCAGTGGCATAAAAATGAAATTTTCTCTCTTTTTTGGGAAGAAGACAGAAAATTGAATTTGATGTTGAAATAGAACAGCAAAGAATGAGAAAGAATACTGAAATGTGCATTTCACTGCATTCCTTCAAATTCCAGCTCATAGACTCAGGTGATTTTTTTATGTAGACTTGCAGGTGCATGCATTTAAGTCATGCCACAAATAAATGCTGTCAGCTGCATATGAAAGACTGTGCTATTCAATACCCATAGATAAAATGGCATTTCAGGTGGGTAACACAACAAAGAAGAGCTCAGACAGCATGTCAGCAGGCATGATATAAAAACCTGAACAGGCAGGAGAGGTGCAAAGGCTGTGCCATGCCTTTAAACAGTCACTGTAACCAAGAGTGCAGGGGAACACGGGGATCCCCCGGCACTCAGTGTGTACCCCAGTGCAGACCTGTACCATGCTGCACGAGATCTTCCAAGTGGATTTTAAGTGGAAAATACTTTGATTCCCAGGTGAGTGTGGTAGACATCTCAACACTTTGATGTATGACACTACCACTGTTACTTCTCCTAACACAACAGCTCTTTCTCTATTCCAAAATTTTGGATATTTATCTTGAATTGCGAAGAGAAAAGAAATCAGAAGAGCACTCAGGAGCACATAAATAGTAAAATAAATGTCTTAGTGTGAAAGTTGTCAGCTTTGTTTCTTCAGGATCAGGAAGGCATTTCTCACACATTCTCATTTTTGCTTCTCAATCCCTTTTTCATAAACCCCTGCTTTATTAAGTATTAACATAGAGACTTTGACTATACTTTTTCCTGTAACTTGACAGAAGTGGACAGTTGTAGACAGAAGGCTGCTGGTCAGGTCACCCCATTAAAAAGGAGAGGATGAAAGGGAAGAACACTTCACTCTTTTGTCTGAGAAAAATTAATTTCTAGGCTAGTTGGCAAATAAGAATTAGTTTTGTTGGATCACAACTCACCACCTTGCCAAAGTAAGAAATTTGAAATAAAATGTGTGTGAGAGTAAAGTATGTCAGTGGAAGTGTTCCCACTGTGAGGACTCTTAATTGCTTGTGACCCTGCTGTGGAAGAAGGTATGGGAAAATTAATGCTCTGAGCAATATTCATCTTACAGAGTGTTTTCCTTTCTTTCTTCACTCATGGTTGATGTGACCTTTTTGGACTCCAACTGCTAGAGGAGGTGTACAACAACAACATGCAGAGCACGTTATTATTATCTTGAATTTTCTCCAGCTCTCAGACCAAATGTTTAGTCTGCTTGGTCAGGATTAAATGTCCTTTGCTCTTGACTTCTGAAGAGTTTTGGTCCAGATTGCACACCTGGTATGTTACTGCAGTTTTCCTTTAAAGAAGCACAGAAGCAATTTATTTTGCTGAAATGTAGCACTACAAGATAGCACTACAAGCTTTTATGAAAACTATTTCAAAAAATAATATAAAAAATATTCTCAGAAATCAAACAAAAATACAGGTTGCCAAATCCTATTTAGGGAGAGCGGGCATGTCTGCAGTGACACCCTGCTCCCCAGCCCCAGTCTCTGACACCAGCTGTGTGCTGTGTGCCCTGTGTGGTGAAGGTGGTTATTCACATTACACCAGAAAAAGAGGACTTGCTCACATGTACTGCCCTTGCTGTCATGTTTTTTAAAAGGCCCCTAAGCTGAGATTCATGGTGGTTCCAAATCCCCAGATCTGGAAAGGAATCACTGTAGAAAGAGGAATGGGCAGAACAAGTTGGAGTGCCTCAGAGATTTTCAAATGTAGCCTCACCTACAGTCCTACCCTGCAATGAAACTTCTTGAAATGAGGTATTATTCATATATTAGCACCACTGAAAGAACAAAAAATTAATAAATGTAACAACCTACACGCCTTTCTTTTTCCTTCACTTGTGAACCCCTGGGAGACCAAAGGAGTCACAAGTTGTTCCTTGAAGAGCAAAATTAATGGAGCTTGACCTAAGGCTGTATACCCACATCCCCATGCACCTTCCCTCCCTGCATCCTTACCTACTCGGGATCTGCACTTCCTCACTATCCCAGTTTCAGTGACCTCATACAATGGTTGCCCTCCTTCCAGCTGTGCCCTATCGCTGTGCCTGTCAGGTGGGCAAGAAATTGGAAGTAGCTGGAGCTGGCACAGTACTCTGGGTGTGCCAAGCCCACCTGCTGCCAAGTACTGCTACTGCAAAGGCTGAGCAGAAGGATGGGCAGATGAATGTTCCTTGCCTGCCCCTCATCTCTTCTTCCCACTGGCTTCCTGAGTGGGAGCTCAGGATATCTGTGTCCTCCATCCTCTCCAAACTGGTTTAAACTCAATGAGTTCAAAGGTATCAAAGGGTCCTGGTAAACAGGCACAAATGGAAATAGATGCAATAACAGAAGTCTCATGTCTTTAGGACATCAGGCAAAAGAAAAATCCCATAGACAGGATGACAATTCTATGAGAAAAAGAGACTTTGATATTTGAGGGATGGCTACATTTCATTATTTTGCTATGTGACATTTAGTATGAAAATTGACCACTTAGCCTCCCAGAAAACCAACCAGGTATTTTAATTTTTCTCTTTTCACTTTAAACTAAAGAAGAAAATATTTCTAATTTAGACTTGTAAATGAAAGTTAAATGCATCCATTATATTCTTAAGGACAGAAGGACTATGTCATTGGCTACAGAAAACATGGTCCACTTCGGGTGAATTATGTCCTTTGAATTCAGTGAAACAGAATTACTGTATTTTTTTTCCGTGTTTGGACAAAGCTCAGATAATCTGGAGCCCCTCAGAAACATAAGCACATGAAAATAAATCCTTAGATACCCCATAATTTTGGATAACCCACAGAGACAGGGAGACCCTGGGAGAAGGAAAGCAGGCTTTGTGGGAACCATGGCGAAAGACTGTCAAACAGAAGGCTAGATCTTGCCTTGTATATATCTGTTTATGGACAAATTGTACAGTCAGGTAATAAATTCTATCAACTGCCATTTGATCAACTGCAGTTCCTTGACCATTTCACCCCAATTCCGCTTATTGATTTCATGTGCACTGAACTACTTCCAACCTTGCCATTCAAACCAGGATTGCTGGGTACAGCAGCCTTACAGAACAGACAGTCACTACGTTTTGGAAGAGGACAAACCCTCTGCAGTCCCAATTTCCCTGAAAATGACCCCATATTGGCTTCTGCACATTTGAGATGAGCCTTAAGATAATGTTCATCAAATGACAGACATTGGAGGTTGTAAACACCAGTCAGACTTAATCAGACATAGCTTTAGTGGTGCTAAAAAGTGCTATGATATTTTCTGCATTTCAAGAAAGTCAAATCTCAGCAAATGAGGTCAGGCAGAACAGTCTAAGATTACCCAAAGAGATGCAGAACATATGTCTTGTGTCTATGCAGAACATATGTCTTGTGTGTATAGACAACATAGCATTTGGCACCATCTTTGCTAGATTTTTCTCCCTCCTAATTTCTATGTGGTTTCAGTCTGTTGTGCAGCCTGGGCATGCTGAAAGCTGCTGGAAGTGTGAAGGGGCAGTGCTGATGAAAGTGTATGGGGGCCTAGTCAAGCTCTGCCTGTTCCTTTCTCTTCCATGTCCTACTCCATTTCCATCATAGTATTTATGCTCTGAAATACTTGTAGAGATTTGTGCTCCCTTGTTAGCTCTTTCCTCATAAAGCAACTACCTGAAGGTGGGTTGATCTTTGCTGGATGTTCTCCCACTTGTCTTGCCAGCATGAAGAGCATCAGGATAGGAGGCCCTCTCTTGCTGTTTAAACTCATTTCCATGTGAGAGTCCTTCCCTTCATTTTCTCTTATGCCAGTCCCATGAAAATCATGTGTGATACTCTCTGTGCTACAGGGGGAAGTAGTATTTTCACTAACTGTGTTCTGTGTTTAATGATGTAACATTATGTTCAAACATTTTATATTTATAAAATAAATTTCTATTTTACTGCAACATGCACCCTAATCTAGTGCACTGAAAAGCCTATCCCAATGTACCAGAGCAAAGAATGCAGGTTTAAAACCACAGGTATTAAGCAGATGAAAATCATGATATGGAGATCTTTAACTTACACTAATCATAACATCATTGCCCACCCTGGCAAACTACGTCACTGACTACAGTTTATTTTCAGCAAAAATTGCCAAGTGCATCCATATTACATTTTTCAATCAGTTCAACAAGACTCATTTAAATTGCTTTGAGACACTACAAACACTCCTATATAACAAGATCTGGCATATTCATGTGTGTATTTTAACAATTGAAGAAGTGGCACACGCATGGGAAGTGCTGAGGATCTCAGCGCTTACACTGCCATTCCCCTCTCAAGGCAACACAAAGTCCTCACTCAAGCTTTGAGTAAGATAAAGATAAAACTGACTTGGATGATGACTTCAGGTGTGCAATTCTGAGTGCCCTTTTCCACCCCTCCTCTGCCCATGGCTAATTACCCAACTTGGGGAAAGCTTCCTGATGTTTTCCAAAGTCTTGTGAAAACAGTTCATGTTTTTCACCCAAAATGTTCCTGACAAAATTTGAATCTTTCCTCTTGGTTCTGCTAGGAGGCCCCTTCCCAGCAGAGTGAACCTGTCGTCTTGGTTCACCTCACTTCCAAAAGGCATCCGGAGTGCAGAGGGTGGGAGGAGGAGGAGACCAGCAGAGGATGTGGATTGAGTCAGAAATCTCAAGAGAACTTGGCCCATAGGTGTCCATGGGACCTGATGGGCTGCATCCAAGGTTGCTAACTCTGTTGGCTGCTGCCCTTGTAAGGTCACTCTCTGTCACCTTTGAGAGGTCTCAGGGAGAAGGAGAGGTCCCTAAGATCTGGAAAAGGGCAAATTTTACCTTGACAAAATTTTGCTCTTGAGAAAAGACCGAAAGCATAACCTGGGGAACACAAGCCAGTTAGCCTAATTTTGGTCACTGGTAAAATAATGGAGTTCTCCAGGAACACTTTTCTTCAATGGATGGTATTTACCTGAAGATTAGCAAGACTTTTGACACTGCCTCCTAGGATGTTCTTACATCCAAGTGAGTCTGGATGGGTAGGCAACTGGTGTCTAAAAGCTGCTTGGATGGTTGGGCTGAAAGGGTAGAGTGAATGAACCATCCCATACCTGGAGGCCGGTAACAAAGGGAGGGCAGCAGACATGTCCTGGGACCTATCCAGTTTCACAGCCTCATCAATGACACCATGAGTGAACTCCCATCAGGTTTACACGAAAAGGGTGCACCATTCAGTAAATGGGAGGGCAGGTCTGCCATCCAGAGGGACCTGGACACACTGAAGGAATGGGCCAGCAGGAATCTCCTAAAACTCAACACAGATGGATGCCACATCCTGCACTTGGGAAGGAGAAATCCCTTGTAGGGACACAACTGGGTTGAATCTTTCCTCTTGGTTCTAATAGAAGGTCCTCTTCCCAGCAAAGTGAACCTGTCATCTTGGTTCACCTCACTGCCAAAATGCATCAGAGCTTGTTGGGAAATAGCTCTGCCAAGATGGACCTGGGGATGTCAGTAGGTACGAGCTGGGCATGATCTGGCAGTGTGCCCTGGCAGCAAATGTGGCCAGGGATTACCATGGCTGTATTAATCAGGGTGTGGCCAGGAGGTCAAGGCAGTAGCCCCTTTATTCATCAGTAGTGAGAATATGTGTGCAGTCCTGTGCCCAGTCTTGATCCTTTGAAATAAAAGGAAGAGGATGATGAGCTGAGGTGAGTTCAGCAAGAGCCTACAGCTGGTTGGAGCCTGGAGCACTTCCCTCTAAGGACAGGCTGAGGAAACTGGGCTTGTCCAGTTTGGAGAAAAGATGGCTTTGGAGGCACCTAACAGCAGCCACGCAGCACCCATGGAGAGACCATCAAGGAGGCAGAGCCAGGGTTTAACCCACAGGGACACATGGTAGGATAATGAGAGGCAGCAGATGATGAAACAAGAGATTCAGATTGGATATGTGGAGAAAGATTTTCCCCACGAGGAAAATCAGACCGTGAGATAGCTGCTCTGAGAGGCTGTGCAGTCTCCATCCTTGGGGGTTTCAGGAAACAACTGTATCAAGCCTTGAGAAACCTGGTTTGACCTCAGAGCTGGCCCTGCTCTGAGCCAAGGCTGGACTAGTGATCTGCTGAAGTTCCTTTCAACATGAATCATCCTGTGATCACTTGAGTCTGTGGTAATGGAGCCTTGTTTATAGACCCCATGAACAAGGAGCCTGGTTGTAGGTGGTATCACCAAGAATAAGAAATGCAATTTTGAAGTTTTTTGCTTCCCCTATATTTAAATTGTCATTAAAAATGCTGGATTATTTCAGGGTTGGTTTTTTTTTTGCATCACCCAGATATATTCATGCATACGCACGTCCATATATATAGAAACAGAGATCGTCTGTGCATTTTCCTCTGTGTATTTATCCAATAAATGCATGTTTTATAATCCTCAGTGTTTTGCAAGGCTACAGGGTAATCTGCTTCATTCAGTAGTTACTCTTGCTCAGGAAATGCACAACAGCCACAAATGCTCCACAGCTTGGTTGCTGGGTAAACTGTAGCTCATTTGTATTCAGCACGCTGTGTAAAAGTGATAAGAAGCCAAATACTCCTAGGAAACAGCACAAATGAAATACAGCACGCAGGAGGCAAAGTATTTATAGAAACAAAATATCAGCATTTTCCACACATTTACACAAAGCAATTTCAGTCTTTTCATAGGAAAAAAAGAACATCTCTGGCACTCATTTACTCATTTCCCTGCAGTCATATATTTTGGCCAAAAAGCACTGACTACACGGAAAACCTTCAGGTCATAGCAAATTAAAGATCAATGACAACCTAAAATAGATGCTGTCATATTTTCACTCCTAACATATCTTTGCAATAAGAGCATTGTTTTAGCAAGTAAATAACATGACGTTTCTGCTTGAATAGGATTTTAGCATTGTGGCTGAACCCTGTCCACAGATCCCCAGCCTGCTATGAGAGAAGGAATTGTATCTATGTTTAACTCCTTGGGACCTCTGAATTGATTCACTGAAGCCCATTAAGTGCAAGACAGAGGCTGCCCATTGGAAAAGCAGCTGACCACATCTCGCTTTGTGTGCACCTCTCAGCCACAGGTTCTGTTTGAGGTGGTGAATCCTTGCCGTGTCCAGCTGTGATGCCCACTGCAGCCCTTGGGACAAGCCCCCTGTCCCAGCAGGGCTGAAATGCTTCAGCTGCGCTCAGGGGGAGCGAGGGAAGGACTCATCCCACTCATGTCAAACTGGCTACGCCGGCAGAAGGAGAAGCAGGTCAGGGCAGGCTCCCATTGCTCCTCAGTGCCCGGTGCTGCTGCACAACTCCCTCGAGCCACTGAGCACAGCACCCGTGCCTCTGCCTCTGTCACCCAGCTGACACAGCAACTTGTCCTCCGTCTTTGAGTGAATAGGTAGGAATAGAGAATTCTTTTTAAAGCATAGGTAATTGGTTCTTGAGTCTATCAGTGATGTTTTGAGACTCTGATTGTTATGTATCATCAGACTTCCTGTCTCTCATACAGCCTTATGAGTACCATTAAGCCTATGAAACAGCTCGTATGGACTGGAGCAAAAATACAGTTGCTAGTCATTCCACAGTAAAGTAATAGAATAGGTAACAATTTTTGCATTGAGCTTAGAGAACAAGCACCTACTCAACTAATTCCAAGTATTATTTACATTGAGCTAAGATGTGAGTGAAGGTTGGGAGACACCATCTCACAGAGGGAGCTGTTCCTTCTGCTAAGATCCCTTAACTTTAATGATTTCCTGTTTGTGGATTTTGGGGATAGGGATTTGTAAATGCATGGAAAATATATTATAAAATCCCATCTTACATGTGAAGTTACCTTTTATTGATCTTTTATTGTTGCAGTTTTCACTAGGAACATTGAGAAACAGGAAAAAACAAGAGAAAATGCTGGGCCTGTCCAGTATGAAGCAAAGGAATAAAACAGTGGAAAAAAGCGTCTGAACTTGGAAACAGCAGAAAGACCTAAAAATGTCTTTTTGTTGCCACAGTGTAAAACTGAGTCAAAAATACTTCAGACAGAAATTGTCTTATCTATTAGCAGAAAAGACACTAAATTTAATGGTACTAAGTAATCATTTACACATCTTTATTTTAGCCTTTGTTCTCTTTCATCTTTACCAACATTAAATAAGCAACTAAACACATAGTGGTCAGTACAGGCCAGTGATTTATAAACAGACAAACAAGGCTTAGACAGCACTGGAGGCTGTTCAGCAGAAGCCTCAAGGTGCTGTTGGGGGCTCATAGTTCAAGAAAGTATTTTCTTGAATCTATTTTTGTCTATACCTACACACACAATGTCTGCAGCTAAAACAAAGACATTTACAAAATGTATTCCTGCAGAACAGGTTTCTTGCTCTACACCAGCCTGCAAAGCTTCAAATCTCTTCCTGCCTGGCAGAGGAATAACACTATGTACCAATTCTAGACATGCTGGAAAAAATGGAATAAACTGGGGGGGGAAAAGGATGCAGTTACAAAATGTTTAAAAAGCTGATCCTGAAGCAGCTGCAAAGCAGCAAATCTAAAACTCTTCCTGGCCAAAAGTTATTCTGTTTAGGAGAAATTGATGCTATGCTGTTTCTAACAAAATTTCTAAGCCCTGTTCCTTTGGGCATTGGAGGGATTAAGAAAACAAAGATAGTTTCTGTGCTTCTAGCAAGCCTCTGCCAGGCAGCCTATTTCCAAAACTGCCTTTCTGGTGTTTTTCTTGGGATCACACTTATTTAGGGTAGGTCTGGCTTTCTGTTCAGTTCTATGTTTCACTCTTCCCTTACAACTATAGCCAAAGACCAGAAAAGTTTCTCTTCGCAGATGCTTCGTCTTCTTCACTGAATTTATGTATGTCATACATTGTATCTGGTGCTGATACTAAGTGAAAGATGTTTGCTTCACCAATTTCTGTAACACAGCTAGGTTAGTATGAAACCTATCAGAGACATAGATGAATATTCATACTCAGGACATTTGTTTCACCTTTCAAGATGTTTACTGATTTACTGACATCTTTAAAATTAATGTGTACTCTCCATTATGTTTTGGATCATGTGTCTAAATTGATCTGGTTTCTCCAGAACTGTAACAAGGATGTCAATATTTCCCAGTGTGCACCCAAACAATATCTCTTTTCCTCATATCAGATTTCTATTTCCCATGCTAGGATCCTTTTTTATTTTTCAATACTCATAAATCATATTCATGCAACAAAACAATTCCTTTTATTGTGCAGTCTCCTACAGGATCATCAAGATCTTATCTAGAGCAGTTGGAAGCCGCAGTTTAGGAATTGTACTTTTTAGTTAAACTAAAAAAGACAGGCTGGGAAAGTAAGGTAATACCTCTCTGTACAAGGTGTAAGTGCAGAGCACTGAAACATCAGTAACATAAGATGGACCTTGGAGGGCACAAGACACTTCCATCTCACAGGCAGGGGGATGGATCAGTAACAACTAACTCAGGGTAGGCTGGAGGGAAAAAAAAGAAAACTCAACCTAGAGATGCAAGATTGATGATAGAGGCATCCCCTCTTGTGCCTTGTCTGAAGTTAAACAGGCTGGATAGCTTGGGAATTTGGGCATAATCTACAGAACATGGTTTTCAATAGTGAGGTGGTTGCCTGTCAAACAGCTTGGTTGTTGCCTGCCTCTGGTGGGTCCTAAGGTCAAAAGGTGCCTGTGTTCAAAACTGGCCAGAACTTAGAGCTCCAGATCAGGCTTAAATTCAAAGGTGATGCAAAAATGGGACATTTATTTGCCTCTGCCCCCATGAAAGCCTTGATCCACTATATTTTCTTAAAGCACCTGAACATAACAAGGGATCAAGACCTTCACAAAATGCAGTTCCAGATACTATTTTAAAAATATCTTGATAAACATCATGTTCCACTCTCACACAATGCTTTTCTGATCATTGTTCAATGAGGAAATGACAAATCTGTTCTCAGTACTGCCCCAGAGGATTCTCTAAGCCTTGAGGGAAGAGTCTTACCCTGAGGCTTAGAGTCTTCTCCTCCCTGGAGGAGGAGAGATGTACTTCATCCTTCCAGGTGTGACAAACAGAAAAAAGAAATTCCCTCAACATTCATTAAGTTGAGTAGAAGGAAAAAAATAGCTTGACAACCTTTGGCCTCATAACTCAGGAAGTAAAGAGCAGTGTTCCAAGGATGCTGCTGCTTTCCAAGTGTATGGTGTAGGTGCCCCAGCTGAGGTCCAGTCGGGGAACTTTCATGGTTGTCTGCACTTCCAAGTGAAGCGTTCCAGCCCTTTGGACATGTTAGAATGCTCACAGTATCTATACCTTTAAGGTCAGAAGGACTTTTGGGAGCTTCCTTGTATATAGTCTAGGGGCTACAGATAACATTCAAAGGGGTCAGAGAGCACAGCATTGCATGAAAGATTTGGGGATAATGGTTGATGAAAATCTTAACATGAGCCAGCAATGTACATTGCAGGCCAGAAATTCAAGAGAATCCTGGGCTGTATCAAAAGGAGGGTGGCAGCAGGTCAATGGAGGTGATTCTTCCCCTTCACTCTGCCCTTGTGAGACCCCATGTGACGTACTGTGTACAGTTCTGGTGTTGCCAACATAAGGAGGACATGGAACTGCTGGAGCAAGTCCAGCATGGAGTTGGTAAGGGGACTGGAGCACCTCCTCTATGAAGACAGACTGTGAAAGTTTGGGCTGTTCAGCTTAGAGAAGAGAAGGCTGTGTGCAGACCTCATAGCAACCTTACAGTATCTGAATGGGCCTGCAGGGAAGCCACAGAGGGACTTTTCATCAGGAACTGTAGTGATAGGACAAGGAGTAATGGGCACAAATTGAAAGAGGGGAAATTTTGGTTAGATATTAGAAAGAAATTCTTACTGTGAGGGTGGTGAGACACTGTAACAGGGTGACCAGGAAGGTTGTGGATGTCCCAACCCTGTCAGTGTGCAAGACCAGGTTGGATAAGACCTTGAGCAACTTGGTCTAGTGGGAGATATCCCTGCCCCCTGCAGGGGGGCCTTGGGACTAGAATATCTTTAAGGCCCATTCTAACCACTTAACATTCTATGATTCTAAAATTCCATGATCTGAGGTACTCATGTCTTCTTTTTATTTCTTCCGGCAATTAGGAATCAAGCTGCTGGGGAAGCAGTCTCTTAGCAAAAGTGTTCTGGCCTAGACATACCCTCTAAGAGGAATCAAGAGGGAGCTGAGGGACATGGACAGACCAAACTGTACTGCAGGGGTGCTGGAATTGGCAGCTTTCCTCCTCTTACAGGGTATGCCCTGTTCCAGACCCAGGCTGTCAAAAGTACCTTAGTCAGCATTTGCTTAGAGGTAAGTCTGTTGCTTTTTATAGGCAGCACTGGAAAAAAAGTCATACCAAAGCTGTTACGAGTGCAAACACGCACCCTGAGTATCACAGCTATGAGAGGAGGTGTGTTGGTCTCTGATGGGGAGCCTTGGCTCATGGGATCCCACTGGTCCAGCTGTCACTGGCACTTGCTGGCTTCTGCACAGGGCTCAGGACAACATAAAGGGCAACGCTGACAGCTGGACAGTGACAAGCCTGGCTCTCCCCATCAGTGCAAATCTAACATCATGACTTCCATCGGGAGAATCACCACTATGATAAGTGCAAGCTGGAGTTACAGGATATTGCCCTGAACCAGTCACTGAAAGCAGAATACACCTATCAGTTTGAATTCTGAATCAACAAGCAAAAAGAATATCCTTGCTTAAGATAAAAGACTGAGCTATTCTACAGCACATCACAGATTTTGCTTTATATTTACATGACCTTTTTTCCTTTCTTTAAATTTTTGCTTCTGCATTCAAAAGCAGAATTTTATAAAAGTTCTATTAAAGATGACTTCGAGTGAAAATGATTCATTTGTTTTGGAGCACTGTTAAGACCCATTTTCAGAAAGAATAGAAAAATACAGTCATGATAAAAGAACTTTGAATGAAGACAATGGTAAGCTCTTTGGGAGTGCAGCCAAAGCTCTCGGTGTGGGAATCACGTTCCCAGAAGTTCCTGCTTGACAGCTGGCTGCAAAAGACCAGAGCATGGGGAAAAACCAAAGACTAGTGTGCAAGAGCAACTAAAGGTCATAGCAGCAAAGGAGGAATATGCAAATATGAGATCAATCTGTTGGGAATTGTGTGTTTATCAACAAAAGGCTTTGAGAAAGATTTGTCAGGAAGATGAGGCATGCAGGAGAATTTGCTTGAGAGACAAACAGGAAGAATCTTGCATTGAATTTGGAAATTGTAGCACCACCTATTGGGGACCATTTTGGGTGGCAAAGTGCTGGCATACTCCCAGCTACACTTATGCAGACAAAGGAGAAAACCTGCTGCTACTATGATGTTTGTTTTTATAATAGACACTTGAAATATTTATAAAGATAGGAATCTTAGTTGCACTTCTTGTGGCATAGTTTATGTCAATTCTCAATAATGCCCTAAGTACTTGAAAAATACATAGGTTTGAGCTTAACAAGACATGATTAGGCCAGCATTACATCTGACCTCATTTCAATTAAAATAAGAGAAAATCCACCGAAAAACCTTCCCCACGTGTCTCACACTTACCAGTATTTAAAAATACAAGCAAAACTCTCCATATGCACTAACAAGCAGCAGAGTGGAAAAGACTACAAGATAAATATCTGTAATAAAGAACCTGGTGCCTTCTCTCCAAAGTGTCTAATCAATCAAAATGTATTTTGCTCTGCATATTTGCCTATTATATTTGCTGACCTGTGTGAGTAATGCTTACAAATATTGACAGTCTTGTGCTTTTTGGGAAAGAAGGTTTCAAGTCAGGAGCCATCCATCATAGAATCAGCAGTCTTAGGAGCTGTTTAGAAACAAGCTAGGACTTCTTGGGTTGTTCTGAGGGCCTTGAGTTATCCCTTATCATTGCTATAGAAGTGGTTACTGGATGGTTACCCCCAGTAAAGGGGTTTCTATCCCAGCACATGTGGCTTGGACGTAGTGCAATTCATTTGTCTATTCCCTGTGCCCGTCTTCTTTTATTTGCCTTTTTTTTTTTTTTGGTGTTTATTTCGGTTTGTTGTTTGGGTGTTTTTTCTCTTTTCTTGCTAGCCTGTTAGCTAGAAACTTCCACTCCCAGGAACCAGACTTGTGCGCAGTTCAGACAGGTTAAACACCACTGGGAAAAGCTTATGTGGGGAGAGAGACTTGATTAAGGTCCGTCAGGAGCTGCAGTTGATTCCCAGGCTGATGCCAAGTACCAGCAAGAGCCTCAGCTTTCCCCAAAGTTCATTTGCTGTTTGTCAGCAGCTGGTAGGAGCAGTCCGCGCTCCTGCAAGCTCTATTAACACATAATTGGATGTGTTCAGTGGTGTTCCCAAGGAGCATTGCTTTGTCTCTTGCCTTAGTTATCTTTCACTCATTTAACAGCTGCTTAAACGACAGATAGAGGCAAGAGGGAGCAATTCTGCCGGGACCTGCCTGTGCCGGCCCAGCTGCGGCAGCCATCGGTGACCCGCCCGTGCTGCCGCCCCCGCACCGACACAAACTGCCCTGAGACACAGAGCCACAGCTCATGTCTCTCTCCACTGCACCTGCACATCACTAAGAAGGAAAAGCAGCTTGATTTTTTTCCGTTTGACGTTTCTGAATGCAGTTGTTAATTCTGTCAACTATTATATAACTACCATATGATTATATATAAAGCTATAATATAATATAAACTAATATAACTGAATTATTATCTGGATTTTGAAAAAACTTGGAAAGGTATTTAGATACTGAAAGTGTTCTTGGAAAATGTGAAATCTTAGGGGAAATTTTGTGTAGGTATGGTTGAATTGTGGCTTAGATGACTAGGATTTATGGCACTTTTTATTTTAATGATTCATACTGCTTTCTTAGTAGGATTAAAAAAATGTATTAGAAATGACTGGTTTGGATAATTTTTGCCTTTGTTGAGACTTTACAGTAAAATTGAAAGCAGAGCTCAGCAACAACATAAGTTTGGACAAAAATTATAAAGTCTTTGGAAAACAACCCAAATCTCTGTGTATAGATGCAGCATATGATACTTCTTTTCTGCACCCTGTGTTTTAAAATTAAAAGATCTGTCCTGAGATAGTTTGAAACATTCATTCTCTTTTTTGTTCTAACTCATAGCACTAAAATTTTTCCTGACAAAATCTTATTTTAGACACATTGTTTTCTGGAAAGCTAAAAGAAACAGCTTAAAAAACAATTATGTTTTATAAGGTGGATAAGTTATTTGCTTAACTTTCAGCAACTTGTATTAAACTTTCCTAAAACCATAGACTTCAAAGGGAAGATTGGTAGCATGCAAGAGGTGATGTAACTATACTTGCTGAGATATTCTTAATTATTTGACGTATCTGTTGATACTGAGTCCTGAAAACTGACATTTTCTGGCAGTGCAAATTCAATAAACTGAGAGCAGCAGAAATAGCAATGGCTCGGTGTCACTTCACTGCTCCTCCTCTGTCCCTCTGCAAGGAAATCAGAGATCTTTCCTAAGCTCCTTTTACCTTAGGCCATTTGAAATTATCAAAGGGTCTACCTAGTCAAACCCAGTAGCCTGCAAAGTGGGAGCTGCTTATTTCACTCCTGTATATTGCCATAATGTGGTATTTAATATTGTATCTATAATAAACATTATTCAGGCAAAAATGGATTTATCCTTGTTTAAGTAGAAAACAGTTAAAAATGGAAGATTTGAAGCAATCTGCATGTGAAAGAGAGAGAGGCAAGGACAGGGATAGTACATATCCTGAACCACCAGTCTTGTACATCACACTTTGACCTGCTACTTTGGGCTTCTGAGACAGAGCCAAAGGGTGTAACCAGCACAGCTACATGAAAGGCAACTGGCCCTCTGAGGAGATCCTACTGTCTTGTCCTTGTTACCTATAAAATGGGAAAGATACTTACTCAGCTCCATCTCACAGACTGATGGAAAAATCCACACTTTCCATTGCAGGCTTTGTAGACCTCAGGCAAAAAAAAAGATATGTGCAAGTGTTGTACAACAAAAATAAACAATGAAATTGAATTTTTAAATGAAAATATTTATGGGTTTTTTTGTACATGCAAAGGTTTCTCTGAGATCAGCTCTCCCCTTTTTATGTCACGGTCAGTTTCTGTTGGTCTTTTTGGAAGGCCTTGAACCAAATCCCTCATGACATATGTGCTCTTAGCCTGGACCAGCGACATGCTCAGTCTTCTGAGTCAGTGTCATCCCTATGCTTTCACGACACAGTGCTTGCACTGCTATGTCTTACTGAGGAAACGAGGTCACCCAGGACTCACAGATTCCTAAATAGAAATGCCTGCTACTGTAGGGTAAGGCAGAAAAACAGGAGCAACCACAATCCCTGCACAGCCCTGCCACATAGGACACACCACCAGGATATACTCGAGCATAGGGTCATGTAGCAAGACTCCAAACAGGAATTCTGCAATGGAAATCTGTTTCTCTCCAGCCAGCATATGGGTGAGGAAGAGAGAAAGGAACTACAGCACTGACCTGTATATGAAAATAATACCAGCACTGCAGTGTAGGAACAAAATACTGGTGCAAACAGTGGGGAGGGGAAAGCTGAAGGCACCTTACAATTTAAAAAACTCATGCCTGATCAATAAAGAGGCAAAAGCAAATGCAAAAACCTTGTAGGCCTGCCTACACAAAGGCCTGGGGAAAAGCCTAATGTAGGGCTAGTCCCTTCACAAGCCCACAGAACTCCTCTACTCCTTGCTGAGCTCAAGACCCATTTAAACCTTATCCAAACAATTCAAATCAGCACTTTATGGACATCAGCTGCAACCATGGCACTGACAGCCACGGTCACATTAGCCCTGGAGGCAGCACCACCTGCGTCTCCTCCTCTGACAGATCCCACCTTGATCGAAGGTGGAACACAGCAGAAGGTGGGCTGCAGCCGCAGAAATACAAAGCAGCAGCATGCAGAAAACCAAATCTGTAAGGTAAAAAGCAGAAGGAGAACACACAGCCACTGTAAGAAAAAAGACAGGGGGTGATAGCAATCTGGTAAACTGAAAATGGAGTAGGAATCACAGAATTCCAGAACAGGTAAGGCTGGAAGGGACCACAGTGGGTCATTTGGTCCAACCTCCCTGCTCAAGCAGGGCCATCCTAGAGCACATCGCACACAATTGTGTCCAGATGGTTCTTAAATATCTCCATGGGAGGAATCTCCACAACCTCTTTGAGAAACCTGTTTCAGCACCTGGTCACTCACTCAGTAAAGAAGTTCTTCATCATATTCAGGTGGAACTTCCTGGGTATCATTTTCTGTCCATTACTTCTTGTCCTGTTGCTTGGCACCACTGACCAGAGCCTGGCTCCATCCTCCTTCCACCTTCCCTTCCTTAGACATCCATGAGGTTTCCTCTCAGTCATCTTGAGGCTGAACAGGCCCAGCTCCCTCAGTCTTTTCTCTTCACACAGGTGTTCCAGTCCCTTAATCATCCTCATAGCCCTCCTCTGGACCTGTTCCAGGAGCTCCATGTCTCTCTTGTCCTGAGGAGCCCAGAACTGGCCACAGCGCTCCAGACTCACCTCACCAGGGCTGAGTAGAGGGGCAGAATCACCTCCCTCGACCTGTTGGCAATGCTCTTCCTAATGCACCCCAGGGTACCACTCTTGGCCACGAGGACACTGCTGGCTCATGGACATCAGGACCCCCAGCTCTGCAAAGCTGCTTTCCAGCAGTTTGGCCCCCAGCCTCTGTTGGTGCATGAGGTTACTCTTTCCTAGGTTCAGGAGTCTGCATCTGCCTTTGCTGAATTTCAAATGATTGCTTTCTGCCCATCTCTCCAACCTGCCCATGTCCTTCTAAAGGGCTGCACAGCACTCAGGGGGATTAGCCCATAGCTTCTCCCAGCTTTGTGTCATGCACCAACTTGCTGAGGAGGCATCTGGACCTTAATCCAACTCACTGATGAATAAATTAAACAGTACTGGGCCCAGTATTGAACCTTGGGGGACACCACTTGTGACAGGTCTCCAGCTAGACCCCATGTCACTGATTATGACCCTCTGGGATCTGCCATTCAGCCAGTTCTCAATCCATCAGGAAAGAGGAACTGTTAGAAGAGCGAGATTTATCATAAAAAAAACCCCCTCTGCTCTTCCCAATGTGTTTATTTTGAGAACACATTCATTGTGTATGTGCAGCTTATCTCTATAGCTCAGAGAAGAGAATAGATCAGCTCTCCGCTGTCACCTTGACTGACAGACAGCTGTTGCTGTGGCAGAGTGACAGCTGAAAAGCCATGTGATTGATTCCAACGCTGTCTTGCTCGATTGCAGCTAACGAGAGGCTTGTGTTCACTCTACCTTTATTGAAGTGATTTCTTCTAATTGTCTACTTAACACATTAAAAAATACTGCGAGATACAGGTCAGTGCTCCAGTAAGCTGATGTTCAGGCAATGTTTTCCAGGTACAAATGAAGATTTGCTTACGCTCAACACAAAGGCTGAAGAGAAAAAAATTAATGATATTATCAGGTAAAGCAGGTGTTGTGGTCACACCACCAAGGTCACTAGCATTAACAAAACACTTTGAAAACAGAGCTGTGGCATGTTCCCAGCAAGGTGCTGGAGTGTTGTAGAGATAATGTACTCAGCCTCGAGGGGAAAAAATATGATGCGCTAACACTCGCTAACAGCTGTTAATGGCAGAGAATTGTGGACATGAGAAGGATGTTTGACCTACCAGTCCTTTGGAGGAAGATGTAAACAACTGACTTGATTCCCCATTGCCTTGCCCCTACCATGGCCGCCTATGCTTATGCCAAGTAAATGCAGCATATATGCTAAATGCTCTCACAGCGAAAGAGGTGAATTTTGCCACCACTTGCATGAATGTAAAAATCTACAAAAACTGCAAGGTAGGGGAAAATTAGGGCCTGTAAATGCAAGAAGAGGGGTTTATGCAAGAACAAAGCAAACAGGGAGACTCAGAAATGCAGTTATATAGCAACTAAATGAAAGCGGCATCTTTTAACTCTGCTAAGTGGTGCCCCAGGAGTCCTGAGTCACTGCTACTGCCTTCCATGACAAAAATACATTGTTACTGCCTCTCCTTTCTGAGCCTGTGGCAGAGCCATCACATGTAGAAAAGAGACAACACCACTACCTTCTGGATCAGCAGACTGGACAGCCCAAGGCCAGCTGCACACTTCACTTCTGCCCAGCTGACACCTGCAGGGGGGCCACCGCAGGCCCTGCCTCACCTGGCAGAGCAATGGCATTTCAGGATGCGGAGCACAAGGTATGCCACCACCAGAGCTCCAACACCCTCAGTCCTGCTCCAACCCCTTGGCAAATCCACACGTGTCTTAGGGCCTTGCTGAAGGCAGCAGCACTGTTTCACTTGCCATAACTTTTAATACTGATAAGGATGTAGAAGCAATAAAGAAGCATTTATACTGCCCATCGCAGTGCAAAAAGAGATGGAAAGCTATTTACTTGAAAATGAGCACATGGATCCAGAAGTCACTGGGTGAAGTCAGCACAAGACACTGTGAAGAACCCACAAAGACCTCCACTCTCTCAGTGACAGAAATATCTCGCTTCAAGAGGCCTTGGATCAATGAGGCTAAAATTCCTACGCATGCCTTCAGAGATGGAAAATGAACTCTGTGGGGCCCAATGAAATTATGCACTGCTAGGTCAACATGGTGTGCATCTTTTCTGAAACTTGAAGTGCTATCCTTTAGCAGATTTAGACACATATTTAACATTCAGCTGAAATTTTTAGAAACAAAACCAAAGGGAAAATGAGAGTGTGACAGTTTGTGCCATCTGCATGGGATATGAACATAAGTTTTAATAGCACCACTTAAATCATTATTAAAAAAAATTTATATTCAAATCCATTTACTGATTATAAACCCTTTAACAAAAAAAGCTAGTGGCATGTGCAGTTGCACCTGCTGCCGTTGTGTGCTCCAGCTAACTTTTTGCATAGGAGGTTTTACATCAGTGGGGATGGCAATTCACTGGTAGGTATCCTTCCTCCCTTCTCATCCTTTTTCTGGTGCACTAGTACAGCAGAATCTAAAAAAAACCACACCCAAAATTACTCAGTGGGGTGAGGAAAGAACAGAGTACTGGAAATGCATAGTATTAGAGAGCAAGCTACTACTGTGATGAAATGAGAGCTACATTTTGGCAGTATTCTCTAGTGCTTGCATTGTGCAGGAGGTCAAGACTTTTCTCTGCATACTCTGATCCTCCTGGAGACTCACCATCTCCTCAGCTGCACAGCAAGCATTTCAGGCTATTTCTATTTTTATGAACTTCCTAGACACTTTCCTCATCTTCCATTTAAAAATGTGTCTTTACTGTATCCCAAGCCTCTCCACCCACTAAGCCATTTGCAATTCCTCTACCACTATTGAAATAGATGCTGTATAGAATCAGAAGCCAGAAGAAGACAATGAGAGTAGTAAGCAGACTTATATTTAATCAAGAGTTTATACAGTATGTTGCAAAAAAATTTTAAAGACATTGCTCTTGAAAATAATAGACATGTTATTTTTCCTCAACAGCTACATTGCTTAATTTGACATACGGCAGACCAAACTAAGCTCTTTTCCCTTCTGCAGTTCCTCAGACTCCAGAAAGTTGCAAGTTTAACTCCTCAACATTAGCTGTGTCTGGAAACTAGTTCTAGTTCACATGTGCTTGGCAATCCAGTATCAAAGCAAAGCAGGAATGTTTTCCCCTGCTAGACACCCAATTCTCCTGCAGCCAGAGCTCAGGGCTGCACCGTGACCTGCCAGCTGCAGTGCTAGAGCAGTGCACCCTGCCCCAGTGCCTACAGAGGTGGCTCAGAAACAGTTTAGGTAAGGGACAAGAATGGCTGCAAACATTTTTCACATTCGTTTCCACACCAATATGAGCTTTATACATCACAAGAGCCAAACACATATAACCTATGTAGAAAGCTCCAAAAATGTTGGAGACCTCGCTCTTTTTCCCTGTATTTTGGCCATGTGCTCCTCTGGTACACTTCAATCACAAGAAATTTGCCTCAGAAACAGTTTTTGGAGACAACAGATCAGTAGTAATGCTATGTGCTCATCTCGAGTTCCCAAGTGGTGTGTTCCTACTTGGGATGCCCAGAAAAAGGTCAGTAACACACACAGCTGTGCTGCTGCCATAGTGTGTGTACACGAGCATACCACCCTCCAAACAGCAGTCGATGTAAATGGTAGACTAACGTTTGCAGCCCTTTGAGAACAAGTAACAGGAAAGGTAGCACCCAGCTGAAACCACTGTATTCTTTCTATTCACATTATGTTAAAAACCAAACAGTTATAATTTTGCTATAACTGACTCAGCCTGGATTGGAATACAGGATCTAAAGGCAAATTAAATTTTACCATCCACATTAAGAAATCAATTCAGCTTCTGAACTGGATCAGCTTTGAATTTAGTAAAATGTGGTTTGATAAAAGACTCCTGTTCAGCAGCAGATATAATTATCACACCCATCTTAATTAGATCATGAACTTGACTTTAGGATCCCCAAAGGAGTATTGAAAGCTTGGTCCAGTTACACTGAACTTGGTCCAGAACACTAAAGCTTATCCATCAAGATAAATGTATTACTTATTCTTTGATACAACAGATGCTTGATGAGTAATGGAGCAAATGCCTTTTTAACGATGGGTTTTTAAAAGGATTATTAAACTGCACTAAAGTGTATACTGTTATCTTTGAGGGGAAAAAAGTATAATACATGAAAAACAGTTATTACAGAGCACATGGAACACAATTTTTCAAGCACTAGTTTCAGAATTAAAAACATTTGAACAAAGGTTCTCTGTGGAGAGTCACTTTGTAACCAATTCAAGGTTTTAAATAGCTATTGTTTAAAAAAATTGTCAGCCATAGAAATTGTTTTCCCTTCAGATTCCAAATCCTGTCAGACCAGGGTGATTAAAATGTTGCATTAAAAAAAGGGGAGGGGGGGAGGAAAAGGCAAACTAATCACCCCTCATACAAGTAAAAGCAGCAACTCAGTTTTTAAAGTATCATGAACAAAAGCTGTAGCCCATCTATCATTCACATATGGATCCATGTAATGATTCTTCAATTAGAATTATTATCTGTACAGCAGCTGAAGACTGAGAACTGCTGATACACTGCAGATGAGAACATTTGCAAGTCTCTGGGCTCCAGCCTTTCTTAAAAAATGATGATCACACAATATAGATTGCTCGGTTTATATGTGTATTAAGCTGCAATGCCAGCATTTACATTTGCAACATTACAATTTTGCTTTCTTAGGCTCAAGAGAATTTGCTGCATCTGGTAGATTTTATTTGCTTTGTATCTTAGGCAATTGTTATGAGCAAAGCACAAATAGGCAATATTATTGCTCCAAGTCCTTTGTTTTGTTGATTATCTCAGATACCACAAAAAAAGAGTAAACTAAGAGTGGGCCTGTGAGATGGGTCATTCAGTGTCAGTTCACTTGCACTGTATTATCCCAGTGCTATTTTTATATGGCACAGCCATCTGCTCCCTCATTTCTTCCACCTGTATAGATCCAGATAGTCTGAGATGCAACATCAAAGGGAAAGAAAAGCACCTCACACAACAGCTGTGGGCCCAGTAAGAAGGGAAAGTCACTTTGGTGATTCAGACTGCAGCAACCTGAGCGGTCCCTGCCTACCCTTGCACCCTGCCCCGCTGCCAAAGGTTACTGTCTTTGGTAAGAAGTATCTGTAGCACATCCGTACTGCAGCAGCACAGTGGGCATTGTGCTGGCTCTGCAGCCACTACTTCTCAGCCTGGCAATGCTCAGACACACCCCAATTTCAGTGTTTGGGAACACTCTGCACAAACAACTGCTGAGCAGACAGATAGAAAGAACGGCAACCTCCTAAACAATTCTTTCTGAATCCTCAGCTCTTCTGGAGTATTCCCAGTGCTTGCCCATTCCTGTTTCACAGCTGGCAACCAGATGCTGTGACCTAAAAGATGATGGAGAAAGGTAGCTACAGAAATAGTAGCTGTGAGACAGCCTTACTAAATGAGCATCTCTTCTTGGTGTTTCTACTAAGGATTCCTGCTCTATGAACTCTGAACATGTTCTGAAGCCCAGGCAGCCTTCCCAGATGTCTCCCTCATAATGTAGAAGCTGGAGACAGCAAGTTGGCTGTTACAGATTTCTGAGCCATGTGAAAGTCTTTAGTGATACATGTACGTAGAGATTAGAAAAAGGGCTGCAACTTAATTAAGAAGCTTTTCTACTTCACTGTACAGTCTTGGAAAGATCTTCATAGAAGGCAAATACTGCTCATGTATTTGTTATTTGTTTCACGCTACACAGTTTGACGTATGCCCGTGCCACTGCCATCTTTCACAGTACTGCTTTTAGTGGGTGAGAGCTGCCACAGCCATGAAATATCCCTGTAACTGTTATACAAAAGAAATGAAACCTCTGCTCAGGGGTGTATGTTCCAGTGTTATTTCACTACTTTATTATAGACATGACTGAATAGAGGATAAGAAATTTATACTCTTACTTGAAAGATACTTTTTATCCTCTATTGAATCTCCTGCTTCAAATATTCCGTAAAGAACCATGTCTTCTCCATTTACTTGGAAGTAGATTGCCATTTGAATTACTTAAAATTTCCTTACATTTATGTGACATTATAGAATGGTTCTGTCTCTAAAAAATGAATATTAATTAAACTGAAGACATTTATGGGGATAAAGCAAGTAAACAAAACTGAAAACTGGTACAAAAGCTTACCAAAGCAATATAACATGAATATTTAGTTCAAGAGTTTATAGATTATGGTGGGACACATTTCTCAAAATATTTTAGATTTTCTCACTTCAGGTGGCTTCACTTAGATCTGTGAAGAACTTGAATGACACAAATTAAGTTTTATTTTTGTTTCCAATTAAAGCCATCATCTTTTTTTTTTTAATAAATAAATAAAAAAGGTTTAAGAAGTAAAAATCAAAACAAACTACCTAGGTCTATAAACTCTTGTTTAGAGCTTTGCTGAAATTTTCAATGTTGATTGCAAAAGGGAAACATTTCAAACACAGAAAAAAAAAATAAATCGAGGAAACAGTACAATCTGTGTTAGAAGTGACTGAATTACTTGCAGCAGACAATTTATTATGAGACCAAAAAAGGCAGAAATTTCTTCTTCTCAGAGAAAGCAACTGTTTTCTTTATTCAGAATCAGGGTACTACTCATCAAAATGCTTATTTTAGCTGCTATCACACATCCCCCTAAACTCTTGTAGTAATAGTGCTAACATTCACATTCTGTGATTGGTCATCTAAATCAATAATTCATACTCATTCAGACACAAACCAGCAACATCAAAAACCATGAAGAAAGGTATCACTAAAGCCTGGTGGTTTTCACTGGCTGCTCCTATATACAGAATGCTGAGGCAGTGAGCTGCAGAGATGTGGCTCCACAGTTTGTGGAAGTTTTATTGACTAGAAAAACTGAGGTACAGCATGCTCTCACTATAAAAAAAACCCAGAGAAGGGGTGGAGGGCAGGGGAGGAGAAAGAGAGGGAGAGAAAGAAAAGACAAGCCGTTTACACCTCTTACAGCCACAAGCGCTCAGTGGCCAAGTTACCTGACGTGTCTCCTAGGATGTGTTTGAACAGCAAACAACAACTGCGACTGCAGCCCGGGGAGCTGTACCTGCACCAGCTTTAATCAATTTCACATGTAATTCCAGCAATAACAATGTGGAAGCAGCAGTTCAACTTAAGCTTACGATACAATGGACCTCATTAAGTGAGAGTACCTTCATGATGATTAGCACATTATTAACTCCCACATACCAGCATCACCTCTTTTATGAATTCATTTGAATATGCTGGACAATCTCTCAAAAGCACCACTGTTTTGATTAATTGATTTACAGAGGCTCTGAAGGACACATGTCTCAGATCCCACCCAACAAAGTAACTAAAATGTTTCCTGACATATAGAACTCATTAACTGTGGTATTCTGAACAATACCACATTACAAAGAAAATGTCTTTGAACAGTAAATGACATAGAAGCTATGTACAATGTAGGAACCACATTCTAGAATAACTACACATTTTGCAACCTGCAGCACTGTCACTCCAGTGATATGGAACCTTTGTTTCAGGAACAGATTCTGAATCTATTGTTTGCTTAATGAATTCAAATCACTCTGCACAGACCCACAGAAGCAACAGTGCCAATGGCAAGAGACACTACAGAAAAGGAAGTATATAAATTTCAACAACAGTGGACTAAAAATGCCAAAATACTCTCAGGTCTCACTGGCTCTTAAAACTGCTGCATTAATCCTACATGGCATTCCTCCTTTTCAGTAGGTTTTTGATCTGATCACCCTATCAAATCAGAAGAATGAAAATAAAAAACGAAGCCAAAATCCCCCAATGACTGTACCTCTTCACTCCACAACCCCTGACTTTCAGTATTAAAGCTCCTTTGGGCTGCTGAACTATGGAAATGTTTTCAAGAGCTGAGTACTGACAGGATATGAGGTACTCTGGGTTCCTCTTTGCCACAGGAGGCTGACTCATTCTAGGTAGCTCATGACAGGTGAGAACACCTGAAAAACATTACTATTCCAACTCTGCCATTTCCCCACGCAGTTTGAACACTGCATTTAGTAAGCGCTATCTCAACATTTGCATAAATCTTTGAAAAGTGACACATTCACTAATGAAAAACAAAGTATTTTGAGAGCAGAGAAATGTGTTGGTTGGATGATCTATACCTAGGAGGGAATTCAGTCACTGCCACAGACAATCTTGTTAAACAAAAACACATGAATAAACATCCTGTGATTTGGTAAACACTGGTCCAAATAGCCACACACAGACTGAAATGCAAACTCGGAGTCTTTATGAACATAAAGCTTTACTTTGGCAGATATTAAGTGCATTTCATACATTGCAAAAAACTTGTGTCTGGTCCTTCGTTCTTGGAGAGAGTATCACCTACTTTCTTAAAGCTGAATTCCACCCAAATTTTTATTATTGTTTTCAATAACAAGAATACAAGACCAAGAATAAATTTCTGCACTGCAGATGCACAGTCTTAACCCAATACAAACCTGACATACTTCAGACAAAACCTTATCTTCCTGTTACTAAATCTGTATCTTCTAGCCTTCAAGCTGTTCTGTGGCTGTGTTAGAATCACTTATATCACTTAGACTTTTTTCTTGCTTTGCTTCTTTTCTAAAGGTCTTCAAACACTTGTCAAGTCTTTTTAGGAATACATCCACATCTTGCTTTTTAATTCCAATTGCTGAGGCAGCATTGAGGTAAGCACAAGGATAGTCATTTGCATGTGACATAAAGCCTTTAAAAGTGTAGTTATTCACAGTTTGTACAGACCCACAGGGAACAACCCTGAAACAAACAAATAAAATTGTGATTCAGTTAAAGATGCCTTAACATTTTATGTGTTACCCTAGGTTGAACACAATTACACAAACTCCTACTCAAGTAGGGATTTGCTATTCCTACCAGTGATACTCAGTACCAGCAATACTTTTAAAATCTGTTTAAATGCCAAGTCAAACCGTGTATGCAAAAGAATTATTTATGTAACAAATGGGAAAACGTGAAACCTTCACATCATGCAAAGAATTTGAGTTTTTCAAAAATTGAATCTCTTGAATAATTTCAGCTAAAGATGGTTAAAATTACAGGACCAGCCAACGTTAGGACAGGCAAATTAAAAAGAGCATCTAGCCACAGTACATATAGATTTACTGTCACTCATCTGTGCAGGAAGTGGAATAATCCAAGCTAATGAAGCATACCTTCTGACGTGGAAACATTCAGCTCTGCTACAAAAAAATAGCATTAAGTCTATGGCAGAAGTTAGCATGGCAGCAGTAATATTCAGATTAAGGAATGCTGCCAAAACAAATTTTAAATCATTCTCTTCTTCTAAAAGGTTTAAACCAAAATAATTAAAAATTATTTGGCTTGCATTTCACTGTAACAGTGTCTCTAAGAATAAATTCAGCTCAGACTGGCTTACGTTATAGATTTTAAATTTTTTTCATTATTCTTTTAAACACAATTAGTTCCAGAAAGCAGAATTTTTTTCCATTTGACAAAAAGCTATGTAGGATATTAAAAGCTTATTCCCTTGACATCCAGTATACCCATATTTGTGCTGCAATAAAGAAAACAAAGATCTTCCATTAGTGGCTTACACCTAAACTATAAGATCAGACAACATCTGGAAACTAAATGAAACCACGGCATACTAGGGAATAATGACACTAAATGAAATAGGCATAGATTATCTATTTAGGCTACCAAAGTAGACATAGGAAGCCTCACTGCTAACTCAGGCAGGGAGACATTACTCGTCTATAACAGTGATGAGGAAGGGGGATTACTCTCTAACTCATTATTGTCACACTGCCTTCTGTAATCATGACACAATTGGTATAAAACATTTCACAGGATTTCATACAACATATGCTAATACACCCCCATGCCCCCCCCCAATTTTTTTAATTCATAGTATCCTTACCTTGCGCCAGAAACTTGTCTTGTGAAAAGCATAGACCCAAGCTGGGTAACAGCACTATCATTAGTTTCATCTAGATTCTTCAGTGACATGGCTAAAGTAACATAAGGTCAGGTTAAAACCGCTACAAAGCTGCTTTTTCTCCAAAGAACCACCACAAATGACAAGTTGCTTTCCAACAGCAAGAATCTAGCCAAATATTTGTGTTCACATACAAAGAAAAAAAGGACACACTACATATAATAACTTTTAATTTTTCCACAAGCTGTCATAGATTACTTCCTTGGTTAGACTGTATGCAGATTCTGCACAGGTGGGCAGTATTATTTTGGTGTTCAGCAGAAATTTTGGTTAGAACAAATACCTTGAATAGAAATTCCATAATCTCTTGTACAACACTAAGATGATGAGTAAAATAATTGTACCCAAATTTATTTTTAAATCTACTTTTTATAAAGTGATACTACATGCTAACGTCTTCTGCTTGTCTTGAATTCATTTCTGTCAAATGAATATGTTGGACAGGAGCAAAATAATGGGTCTAAGTTACTACTTACTTTTATAGTAGGTTACCTTATTGGGTTTAATTTAGTACAGCGTAGTGAAGTTTAATATATGGGAATGGTACATGAAAGTGCATTATGAATCCACAGTATATCAGATTTTTTTTAAAGTTAAAACCCCCAAAATTACCTAAGGAAATGGGATTATGTGGTGTGTCTAACAGTCTCTCACTGTGGTTATCTGCCAGCTTCTTCAGCTCACTTGAAAGATATGAAAACATCTCCTGGAAAAAAAGATGCCATATTTTTGTTATTAGCTATCAAACAGAGAAAATAGAACCTATTTCACAAAAACTGTTATGTCTCCATTACATCCTACAGGTGCTCAGCTGATTCTCTTTTCATGTGTACCAAGTAAGTGGATCAGACAATTCTCTGAAATAATTTCTATAAAGGAACAGCTTCATTTCCTGAATGCTGTTCTTATCTCTCAAGCTGATACAAAAATCTTTATCTGGTCTAATATATGTGCTTGGGATGTCATTCATTCTCTGTGGCCCTGAAACCTAGGGAGGTAAAAAATCTTGAAGAGATTCCCACTGCACAGCAGGTCTTACCCCACCCCACTTTTCAGAAGCCTTTTTGTGTCCTAGCCCCCCAAGACACTGAGAATGAACTGTTACCATTACAGATGGCCACCTTAAGGCAAATTGCTCCTTACTTTGTCTTCTCCCCATTAATACATTCCAGACTAAAAGCAGTGTATTTTGTTACCATGTATCACACAATCACATTTCCCACTAGTCCAGAGACTTCTTTTTCTGCGTGAGAATAAAAATCCAGTCTCTTAAAGAGGCTATGAGCACACATTTGACTGTATTTTGTTTCACACAATATACACTCTCCTGAATACTCAGTCCTCTTGAGCAGTCTGTCCTTTTCCTAGGACCCACCTCTTGTTCAAGCTGAGTATAAGAATGCAAATATCTGAATTTCTGCTATCACTTAATTGGATTGCACCTTTACTGTGAAAGTGTCATAAGACTGAGATTCGTAAATACTTTGGCTCAGATACAAGTCACACTGCACATAAAAGGCTGTTTCTCTTCATCTGTATTTTATATCCTCCCTCTTCCCCAGTAGTAATCTATGATAATTGCTCATGCTCTTCCTCAGTTTAATATATTCCTCTTCAGATATCAGCTCAAAACACTTATGGACAGAGTGAGAATAAACACCATTCTTCTTATTGTATGCTTTAGCTTTTTTTCCATCCTTTTTAATGCTTAGTCTCTCATAAAAACTAGCAAAACCATACAGACACCGGGTAGCCTTTTTAAAAGATATTAAACACCAGGTTTCTCTTCTTTCGGGCCATAAAAATTGTCCTGCTTATCTGCTTCAGTGTGACTGCCTGTTTAAGCATCCTCATCAATTTCTGGACCTGACAAGTGATTTTTCATTCTTTAAATAGAATTACCTCTTCTGTTTGTAGACCAGTATCCTGCTTTGACCTGTGGACTCTGACAGATACAAATTACAGCTTATGATCAAAATTATGCTTTTGAACAGAACCTCCCCAAGGTCTTATGAAACCAAATGAGCTTTGTGGTACCTAAGTTAGAAGAATGTTACAGCTGCTTTTTTTGAACCACTGCAGGAAACCTCATTTCCTTTCATGAGTGACTAAATGAGCACAGCTTCCCACCTGTACTTCCTAATGCCACAGAATGAATTCAGACAGAGAGAAAAAAGTACCCTCTTACTGTCTAAATGAATTAGGCTATTGATACAACAATCCACAAAAACATAAAGCTTCTGTAATACTTGAAAAAACTAAAAATTTGGGAGGTATCTATGGTTAATTATCAGGACTAGAAATCTGTGAAAAATCATTCTTATTTCTTGTAAATCAAGCGATTTTATGATTTCAGTTCAGAGTTTATTTACAATTCACTCACAGAAGCTGAAAAATACATATGTTTCAAATGTTCAGACGCTTTTGCCTTTCCTCTGGTCCCTTACTGCATATAAGCACATTATTCATTTGTTACTTTCCATAATAAGCATCACTAATGTGCTAGCCATTTTATTAGTAACTTTTTTTGAATACAAATCATAAATTAATTTGTGCTCCCTCTGCTGGCTATTTACTTCTAAAACTGAAGCAAGATATTATAGAAATATACAAATATTTATATATATCTATACAAATAAAAATTGTGCATACTATGGAGATGATATTGGTGAAATTAGTACTGAGGAAAAAATATACTGAAACAGGACCAATTTCCAAGTAATTTTTGTGTGTTATATCTAGGAAATTCTCTGATAAATCTCTTACAGTATTACTGAAAGGATTGCTGAAAGGAATACTGGAAGTATTACTGAAAGTTGGTATAAAAAGTTATCCACTGCATAAATGTATTAAATTTAATTAAATCTATTCAATGAAATTAGGTTACTAGATGAGCCTTTACATACACAGGAATTTGTTAAAACAAAGGAGAATGGAAAGATGGCAAAAAAAATCCAAGTATGTATTTTCATCAGTTTGACTGAAGCTACATGAACACAAATTCAGAGCTTCCTATTTCGATAAACAACACCACTTTGCATCTTTCCATTGAAAGCCCTCTAGATATTTTATAGTTTCAGAAGTTTGTTGCAAAATAGATTAACTGCCTTTCCAAAAAAATGATTAAAGTAATATTTTTGTGAGGTCAAATCTATAACTAACCTCCATTATAAAATATTTCTCTTATATGGAAAATTTATAAGCACCCTAAGCAATTATATATAATTGACCTCTTACATAATAGATTTTCTGTAGCAGGCACTCAAGTTTTCTCCAATGAAGTCAACTATTATGCTAAAGTTACACTGAACAACCCAAGCACTAAATGTCAATTAAGCTTCATTATTTAATTTACTCTTTTACCTTAGAAACTTATCACAAAACCTCATTAGGCTAGAGAAATGAATGCTAAACTATGTGGAAATGTCTTTCACTTCTGGTTCCTCCAGCACTTAAGTCAACAAAACACCTTAAAAAACAAAGAACAAGTCAACAACACTGTATGCATCAAATATGCCAGATAACTGTTTGGACAAAACAATCTACTTTCACATACATATACAAAATATTTTCAAGAAGTGGTGTAACAATCATTGAAAATATTTGAATCATACTATATTTACATTATAAAACTATTCTTAATAGAACCTATGCTAGTATGGGTGACTCTTCATTTTTTGCTCCATTGTGATAGGCACTGTTCTTGCAAATGAAAATAACTAGAGAGAAACCAGTAAGGAATAAGCTAGTAACTCCAGAGAAAAAGAAGATGGGGGTACTAAACAAGCCATCAGTCCCATACCAGCTGACAGAGAAGCAACTGATGAAGGCCACAAAAGTTTTTGTGCAGGGTTGAAACTATCCTAGCTGGCTCTAACTACCCAGCTTGCTTACACTCTGAGTCTGTAACACTCTGCCTTCCTCCCTGTGTCACTCTCATCTGAAAAGATGAGCTGTCCTCAGGGAACAGCCACAGAGCTGCTCATGGTGTGGAAAAGGACATTGTGCAAGAGCCATTTTACAGCCTCTTCACACTGGACACAGACTGCCAGCTCTCCTATGCTTGCCTGAGACTGACCTGGTCCCATCTTACTTTGCAGCAGCAGCTGTTTTATAATGCAGCCATCACAGCCTCTCTTGTGCTTTGTGCCTCAGGATGTCCAGCTGCATCTGAGCTATGATCCGACCAGACCACTCCACCCAGCAGAGACGTGCTGAGCATGGAGAGCTGCCAGCAGATGAGAGCCCAGGAGAAGGCTGACATCCTTGAAATGCAGCCAAACACATGACAAACCATATGTGTGTGTGTGTGTGTGTGTGTGTGTGACACCTGCATATACCACACATCCTCCTAGACAGGCTCTCTTGAATTGCAGGAATTTTGTTCTGGATTTAGACTAGAAAGTTTTAAAAATACGAAATTAACTACAGAACCCTTAAATCTTTAGATCATCTGTATCTAACACACGTGTAATCTAACAGAAAGTGACCAGTAAGTCTTGCAAATCTGATTTGGTAACACTAACATTCCCATTTTTTTAAAGGTCTTTCTTAGCAACAGCAATCAGTGCATTTTCTCTTCAGCACTTGTGAGAAGACTCTATGACCCATACTTCTCCAGCATAGGCTATAAGTATGGAGGCCTCTCTGAAATTTCCATTTATGCTTGGCACTTGTTTAACTACACAACACCACTTAAAACAGTTCATTTAAACTTATTTGCCTCCAGCTACTCTAAAGTTTGTATATGGTCATACATACTTGGCATGAGGAAAACTCTGCAACATTCTCATGTTTGACATACCACAGTGTAGCAAACTGACTAGAAAAAAAGAGTAACAAATGTCTATCTTGCTCTGAGAATAGCTGATTTTTTTACAGTTTTAGTATCTCCCATTAAATGTCTTTCCTCTTCTTCCATCATACGTAGAGCATCAATACAAACTCACATGGAACTGCACAAATAATTTATTCCAATCAGAACAACTACATCAATGATAACTCATTAAACATAAACCCAGTATTTTACTGAATTGTAAAACCCAAACAATTTTCTCCCACTCTGTATGATTTTAAATATTTTAGATACATACTCCAAAAGGACATAAAAATAACTCCAGTTTTACTCTCAGAAAGTATGCAGACAGATGGATAACAATATAAAAAGCTCTATCAATACCAAGTAACACAGAATTGCATTTAAGAAAATGAGACTTATCTTGATTGCTACATTAAAGAAAGTCTAATGAGGAAATTAATAACTGCTGAAAACAAAACCATCACCTCTTCAATAATACTGATATAATAATTAGTTAAGTGGATTAAAAGTACCATATTGGATAATAGCAGGTATTAAACCTGGCCTGTAGGGTTCTGAATATAAACCCTGAATATAGGGCTCTTGCTCTCCATAAAATTTGAGATGACAACTAAGCCTGTCATTTATGCCATTACAAAGTGCAACAACTATACTTACTTCACATGGCCTGGTTTAGACATACACATACATATGTGAAAATAACAACTTTTATGACCTAGAAATGTAAAATATGGGCCATAACATAACCTGTACTGAGGCATCAAAAGTTGCTATAAAAGCATAACCTTTACATAATGTTATGAGTTCCTTAAAAGTAAAGATATTAACAAATTTGACTATGGACTAGACGTTATCTACAGTGCAAAAGGACCTAAAACCACCTGCTGAGATCAGAAAACTACTGTTCTAAGCATCACATAAACATATGAAAAGGAATACTGAAAATTCAGTATTCCTTCATATCACTACATATAATCTCATACTCTTGGACAACGGCACACTCCACAACTTCCAGTTTGTCAGAAAAATCCCTCTCCATGTACATACTCCTCTCCCTCATATAATCTCTTCCCTTCCTGTATTAAACAGCTAATCTGTGTAAAAGAAAAACTGGGCAGATTATTTCTTTCCTTGCTTGTGTGAGACTAATCTCTTCTCAGTAATATTCTGGTCTTTCTGGCATAAACTCAAATAACCTGAAGTAACACCCATGTGAATGAGGATCAGGTAAAAAGAGAAAGAAAAAAAAACCCTGAAGTTTTTTATAGCTGATTTTTTGTGTGAGTAGGTGCAGCTGCACCAATATAGAAAGGAGTACTCAATGTCAAGCTATAAATAGTTCCTGCTGGAAGCTTAATAGCTCTGCCTCTGCTTCCTCAGAGCACAGGCAATAAACTATCACTATTGCATTTTTACAATTCAGGAACAAACAGATTTAAGCAAAAATGTTTCTATTTCTATAGCAAATCCAATAAAAGAAACATATTTATGCCATATATAAAGCTCTGTTTATAGAGTATACTCACATTTGAAATAAAAATACCTGAAGTTGTAAAACTATAATCCTTTATTCACTTTAGAATTCTACTTTCAAGAAAATGACTGGAAGTGTACAGCTATTCATTAAGACATTTATGAAAAAATTACCATTTAGGACTCAGACAGTATTTCTACTGCCCTTTATACACCTGCTACTGGTAGAAATCTAACATCAAAATCAGCTTTGTAGAAAACAACAAATTTACTTGAGATTCTTTTGGACACAAGAGTAAAGCGGAAAAAATTCAATTTGCTTTTAATGAAGACACAAAACATACATGGCAATACATACAACAGTCCAGAATAAAATGTTGCAGTAAAGGCAAGAGTGGTAACTATTTTCAGTGTTTCACAAGCTTTTTTTCACTTTAGTTGCCCAGGTCACTTCTTAGTCATTGTAATGCCACTAAGTTGGTTGGGTGTTCTATATTCTAGCTATTCCTTTGGGATCTCAATTCCAGTACAGAATTTATTGATAGCTCTATAAGCAGCTAGAAATAAGTCACAGCATCCAGAACTACTGCTCTGCCACATAATCAGAGACAGCAGCAAGCTGTCAGCAGGAAACAACTGGAACATAGTTTTCAATTAAAATAATGAAACAGATAATGCATAGTTTAAAATTATTAACTTAATAGTACTTCATTCACAGCATTTCCTTACATAAAGCCTCTATAAAAAGAATCTTCTGTATTACTATACAAAGAGAGAAAAATCAGGCAGGTATTAATTCCAGAATTAAGGAAAACTCAAGATATACAAATTCCAACCTGAAATCCACTGGATTTTTGTGCAGTGCAATTATACCCAACTTAAAGCCCATAGCCTGTGAAAAGCAGAGAAGAAACTTAGCTGTGTGTCTAGATGAATACCTAAAATGACAATATTTTTCTCTTTTTGTGGCAATGCATGGTATTTATAACCCGACCAGAAGCTGTGATCCTCCAGAGAATGTCGTACACAAACATTTAATTAAGCCCTATCATAGCACAAAAGCACAATAGGGACAAAAGAGGAAGAGCACAGATCCTGGGTTACTCTGAGTGTCCAATCTCCTGTCCTGGAAGCAGTGTGACCACGATAAAACAGTACAGTGCTGCTCCGTTCAAGTTTTTGTGGACAAAATTCTACTCTGTTAATCACACTTAGGAACAACAAATATGAATACTGTACAAGATAGTACAGGACCTCAGTTCAGCTTTCCAGTTTGAACAAACAACAACATGGAAATCACGCTCACTCATGAGCACCATTTAGACAAGAAGAAATAAAATCATACTGACTTTCCAGATTCAGAGTTCTGAGCTCAGAGTAAGTTCAATGGCTTTCCAGACAGAAACTGGATTTACTACACAAACCAGTTTTGCAATAAGACTTTGTTAACAGCTGCTTCAAGAATTTCTGCTTGTCAAAAAGCTTACCTTCCTCTCTTTCAGTAACTTTTTGTAGCCACTGGTTCCCAGAGACAGAAGTGTAATGAGGACATCTAAGGAAGGAGACGCAGATGCTCTTCCTGAAAAAAACCCCCAATATACAGATTAAAGTGGTAAAAATAAATTTTATGTGAAAGAATGCTGATAATCAAGTTTTCGACAGTTATTTTGTATGGCTGAAATCAGTCCATGAATTAGTTACCTGGATACATTTTGCTGATCTCCTGAATGAAGGACTCGTTGAAGCCAGCAATGACAGCACCACCTACTGGAACCATAAAATTTTTGTCCAAGCTCTGAACAAAAGCATCTATTCTGCCAACTCGAGCACCCTTTATCAAAAAGAACAAAAAATAAAATCCACAGCATACATTAGGAAAAAAGGAAACGTGATAGCATCGTAATTATGTAAAAGTGTAGCTAAAATAATATAATTCCTGAAACTCTCAGATACTGCATTTGTGATCAAAACACAAAAACCATTTTATTACCTTTTTCAGCACTCCTTACTAAAAGTAACGATGTCTGCGTAACATAGTACCTTACAAATTCCTATTTTGCTGTGACTTAAAATATCGACTTTAATTCCTGCAAGCCTAAGTGTAGCTCCTTTTCAGCAACAACCAAAAAAAATCCCCTCAAAATTTAATGGGAATTATACAGTTAAACTTTCATCCCCAAACACTTTTTACAACTCCCACAATAAAAGGCTACAAGTTAATGCTTCATTAGCAAAGCTTTCTTCAATGTCTATATAAATTTGCGTTAAACAAATAGGCTTGTTATAGACTCCTTCTTCTAAGGCTGCTTTCAAAATCAAGACTCAACTTATAGCAGATATCCCCCACATCCTTATACATAACTGCTCATATTTTCAAAGGAAAAAAATGTAGATTCTGCAGTACATCTTCAATTTGAGTAGCATGAGACTGTGAACTGTACAATTAAAAAGTATGCAGTATAAGAGAACCTGAAAAGTAGGTTAAACCCCATACATATTAAAATACACGCAAATACACATATTTTGAAGACTACATACTAAATGTAAGAAGTAGAAACAGAGTTAATACCTATGGTAAACAGACTGAAAAAAGCAGAGCCAACTAGACCACACTTATTAGTTCTATGTTTTGATAGCTTAATGCATAGGAGATAGGAAGAAGCACTCCAAGTTTGTCAGCTTTTTGATGGGAACATGAATGCCAGCAGCTACCATTTGATTTAATTGACAGGAGACCACCTGAGGAAAAGCACAACATGAAATGGTCTAAAAGCTTTTTCCTGTGGTACTCTTGCAAGTTCTATTCACACTGTGCTCAGCATGTACATATTCCTAAGTATTCATTAATAACTACTTTCTCATAAACAGAAATTTTCTAGCACACAAAATAAATTTTGTAAAAAAATGTAAAATAAATCAGAGCTCAAATGTATACATTTGCATAAGCAAGGAACAAACAACCTACGAGTCTAGAAAAAATACACAAACACAGTAAAAATTCTATCTGTAGCATTACAGTCTGAAATGTTTATCATTAGAACATTTCATGCAGCAAAACCCAGCACTTCCACAGCCTCGTTCATGTTGGTTTCTCACTAAACTTGTGAATATTAAATACAATAAACATGTACTAAGTACATTACAAATAAAGCATATACCATTTTCTACTTCATAAATTCCCTCAGTCTTTCAAGGTTTAGAAATGCCAACATGATGTTTCGGTCACAATTGTACATTAAGCTGGTCTCTGTCCTATCAGTAATGTCTTAGCAATCAGAAAAAAAGATGACCAGCATATTTTAAATTACTAATAGTTCAGGATCCTATTGAAATATAACCCCCTATCTTTTGAATAGGTAACAGAAAAGAGAATATTGAAGAACAATGCATACACAATACAATGAGGAAAAATACAAGAATTCTGTTTCATGACTGATCTTAGGTATCAAGCAACATTCTTTTCAAACCAAACAACAACAGAAATTAAACTTTTTTGAACACAACATTGAACTTAAACTAGTTTCCTCAGCCATTCTCTGTGCCAACAACATTTTAACAATGACAACATCTATGAAGTGCTGATGTAGAATCCTGTACCTTCAATTGAAAATCTGTAACTCACATTCTGTTGAAGGCTTAATTTCTATTTAAGTATGATCCATTTTGTCACTTTTAGTCAACAACGTTAGGAAATATTTTAAGAAAGCTTATTAAGGACATTTTTCCATTATGAAAGATGCATGAACATACACAAAAATCTAAATAAATTTAGGGTTACATAAAAAGCACATAATAGAAACATCTATTATGTTTAAATTCTATTTCTGTTTTGCTTTCTCAGAAAATTGTTCAAATATCAGACATGCATGGGATTACTCTCAAAGCTATGGAGCATCTGATAAAATTTGCTGGGTTGTCTACAATCACAGATTTACTTATACTTGCTGAAAAATATTAGAAATACACAGCCCCTACCTGCTGGATAAGATGCATACATTTTGAAGACTGAACTCCATATGCATTGTTGACAATATGTGGAATGTCATAATTAGCACAAATCACAGCCAGTTCCTCCAGCCTGTAAGCATAAAATTGTAACTTAGAGAAGGACTGATTACTGCAGCTCATCTTACAAGTCAGACCATTAAAAGACTGAAAGGTCTACAAGGAAGTCAGAATGAGAAAGTAACTTTTTTGATTAGTACCTCAAGGCAGTATTTGTCATTTTAAGCTATAAAGGTTAAGATGAAAATTCTATTGGCTTTTACATACATTGCAAATTGTTGATCTGGTCTGAAATTTTTCTTGCTTCACATTAAGTTTTGTCTGGACACCAGTAAATATATCCCAAACCATTCTGCTTTAGATATAAGCATATCTTTTGTTACTTTAATGTTAACTAACATAGCTTGAGCTAGTCACTTTTTTTCCTTTTCTCTAATATTCAATGTGAAAAAAGTCTATAGAAGTTTCAAGAGTGTCTTGGGAATCAAAATCATCCTGTAACAGGAAGTTTTTACATGCTTCTGTTTATTTCAGAGAACTAGTATTTTGACCCTTTGGCTGGAATCTCACTTGCATGTTTCATATAAACTGATTAAGAGAAAATAAATTCTTTAAAGGAATGGAGAGCCCTAAAATGTCTGAATATGGACATCAACAAATTGAAACTCTGTTCAGCCGTTTACACTTCCCTTGCCTTTAGAACCCCCTGAAATCACAGTGAGCTCAACCTGGATTGATTAATCAGTCAAATTAATATTTATGTGAGCATACATCATTTTAAGTAAGATCCTTTGTCATTCTAAACATACATATATGCAGTACCCTTTTCTGAAGCACTCCAATCATGCTATATTTTTTTTAAAATTACTCATGATTTTCTCCAAACTTCTGAATCCATTTTAGAAATAGAATCTGTTTGAAAAAATTAGGCAATATAAAATAAAGTGATGATAAAGGTAATACTACCTTTAAAAAAAAACAAAACAGGAAACTCTACTTCCAATGCATTATTACTCTATCTCCTTCTATACAGCCTCTCACTGTAATTTACTGACATACATATAAAATGTGACAGAATATGAAAACATTTTCCAAGAGGTGACATTCCTTTGCATTCTATTTCTATTGCATTGTCTAGTATTGTTCTGTAATGCAAAATTCTGCTGCAAGTGTCGTATTAAATTTTCTGAACATCAGTCCTTCGGAAATGATCATCATCACCATATTATCCTTAAAAATTCAAAAGTACTTTATTATTAGGAAACACCATATAATATAATGTACATATTGATCTTCTACAGTCAAGATATTTGTCAGGAGCTGCATGTCCAATAATTTTCCACTTTTATCAACATAGAATCACAAAATATTCTGAGCTGGAAGGGACCCACAAGGATCATCAAGTCCAACTCCTGGCCCTGCAAAGCACAATCCCCAAGAGTCACACCATGTGCCTGAGAGCATTGTCCAAATGCTTCTTGAACTCTGCCAGGCTCATGCTGTGACCACTTGCTTGGGGAGCCTTTCCAATGCCCAACCACCCCCTGGGTGAAGAACCTTTTCCTGATATCCAACCTAATCCTCCCTGACACAGCTTCAGGCCATTCCCTTGGGTCCTGTCACTGGGACCACAGAGAAGAGATCAGTGTCTGCCCCTCCTCCTCCCCTCACAAAAAGTTGTAACTGCAATGAGGTCTCCCCTCAGTCTCCTTTTCTCCAGGCTGAACAGATCAAGTGACCTCAGCCACTCATACGGCTTCCCCTCATTAACAGAATACCTAAGGAAACAACAATATGCAGGGCAAAGCTTTTGCCTTCTGATCTGCTGGTTCTTAAGCAGACTCATTCCTCACCTTCCAGAGAGACTCAAAGGATCATGGTTTCCCTCTTACAGGTTTTTTTTCAAGTTCAGGCAGAGAATTTCACCAAACTAGAAGCACAGAGGGTGTACTTCTGTGTAGGTTCATCTTTCTCACCTCCTGAAAATTAAAGGAGCAATAACCTATCTTCTACAACTACTGAAAACAGAAAAGTCTTTTTTCCTAAAAATATTCTATTGAACAATTAGATCCATTTTGCTATACAGAATGAGAGTGCTGCAGTTTGAAAAGAATGTGTTAGTATGTAAGGGAAGCAAACGATGCACAACACCTGTCTGTACCTGCACCTGCTTCCAAGGCCTAGAATGCAGCATTGAAAGTGCTACTGATCATATCAGCAAAATAAAGCATTAACGTAAGTTGGCTACTGAAGTTCTTAACAGTCACAAATAGAGAAATATTTCCCAGTTTCTTCTTCCTTTCTTTCTCTCCTGTTTGTTAAAGTTCATGAAAAGAAAGCTGTGTTCTTTTTTTCTACTACTGAAGGAAAAACATACAGAATTCTGCTAAGTACATAAACCAGCTGAAAAAGACAATTTTTCCCTTTGGTTCCCTTAAATAGAGTAGTTTTAGAAACACCTCACAGCGACAGCAGGTAAAATACTGTCTGAGAACGGATGCCTCTGTGAGAATGGGGATTTATACACTAGGGAATTACTCTCATAGAGCTAAACAATACTTCAAAGGAAAGCCATAGGTACAGTGGCCATAAAACTACTGAAAATTTTAAAACATCACCATCACTAAATAAAGCTTTAAAAATTTAGATATTTAAGATATTTAAAATTAGACATTTAAAATTGCACCCTCCAGAAATGCTGTTAGGGTTTTCCCTCTTATAGGAAGATGAAGGTTATGGACTTCAATAGCTGACAGTTTCCTTTAAATAGAAAGTACATTCAAATCTTCCTATATCTATGGTATATCATAACATAGTGCCACTACCCAGTAATTCATCTCTTAGTTGCAGAGGACAAAACAATCACAGCGTGTCAAAAAGAGGAAGCAGATAAGGAGAAGATTCATTTACCCAGGCTATAAAACAGACCATTCAATTCTGATAGCTGTGATTTAAGTTAGCCAATAAATCTGCAAGTCAACTTCAAGGAATGTTCATAGTATTCTGACAGAATGATACGGTTTTAACTCCCATCTCTCCCTCTAGCAACTAGGTTAACCTATGATAAATACTGGGGGTTTAAGGTAGGAGAGGAGAGTGAAATAATCTTTATTTGCCACATTTCAGTCAATAACATTTCTTTCCTATGCTTGTGAATAGTCAACTAATTTTTCGAAATAACAAAGCAATTAACAAAGAAGCACACTTTGCAGAGGAACTCTAAACAAGTCTTTTCAATTTTGTGATATATTAAAAACAGTTGAAGTTAAATTACTGAGACACTACATTTAAAACTATGCTAAAAAGCTCATTAATATTTCCTACTTCAGCATACTACATACAAGCCCACAAAAATACACCTGTTCAGTGGTAAAACCTGAGGAATTTGCTTCTTGATACTTATTTTCTTAAGCAAATAGAGAAAGCAGATTTTGCAAATGACAACCATGGTCCTTTTGGACAAAAGACTCCATACACCAAGTACTTCAGGCATCTGTACTCCAGCATGTCACCTTCATAACCAATGCACAGGTTGAAATAATCTGTCATATGTTTGATTTCCCCTCTATAACTGCAATGTTCATCTCAGCTTCAGCTAGAGCTAGAGCTTGAATGACACCTTTGTAGCAACTTCAGAAGTTATGTATATGGACACATAACATTAGGAAATAATGCAATATATTTTAAATTTGTTTTAATGGTGATTTAGCTGCTGGGAATTGTAATTAGCATCATCATGCAATCAGGCAGTAAATGGTGAAACTAAGGTACAGCAGGGCAAATTGTTTGTTATAGTCATACAACACACCTGCCCCAGATGCTTCCAAGAGTTTCCCTTTATTGGTGTATCTTTATTATCCTTATAAACATCAGCATAATACAGGAAAGAGTAACTCAAGCAGACTTTAAATTTAGCTGTAGCTTCTTTTTTTTGGTAACTATTAACAGCCTAGGAAAATTCATCACAGGCTGGAGGAGAAGACAGGAAAAGGCAACAGTAACATTAAAACACAACATTAGCTATGGAGCTACATTTCCTGGATTATATCTGTGTAAGAGTCTACTTTTACTACTTCCATGAAATTCTAAGAAAACCACTAGCAAAATGACATTAATTTCACCACAAGAGATCATCATTAACCTCACCTATATGACAGAAGAAAAACCTTCTGTGTAATTTTCACTTTTTTAATATTTCTGGAAGGGGATTAATGTACCTTTACTAATTGTTGGCAGAAGCAATTTTAGGAAGATGGATGGTCAAAATATGAAGGTGTTGGTTGGTTGGGTTTTGTTGTTGTTGGGGGGGATGTTTATTTGTTTTTACACTAGTAACACACTTCTTACAAGGACTGCTTACCTATCAGGTACTCTTGGAGCAAAGCAAGATGTTGTAGAATGCACACAAAGAATATTTTCAGCACCAAGAGCCTTGATTTTAGCCTCCACTGCTTCGAGGTCTGTCCGTAGCTCATCACCTTCTAACACATTTTCTATCACCACAGGCTCAAAACCTGACCAAAAAAAACAAGACCTGAATGTAACTCAACAAATCTCTGACTAATTGTGGGGATTTAGTTCCAGTATACATTTAAAAAACACTTTGTGCTACTGTTGTTTTAATAGATTCTAACAGAAAATCCTGTGCTAATCAGACTGTCACCTTCTGATCACAATTCCTAGGACACAAGTTTTTGTGTAAGTTTAAGAGAGAGAGATTTGAACCATGAGTTTTGGTTTTCCATAATTCTAAGGACAGCAAATTAGGCATCTCACTCTGAGGGTGAACTGTAACTTCCTTAGTATTGTGTTCTCACCTGACCACTTTATACACCACTGTACCACTGCATACACCTGCATTTTGCAAGGCATTAGTAAGACAGTGTGCACTCTGTCAGGAGTGTAGAAATAAAGCAGAACTACCATGCATTAGGCCTTTTTTGTATCTTACTGCAAGGATATGAATCGATCACTCTGAGAGATGGAAGTTTTGTATCTGTTAGAAGAACACACACAGTGTAATCAATCAGTTACCTTCTTACCTGCAGTTATCATTGATTTAAAGCAAGATTTCTGGTCTATACGTGGCCAGATAATGTATTTTGCCTTTGGTCTCTTGTGCCTCAATGTTAAAAAACACAGAGTTAGACTCATCCCTGTTGCCATAGGAACCACAAAGCAACTGGTCACTGTCCGGACACCTGCACATAAAAAGCAAGTCAGGAATTAACATAAGGAATCCATGATGTAACTTAACAAGCAAGTTAGATTTTTCAAATTTACACTTACCAGCCAGTTTTATAACATCCAGAACTACTGAATTAGTAAGTTTGTTCAAAAGGCTTGAACCTGCAGCTTTAGGCTGTACTGCAGAAATATCACCTGATCTTCCAATTCCATGGATCAACCTAAACAAAAGAAGTTGAAAACACACATTAAGTTTTTTCACATTGCAAAGCCATAATTCTTGCTGACTGAAGAGAATTTAGTTTGATAAACAATTGTGGAAAACTTTGTACCCCATGCAACATCAATATCTGCCACAATGAGTTCCATCTTAAAAAACTACATATATTTGTATGAAAATTTGGGGTTTTTTTTTAACAGTAGATTAACAATGTTCTAGCATGCAAGTAAAGACTTTGAGAAGACCCACAGTAGTAACACCTGTAGCATCTGGCAGGTTTCCTTTTAAGTGCACCTCAGCACTTCTTGATGTTTGTCAAATTAGCATTATAAATGCCGACATGTTCAGACACACAACCAAGGAAAACAAAAATGAGTTGTCTATAAGTGTAGCACAGGCATAGTGGTATTATAGATACTCCCTTGACAAATGCTTCATCTCCATAAGGCAAGGAAATAATACACTGTGACAAATATATATGAAAAGCGACACATATCTATATATATACATATATATGTATCGTTTTGCCCATCTTACACATCTTCACTTCATCTATCATTTTGCTACTCAGTGTTATCCATCATGAAATACCATGTCTCTCTGCATTCTGTTTATAAATTATGGTTATAAACTGCATTTATAAATATTGAACATTATTTAGTTCAGGAATGAAGGGTCCTGAAATAATTTATAAAATGCAAACTTACAGAACTAACTTTACCCATGACTGAAATACAGCAGCTGCTCAAGTCAGCTAGCAACAGTATACACCTACTTTAGGCTTTAATTATGTTTTTGTCTTGACAACAGAATAAACTGCAGTCCAATGAGTGTATGACATTCAGAACTTCTTGGGGCATGGTTTTATAGCTTAAATTTATTTTCCTGTTTCAGGAAATATGAGTTGAAATCAACAAACACGAATTAATTGAAACTTACACATAATCCTCACTCCACCTAAAATATTTTCTTCCCTCTTTCCTGGTATGTTAATAGCTGTCTCATATCAGTACTTTTTATTTTGTGCACATATGTACTCCTTCCTAGGGAGTAATCCTCCCTAAGGCTGACCCTTTATTAAGCTAAAGGGAGAGACAGCTTGAAAACCATCTCCTGCTACCTCCAAGACTCCCAAAGTCACCTGTAAAACTTACTCCAAAAATAAGTGCAGGGGAGGACACTTTGCTATTGCTGACACTCACAGGTGAAGTGAGATGCCAGGTGACAGAGCTGCACTGGAACAACAGAAGCTGAACGCCAGTTCAGGCTCCCTCTGGCCAGAAGCCAGGCACACTTTCTCCAGCACTCTCCAAAAGCAGAACTTCCTTGGATATCCTCCACTCCCATGCATGTCCTAGTCTAGAGAGCTGTACACAAAACTAAAAAAGCCAAACTGATGTATTACTGGATTTCTCCATGAATTTTTCATGGTACTGTAGGGCTTACGAAAGCCATCAAGCTCAAGTAACTCAACCTCTATATGGTAAAGCTTACTAAATTTCTGGCCTCTAATATGTTTTTGTGTTAATCTTTCCAGGAGAAACATCCTGGAACTTTTATTTTGTTTCACTCCTGTTGGATTAAACATCACAGCAAGGTACACAGCACAGAACTCAACACACACATACAAAAAAGTATATTCACAAGGAAATTAACACAAAGCCTCTAAAATTATAGCATCCAACACACCTATTAAGTGTCAGAAGGGCTACAACTTATTATAAGCTCTTTTTGTCTTTAGAGATCTCCTTACTTCATATAAAATATATTATAGATGGACTGGGGTTTCATTTGCCTATCAACTACTCACATTATAAAGCTATTAACAAATATAATAAAATACAAATAGCTGTTCACTATCAATGCTCAATGTCACGCAACTACAATGTACAGTAGTTTTTAATAATATAGAGATGAAAAGCTGCGCCTTGTTATAAAAGGCAGGTAATGTATAGATTATTTTAAAACAGTAAAATTTCTGCTTCCCTTGAAGACAACTCAACATTTTCAGCTTCTACAAATTCAGCATACAGGGCATAATCCTGACAAAACATTTTTACTTCATTCAAGACTTTCTAATGAGTTATTAATGAAAATTTAATATAGAAAGCTGTATCAATTCAATTATCACATTATAATATTTTCCTCAAATGCTATCAAGGTCTTAGATAAAACCACAATAAAATATGCCATTGGAAAGCATTAATAATAAACCTGAATAATTCAAATTGTCAATAATTTGTACCTGTAATGCCTTCGGGCAACAAGTGCTGACACCACTCTCCCTTCCCTCTCACCAACGCCACAGTTGCCCAGGAAGTTATTGCTATCCATTATAGCAAGTTCATGAAGAAACAATTCAATGGTGCTTTCATCCCATCCATCTTCAGGACATTTCCCCTTAATAATAAAAACATAAAGGTAAATACAAAACTTGGAAATGAAAAATGAACAAAACTTTATGCAACTTGTTGGATTATTGTTACCCTTCTTTCTCATGATGAACAGAAGTTTGTATTTTCATTATGTTCTTTTATACTATCTAATGTTATGAACCTGTATTCAGAGAAAAGTTAAATAATGATTTTTCCATGTATTAAGTACAATTACATTAGCACATCCTGACATTAAAACAATCAGGATATTTTTCACCTTCAGGTGTTCTTTATGGTACACAGAAAATCACTGCAGGGCATACATGTTACTTACTCCCCAAAAGATTATAGATTATTTGATACATTCTCTAGATTATTTGATATATTCTCTAGACATGACGTACAACTACAAGAACTCAACAGAGAAAACTACACGAAAGGGAAGATATTCAGATATTGGCGAACCAAAAACATGAGCAGAAGGGAAATAGTTTTAATGTAACACATCTTCCTATCTACACATTTTCCTTTCTAGTTATTATCTAATAGGCAAGAAAACAATTTCCAAAATATGTCAAAACCTGCAACCAAAAACATGCTCTTTCTTGTGCTCTTTACTGCAATTAACAACTGCACCCATCTTTGCCAATTGCAGACAAGATTCTCAAAGGACAGGGACCCACAACACCATGAAGACTTTTTTATAGGTCCAGAGGCTATTTCACATGCCCCAGTAATGAAACAGCTAACTTAGTAAATCTAACTAGCTTCTGAAGCGTGGTATCCAAGTTCAGTTGGAAACAGTAGACGACATGACTGAGGATGCTCAAGAACTGATTCATTCAATGGTAATTCATTGATAATGATTTTCATACGCTGGAAGCAATGAAATACATTGCTTTGGCACCTTACAAGTATCACTTTTTACCTCATGTAACTATGTGCTGACACCTTACTGTTTTTAAACATTTATTTAACTATTCGCTGGGCCTTTCTCAGCAAATGCACAATCAAGGGCAGTAATTTATTTTTTCCTCCCAGACGCAGCCTTTCACTCTGGGGCTCTGTGAGGTCTCTGCCATCACGGCAGCGGCTGACCCGAGCCATCGACCCGGCACCGCGGCGGCGCCGTGCCAGAGGGCAGCGCGTCCGTGAGGCCCGGCCGGCCTGCGCGCTCACGGAGCTGCGCGGGGCCGCCGCGGCCCTGCCCGGCCCGGGGGGAGGAGGCGTCCCCGCCCAATCCGGCTGCCCGGAGGGCCGGCGGGCGGCTCGGGGCCGCTGGGGCCGCTCGGACCCCGGTGCGTGGCGGGCGGGGAAACAGCTCTGCCCCAGTGCGGACGGCGGTGCGCGGAGACCGGGCTGCTCG
>VZTJ01003246.1:83679-116123 GCA_013397795.1 Orthonyx spaldingii
CGCCGCCGCAGGTACGGCCCGGAGCCGGCGGGACGCGCGGGAGCGGCGGAGCGGCAGCGCGGGGGGGGCTCGGGGAGGGCGGCCCGCGTGGCTGGGGGCACGGGCAACCCCTGCCTGCCTCTGCCCTTCCAGCGAGGCTACCAAAACACCCGTCGGGACTGAAGTGCGCTCGCTGTGCCGTGTCCGATGGCACAGCATTGGTCAGGGGCAGAGGTGTGTTGACCTCTCTGGACGTATGGGTTCGCTGACTGATAATGAAGGGAAGATGCTGCGAACGGATCGAAATTCGACTGCTGTGTTTCTATGTGCAGGGCTGCACGAACTTGTTTACATCTTCATGAGTGTCTCCGTTGTCACTTCTCCCCGCTCTCTGTGTCCTGCTTTGTTGGGCCTTGCTTTGTTTGTTTCTGTAATGTTTTTTGAAACTTGTGTCTTTGCATGTTTTCAAGACTGTTCCTGTGGTGGGACTGGCTGCTGCTTCCTGAACGCTTGGAGAAGTGTCAAGTTTTCAGTTTGTCTCGTCTATCCCACAAACAACTTTTTTGTGACTCTCATAGTTTCATCTTGAAAAAAAATATCATCCTGTGTTTGTACTTTGTTTCAATCATATGCTCACTTTGTACCGTCACATGCTTTAAGAGTTTTAGATGTGGTCTCTACTGTCATATTTTTGGTTTTCATAAAAATGTATCTTCTTTTCACGTGTTCAGATCTGGTCTTGAGAGACATACGATGTGAAAGTCCAGAAATGCAAGAGCTTAGCTATTAGTTTGAAAAGAGACATAAGTGTTCCCATTATCTAATTCTAAATATACTGGCAAAATGATAAATTACATGATATTATTACTTACTTTCTTTTCTTTAGACTTTCAAGCTTTCTGATTCTGTGCAAGTTTATATATAAGTATACATGTAGTTTGCTGCCAGAAGTCTGTGGAGTTCTATCATTTCTTCGTTTTTTTGCTGTTGTAATTATACCATAGGATTTCTTGCCAGAGACTGGCAAGACTGTTTCTTTTGCAATAGTAGAGTACTTTAAAAAAAAATCTGATCAATTCTCCCATCAAGTTTAACAAAATAAGTTGTGTTAATAATTCAATTTTAGTAACTACAGAGAGCTTTTACTTGGCCATAAAGAGAAAAATCTCATCTTTTAAGCACTGGTCTTAAGCATAGTCCATACCTGTAATGTAAACATTCCATTAAATTGTTAGTTTTCCTGTCTTTTTCCTACAAGTCTTAAGATCTGTTACGGCGATAGTGCTTCTAGCAAAATGTTTCTAGAAACTATAAAGAAAAAGTTGATGCTTCAGAGTGGAGGCTAGAGCCATGGGTCTTGCACCACTGAAACAATCAGGATGGTGAATGCAGAGTACTGCTTGGAATCTGCCCCAAAAGTGTGTAAGAAAATCTCAGAACTGTGACTGATTATAGCATCTCATCTTTGGTTTCCTTGTCCTTACCTTTTCTGTATGTGTAACCCTTCAAGGTACAGGACTGTTTCACGTGTCAGGTGGAACCAACATGAACCAGATGTTATTCGTGTATGTTATTGCAACAGAGTGTTTCCATAATGGATTTATGGTCAGAATAGGAGACTGTGTAGGGAAAGATGGAATTGGTTAAAGGGACTACCTTTAATCATGTTAATGTTTAAAAAGTACGTATCTAGCTTAGTGCTGAAGGAGTTCATGCATGTTACTCTTGCAACGTGTGTTAGTTTAGCTTAGCTTATGTCATGCTAACTTGATGGAAGAACAGGTTGAGGTGGATATGTGGATAATGGTATTTGTATCTTCTTTGGCAAATCTTCATCATTCCAGTAGAGCAGCTTCACAGACCTGGGCCTTGTCCAAATTAATGTGAAAAAAGTTCTCAAGCTTGGTAGTTCAACTGTGTGTGTGTGAGCCCTGTCTCCTTAGTGGGAGTTTAATGAGAAGAGTAATTTTCAAGAGTAATTGCAAGAGAAACCTTGATTAGTTATAATTATAAGTTTAGAGACTGTACTGGGAATAAGTTGTGACATAACATGCTTTCTCAATGGAAAACTTGATTAAATAATTTTTGAAAAAGAAACAAACTCAAAAAAAACCCAAACCCAAACCCTACCACATTCAACAAATACTATCTTCAGTTAATATGGTTTGTTGTCGTATGGAGAGGGTTGACAAAGTCCTTAAAACTGCTAGTTTCCTTGTCAGCCTAAATGTTTTTGTACAGCCACATTACTGTTGTAACATGCTTCCTAGCAACACAGTACCAATACTGAGCAAATAATGAGTTTCAAAAATTATTTATCTCTTCTTCCTTCAGCATGCTGTGTAATGTGGGTTTTTTTGGTAAATTAATTGTTTTCTGAAGTTATCTGTTATGTTAGAAAATACATTCTTTTGGTTGAAGAATTTCCTCATTTCCTTAATGGTTCTAGATTCTAGAATAAATGCACAGAAATTAAAAACTGACCTCTGAGTCTTCCACATAGACAACTGCAGTCCATGTGATACAAAGTTCATCTGCTTGATGAGGTTTTCTTCATCTGGAAGATTATTGTGCACAATGACTTAGCATAGATGTTGCACTTCATTTGGTAACAGTATAATGCACAACCCTGATTTTGCCTTCACTGACAAAAATATGTAATAGTTGGAGCTCAGCTGTGTGATGTAATGTGGATGTGTGGAGATAGTTGAGGCTTGACTGTGAAATAAGAACCACTGATTCAAAGGGACTTTTTCCATTAAAAAAAGTGTATTGTGTATCTTTTGGTTTATTTCCCTAACTCACTTAAGTAGTTTGTGACAGGAAAACCTTTGAACCTTTTCCCTCTCTCGTTGTCCTATTCTAAAGTCTTAAAGTGTAGTTTCTCACAGCAGTATTGGCCAAATACTAACAGATTCTGATCCAATGGGCTGTAGCTGTTGATTCTTAAGAATGATCTGCTATGAGCTTTAAGGTTTCTCTTCCTTGTTGCCAAGTTATACTAAGATTTTCCCATTTTTTAATGCTTTTTGATTGTTCTTTGTTTGGAGTACATGTTACTATTTGTAACTGGTACATGCAAGCAAGCGCTAATGTTCTAAAAAGCTTCAAAAATTGTCCTGAGCTACAAAACTCCACAAACTGTTAAGGAGTATCTTTTCTGAATGGATTCTGTGTTGGTTGTCATTCCAGAAGGATGTATGTTAAATTTCTTCAATTGCTGAAATAGGAACAAAGCAACTTTATCTGTAAATGTTTAATTTAGAATGATGTAGCTGTTTGTTAATGCAGAAATGAGCCCTAATGCACAGGCCCATTGGAATGCACTCGGTGAACATGTGGAACAATCCCAGCCTTAAAAGTAAGGGATAATAATCTACAGTATCAAAACTTGTGAAGAAAATAGTTTGAAAAAATTGAAAGATCAGTAGTATTCTGACACCTTCCTTTCTAGTTGTCTTTCTAAATGTTTGCATAGAGTTTGCACAGATGTGTGCGCAGACCTGACTTTTGGTGGGTGTGCAAAGAAATTCTCCAAGCTGCTTACAGTGCAGTGAGGCTGGAGTGGTGCTGGCCTGCAGGACTTCACTGCCACGTTGGTGCCACTTGTGAGTGCTACATGGAACGGATTATTCCATGGATTAACTTCCTTGTGTCTTAGCAGACCATAAACGTGTTAGCCAAGCTCTTAAATGAACAGCACAGTACCATTCTAATAGTGGGTAATGGGCAGGACACAAAAATAATATGTAAAATCTTTCACACCTATTTTACAGTTGTGACTGAACTGGTTTTTTTTCCTTAGATTTGTCTTGTCAATAAATACTAAAAAAAGAAATCCTTGAAAATTGTCAACACTTAGCAGGGGTAGTCTCAAATTTGTTGTTGCAGATTTGGCTGATTTACTTTAAGCAAAAAGTTGATTAGACATGGATAAATCAGTGGAAGAGCTTGCACTGGTTAAATGGACCAGATTTTTCAGCCTGCTGTTGAATGGGTGTCAGCAGGGAAGACTGTTGGCTTATCGGTGTGTTTGCTCATGTTTAATTCATAGTACAATTGCACTTAAGACTGGTTGTTTTCTTGTTTTTCAGGGCATACAGGACATACTGCAGATATGAATATATTTTTAGATGATCCAGAATTTGCAGAAATTATTCTGAGAACAGAACAAGCTATAGAGTGCGGAGTTTTTCCAGAAAGAATCTCTCAAGGATCCAGTGGGAGTTACTTTGCTAAGGATCCAAAAGGGGTGAGCATGTTACTGCAAAGTCAGACACACCATCAGCAGCAAGTTGAAAATGGAAATTCAAAAATTCTATCTATCTAAAATGCAAATTAATTTAAATAAGTTATTTAATAATTTATTGTATGCCAAAATTTATTTTGGAAAAATCAGTGCACGTAATACTTAGATTTCTAATTATGTCTTGCTGCATAAGCTAAGGCAAAATAACTATTATTTCTGCTGCAGTTCTATCACACTTTTAATGGTCTGCACCAAAGAAATACAGAGAGAATAAAAGGATCTCTAACATCTGAAAACAATTCAGGAATTGCCTTGTGTGGAATCTTGTTCTCTGTGTGTTTTAATTGATTTTTGCACAACTGAGCTCCTGATTTCAGTATGGTTTAGGTTTCTTTAGCTAAGCCTCCTATATTTTTCTTTCTTTTCTTCTTAGCCTTTTAATTATGTCTCCTTTCTCATATATGTTTGGTAGATGGGCAAGAAGAGTGATGTCATCAAATCTACCTTTTAACTTGTCTGCTGAATCTTAGCTGGAAGATTTGGTTTCCCCTCTGGAAGATTTGGTTTTCCTTCTGTAGTGGTAAATAGTGCCTTGAATAGTGATCATCAGTGAGGTGTCCTAAGGTTACTTTGAGACAGAGAAGTAATAGTTACCTGAATATCTCTCTTGAAAAGTAACATGTGGTTAGCATTATTTTAGTAAGAGGAAATGATGTCTCAGAAATACTTCCACATTGTTTTCTTTAAATTAGTAATACTTTGCTACTGACCTGTTTCACAAAATAAGACCTCCAACTGCTCAACTTTTGTTAATGTGTCACATCTGATTTTATTTTAAGCTCAATCAGCACTTTTTATGTCTTAGATAGGTGTAGGTGTTCAATATTCCTGAAGATCCCAGTTGTGCTGGAAATGGAAGTTGGAACACTTTAAATGCCTCGGTTTTCAGAGCATGTTCAAGATTGTTGTTAGTCCATGCGTTCCTATAACAGTAATTTCCCTTTCATTTAAGAAGTAGTACAATTTTGGTTTAGCTTTTAGTCATATTGTTGGTCATTAGAAAATATATTCCTGTTTTGCCAGTTAATTTTCATAGCTGTTTAGTTTGTTTTAATGGCAATTTTCTGGTGATAGTTTTTACACTTTATTGAATGAATGATTTATTTTTTTTAAGAGTAGTTACCTGATTTTAATATAAATAAATATATCAATTTATGATTTTATTTTTATGGAAAGTGGCAGAACCACCCCTTCAAAATCTTCTGAAAACTGCAGTTCATATGCGTGTGTTCATGAACATTTGTTAGTAATGATCCTCTTCATTCTAGTGGAGAAAATAAAAAATTATTGGGAAGGAGGATCTCTTTCTTTATGAAACCTGAAGGAAAAAAAATCTTTCTGTAATGGCTTTGTGGGATTCTTGCTATCACATGCAATGCTGTAAATATGAAAACCTCTTCAGAGTTCCAACTTCAGGTCACTCCCTATTTTAGTAGCTTACATCTGTGTAGATTTTCCAGTTGTGTGCTTATATACATATATTCAAACTTCATGCTGTTTTTAAAGTAGTATTTTAAATTAGGTTTATATCTTATTTAATATGCAATAGGAAAAAGGTAAGTAATCAAATACTGGCTTAAATCAATAGTTTTCTAAAATTCTGTGCATGATGTATCTAAAGAATATTCTAGAGTGTCATGCTAAAAATACTTTACAACTGACTAAGTTTTTTGAGTTTTTTCTTAATGCTGTGCAATCAAGATTTTTTTATTAGAAAGTTAGTAGAGAAATCACTAGGGGAAAAAAATCATACCATATGTGCAAATCTGTTTTGTCTAAAGCTTATCTAGATGGATTTTGCTGGTTTTTGATCACTAACAAATGCCTGAGATGCTCACTGAGCCCTGGGGATGGTGAGAGAGTATTTATGTGTTATTCTAGTATAAACATAACTGTAGTATTTTGGATGTGGCATATTATTCCTTGTTTGATAATTGGTGATTTTCTTGTTGATTTTACTTTTCTTTTGCTGTGTTGTTTTTGTTCCTTGTTAAGTTTCTAGTAGTGACTTGCCCTCCTCCCTTATGCAGGTCATTGATTTGAATCTAAGTATTTACGAGAAGCAAAGGTTTAGAAAAGAAGACTGTTTATTTACATGGATCAGAAAGAATTCATTGCAAAATATGAAAATATTTGAGATATGGGACTGTGAGAATAATGATATTGAGTTCTTAGCAGACTTTAAATTTTGCTTTTATTCTTTGCTTGTATTCTAGATCTTATCTATGTTTGCTATCCATATTAAAGGTCTGATAAAACTTCCTTTTGTCAATAGTGCAACTTTCATGTGTAGAGTGGATTTCAGATCCTGTTTGAGTATTGCGTCATTCGACTTCAGACCAGTTCTGTGACTTCCTTTCTCCTATTCCTCTTGAGTAATCTCCTCTTTCTTATGCTGGAAAGGAGCTCATTAAAGATGTGCTAAACCTTTTTACTGGTCACCTTCTGAAGTGTTTGCCCAAAATGAATACCAAATTACAGATAAAATAAGCTGTTTCCATTATGTCCCCTTATGTGCTGATTTGGTGCTATCAGAAAGACAAAACTCAAATAGCCTAATTAAAATTAGCTTTTTGCATTTATTGGCAAAAATTATATAGTTGCATATTGAAATGGAGTTCAGTACTTAAGCAGCAGTATTGCTGAAGGGTTAAATGTTTCTGCCTTTGTTGTTCATTGTGTAAGCAATAAATAAAAGACATTGTGTCTGTTACAAATTGTTCTGCAATATGTTCCTGACAGTTTCAACTAATTGTTAATGGAGTCAGTCTACAAATTCATTTTGACTGGCAAAATTAAGACTAGCCGTGGTAGCTTGTTCTATAGATTGAACATTTTGCTTCTACTCTGGTCCTCAACAACAGTGTCTCTGCAAAGTTTAGCAAGAAGCAAAACCTTGAAAACCATATCTAGATTTGTCAGTATAGCCCAGCACAGTAAAAGCAAGTAGCAGAATGAGCTAAGCTCCTTTTTTAAATGGGCACTTGCTAGGAAGTATTAGCCAGAGAGTGATTCAGAAGAGTTAATTAAAGGTTTGGCGTGTACTGCTAAATACACCACAACGATTCCAAGAAATGCAAAGCTGCTAGCTTTGTTTTAAGCAGGTAGATACATGTGATTCAATACGAAAAAATTTAATAACTCTTTAACAATTCTAAATGGTAGGATTTTGACTAAAGGAGTATACCAAGTGTTGTGATTTAAAAATAAAAAAAAATAGTAAAGTATTCAAAAACATACTGACCTTTCACATTGCATAGAATATTTATTACATTTGTGTAGGTCTAAGTTCACTTTTGTCTCTGCAGTTGTGTTCATGGTTTTGAATGCAACCTTAGAATCACAAATAACAGCATACCAAACCCAAGGGAATTCTTGTCAATTTGTTTGACAGGACACTAATTTTATAGTATGAATGCAAATAATGGTATTTTGTAACTTAGTTTTCCTTGTAGTTAATGGGAATGAATCAGAATAGATGGATGACATTGATGATGCTACTAATGCCTGGTGTCTTGTGTATCTGTTTACAAACCGAATGAATTAAGTTTTCTATGGTTACTTTGTCTTGGACAATCTTGGGCAAAGCAATATTGTCTTGGAAAAACTGGTTGAAAATCCTCTAGAGACTAAACCAGCTGGTCAGATCCTCACCCTAATCCAGCTGAATCGCAGCTACTGAAGAACACTGCTAGTTTGACTGCCAGCAAACATGTTCATGACCTGAGTGTGAATCAGCTTTGAGTGTTGGTGTCACAATAGGCAGTGTTTAGTTTATTGAGATACTCACTTTTTTCATAAGAATTCAGTAAAGTGCTAATATGTGAAAATGCTTCTTAAACGGTTGTCCTTAAGTATTTATTAGAAAGCATTTGATTTACTTGCCATTGTCCAGTGAGAAGGGACAAAGGTGCAGCATTTCTACAGCATTCCACTTGAGCTGTAGAACAGTCGTTATGTGAACTTCATGCGTGAGGCCAAAGTTTGTCACAGACAGTTGAAGGGTTATATGTTTTAATGTGGTAATAACCCTGTGGTTTGAGGTTAACAAATACAGAACTCTATGTAGAAGGCACCTTGAGAAATTGTCTATTTAATGCCTGTGCTGTGGAGCAGGATCATTTTAACGTGATTCTTGAGGGCTGTCTAACTAACCTGTTGTTACTTGCACCCCGTTTTGGAGACTGCAGACCTGGCTGTCTGTTCCAGTCTCGAGCTGCACTTAAGTTTCAAAAGGATTTCTTTTTTGCAGCTCATCTGCTGGGATTTAAGCCTGTCTTTTTTGGCTTGTTAACAGTAAACGTGTTCCTTTTTTTTTTCTATAGCAACCTATTCCGTAGTTCATTGTGCCTCAGTTTTCTCTTAGCTTAAGCATTCCCTGCTCCTACTGTCTGTCATTGTTCCTATATTTTGTGCTTATTCTCATTTTTGTTCAGCTTTCTCCAGTTTGTAAACAGGTTTCCTGACGCATAGGGTCCAAAATTGGACACGGGGTTCTGACTAATTTTACGATTTACTATATCTAATGTACATGGTGGCTGATGGTCGTTGTCACCTTTTGATCCATTCAAGCTCAGGGTAATAAGAAAAATAGATATCAAAGAAAATAAATCAGCTGGTTTTTGGTAATCTCTATGTTTGTCACTTTCCTGGAGCCATTATGTCTCTGTCTGAAATAGCTGGTCAGTGAGTTGTTGGTGGGCTGAAAATTATTTTTAAAGCTACTTTTAAAACCTCCTTTTTTAAAGAGTTTTAGATAAATGTGTATATTTTAAAATGCAGTCCTTTTGAATTTTGACAAAATGTTTTGAAAAAGTAAATGTTGGTTAGAATTTTCTCTTATGAAGAGCTTCTTTTGAATTTGTACTAATCCTAAAGAAGCACTTCATGATAAATTTATTTGGAATTCAATTTTGTTAGTTTTATTATTTCATCATTTAAAAAGAGCAACTGTAAAATGCACTGGATAGGATTTAACCAGTATTTTCAAATAACTAATTTTCAAACTAATTTTATTATTTTGCAACTCAAAGTGCTTATATTTTAATTTTATATTATTTATCTTAGAAAATTATTGGAGTGTTCAAACCAAAATCTGAAGAGCCTTATGGACATCTAAATCCAAAATGGACCAAATATTTTCACAAAATTTGTTGTCCTTGCTGCTTTGGCAGAGGCTGCCTCGTTCCAAATCAGGGATACCTCTCTGAAGCTGGTGCCTATCTTGTGGATGAGAAGCTTGGGCTTGGAGTTGTACCTAAAACAAAGGTAAAAGTGAAAACACATAAACTACTGCATTAAAAAAAAAACCCCAACATATTTGTCAGTCTCTGAACTGTGATTGTGTAGATACCCTTGTATATCATGTGTTATTTATAAGTCAGTTATAAACTATTGCAAATCCAAAGGCACAGGGATTTGGTGTAGAAAAAGTGACTGTGATTTTTGATATAATGGGTAAGTTTGAGATCTGTATTGAATCTCTTCTTTGGAACCACTTTCTAGCATTTTCTGATACTTTTTGTGCCTCATGTTTTGATGAGATGCAGATTGAATAAATCAGCATATAAAATTCCCATTTTTGTTTGGGATATGTAAAATAGAGAATATTCACCTTTTCATATAAAATTTATCTGTTGAAAATGATTGATGCTTGCTTCTTGATTTATTTTTTAAAGAAATTTTTATACAGCATAAAATTTACTGTAAATTTACAATTGAAATAATGAGGAATTCTGAGCTGTGTTTAACTTTCATATTTTAAGGTTGTCTGGCTTGTCAGCGAGACCTTTAATTACAGTGCAATAGATCGTGCAAAGTCAAGAGGAAAAAAATATGCTTTAGAGAAAGTGCCAAAAGTTGCTAAAAAGTTTAATCGAATTGGACTACCTCCTAAGGTAAGATGAAGAATAAGTAATTTGTGCGCTTCCTGATTCTTACATTAAACTTTCTTTTTAAAAAGGGGTATTTATAAGTAACTTCAACAGTAAAAGAAAAAGCTTGCTGCTTGTTGAAAACTGTCTGAAATTTGATACATGACTGTTTCCATGCAACATGTATCCACTCTTACATCATTCCTTCATTTGAACTATTGTAATAATCTCGTCACTTTTTGTTTCAGTTTACAGTCCAGTTTTCTGCTAGAGTAGTAACAAATTAATTGTTGTATATCTCACTTTTGCTCTATTTATTGATTGCTTACTATCTTTCCTTTCACTGTTGTGTTTTGATATTGTCAATCTGGTTTTTCCCTGCAATTTATCTAATTTTTAAAAATTTTTGTGGTTTTTTTTTTTTTTGCCTTCTATTGTTTTTAGTCTTTTGGGTACCCACCCTGCTGTTGTGTTTCTTCCTACCTCCCTTTTGTCTTATGTGCAGACTACACTGACTAAAAATGTCACATATTTCTTGCCTAATTAGCCTTATTGTATTCCTAAAATATCACTACACTGTTCTAATCCTAAGCTTTTTAAAACACAGGTTATGTACAGCTTGGGTAATCCACATGTGTCAGTTCCCAGCAGTTTAGCTCCATGTGACATGGGTTGTGCAAGCTTGTACAAGCATGGTTATTCCACATGCTGTGTGTTTATCTATCTGCATTTTAGTTCTTAAATATTTAAGTTCTTGAATTTTAATCTTGAGCACCTTCCACATACATATGGAGCCTATACCAACTCTCATGTTCTTCCTTGGACTCTTTTGGGAAGTATATTTCAGTCATTTTTATGCAAAAAGGATCTGTCTGAAGAAAATGGTTAATGCTGCTGTTCTTATCAGTGAAGGTTAAAGGCTTTTCATAGAGGAAGATGTTTCTCTTGTAATTTTTAGTGAGTGTTCTTTGGACTATTGAAACAAGTGTTTCCAGTGAAAAAGAGAACAGATGCTACTTCCTTCTGTTTTGTATATTTCTTGTAATACTAACTGTTCATTTACACTGAGGTGTCTGGCTATATTTTATTCCTGGTAAACTGTTTAAACAAATATTTTTTACCTGAAACCCACCCTCACATGATTTGACTCTTTATCTTTTTTAAGAATGGAGGAATGAAAGAAAAAATACTTAATTTTTTTTATTGTCGTACTTCCTGTGCTCTGAACTTTGAAAGTATAGAATGAATTTTTCTGTTAATGTTGAGATTACTTATGTGACCTACCCATGTGCATTTTCCAAAAGCAGTTTCTTAATGTTTCAGGTTGGCTCCTTCCAGCTGTTTGTTGAAGGATATAAGGAAGCTGACTACTGGCTCAGGAAGTTTGAAACTGATCCTTTACCTGAGAACACAAGGAAAGAATTTCAGTCGCAGTTTGAAAGATTGGTTATCTTGGATTATGTCATCAGAAATACAGGTATTTGTTAGTGTCTCTTGGTATCTGTCTTTTTTTGTGAGGCAATGCTGGCTGAAAGCTGGTGCTTAGGCTTTTAATGCATATCAGATGCTTTTCTCACAATTGAAGGCCATAAAGATGTATTTTAAATTTTGAAAAATTTACTTTGGAGTAATATATTAAATATTGCAGTATAAACTAATCCATGCAACTCTTTTTCATTGTTGTTCACTATTTTTAAGCAATGTAAGAAGTCAAGAACAAATGCTTTCATTATGCTTTAATTCTGCGTGTAGGCTATTAAATGTTTCCCCCAATTAGATAAAGAATGGTGGGGTTTCAGGACCCATAAGAAAAGCCATAACCATAATTCCTGTTGTGCTAAATTGGAGCTGATAATAGCACAGTTTAACACCAGCTCACAATAGTTCATACTCATTGTGTAGGCACTGAGGTACCACTGCAATGTGTACCTGTCAGTTCTCCTGCACTCTCGTTTCTATCACTCAGAAGCTGGGATTCTTCTTTTACCTATGTAGGTGAATTACTTCTTGAGGAATCCAAAGGCAGTTTTATGTTTAAAATATTTACTTTCCTGCTTTATCAGAGGTGGGCATCTTTGCTTTGCTTCAGACATACCAGGTCTAGCTCATTTTCATTTTCTCAAATTCTCTCGTGTTAGAAGCAAACTAGAAGAAAGTTTCATAAGGACATAATACTTGCTACCTGTTGCTATGGTCTGTCAGCTTTATGAAATAAACATCAGTGTTTCCAAACAGTGTTTTTTAACATTCTTAAAATTGTGAAGCAAATACTCAAAATGCAAAACCTGGATGATTTTCTCCTTCATCTAATATATCTAATCATAATAGAACATGCAAATCTGATTATGAGTAAACTTGAGGGAGCACCTTAAAATGACAAAAGGTCCTACAAATCTGTGCAGTCATCCTCTGTCTGAAAGACCTTCTCAGGTGTTCAATCTCTCAGTTTTGTCTGAAGAGTACAGACATTTTCAGCTTCTTCCCCTTCTGTTCACTTTTGCCTCCTCTCCATCTTTGTAGAGTCTGTTTTCTCCATGTAGTCAAAGGTCACACTATCTATAATTCTGGAGACCTCCTCCATTTCCCCATCAGCATTAAAACAAGCTTAAAAATTAAATCATTGGTGTCTGATAGTGTTTTCCTCAGGAAAAATGCACACCACAACCAATCTTTCTGCATGAAATAGATGAAAATAGTTTCTTTTGGCTTTCTTGATATTTTGCTGCATATTCAGCCAGCTGGGGAACCTAAAGAACTAATACATACCTAAGAATACATGGTAAATCTGTGATCTTTTCACTGAATCAGTTGCCTATACATTTCAGTAAAACTAAATCACATGTGATGGGAAAACCCCTTTTTGAACAGTTTTGCGCAACTCCATGGGTAAAGTGTCAGTTTACACTATTGTTGTATGTCACTCTAGATGATGATTTCTTTATAAATGACATGTTGTGACATGCATTTTCCTGTTTAAAGACAGAGGTAACGACAACTGGTTAGTCAGGTACGAAAAACAAGATGATGGACTTGATCTGTCAGATAAGGTAAGAGAATTGTACTCTGAAACTTATATTATTTAAATTGTTCAATTTTGTAGCTTAGCCTTGCTGGAGATTAAGGGCATGTCCTTAATCCTGGTGCATGGTCTCAAGAAATATAATAACTACAAATTATTGCAGGCAAAATGAGTGGAAAGACTCATTGATTAGACTAGGTAGAACAATGCTAGAAATTATTTGTATTATTCTGTATTTTTACTCTATTAGTTTGGGCTATAATAAGAGTAATAATTTCCACTGTTGGTCAGGCACATTGCTTCATCCCTTTGTGCTCTGCTTATCTTGTGTTTGGGGAAGTGCTTCTCTTTAACGGTGGTAGAGTAAGAAGTTATATGTGGTGGAGTTTATTTGGATACTGCTTTTTATTGTTTAAGTTGAATTTAACCAGTGAAGCTACAAAGTATATTATTTAGTATTTGTAGTGTGTTTCACTGTTCGTGTAAGCACATAAATACCACTTATTTTTTCAATATTCCTTCTGTAGGATAGCCAATGGACTATAACTAAAGAGTCTATTAAAATTGCTGCAATTGACAATGGTTTAGCATTTCCTTTTAAGCATCCTGATGAGTGGAGGGCATGTAAGTACTGCATTCTTCAATCATCTTCCTTTTGTGAGAGTAACTTCCAAAGAAGTAATTTTTATTTTTGTTGTTGTAACAAGAAACTAAGAAATCATCACTGCAGCTATATATATAATTTTAAAATAATGTACTCTTCTTCAGAAAGTTAGCAACAGATGCCATTTTTGCAATAGCATATGTGATTTACTTCTTGTTCATATTTTTTACCTTTAAACAATATAAATACGTGGACACTCATAAACATAGTACTGTAGGTAAAGTGACTAATGGTGGAATTGGAAGAATTTAGCAACATGTTTCTCGCACGTTTTCCTAAAAAATTGGGTGGAAAATAACTTCATTGCAAGGATCTGCAAGTTGTCCCTCTATTGACCAAACTTCTGTTTCAAAATGAAGGGTACTGTTGTAGGTGGACAAGTAGGCAGGTTGTTTTTTCTTGCTCTCAGCTTTAGCTTACTTTGTAGAAGTTAAAATTTAGTCAATTTTCCATCTGCTTGAAAATACTATTATTGTTAAAGTGCAATTGTTTCTGAGCACATCTCTGACTACTTATCATTAGGAGGGAAGCACCCAGCAGGGTTTGCAGTAACTTCTGTGGGCTATTATCCAACCAGGTAATTATGGCAGTTAGGTGTGGGCTAGTTATGTTGTCAAAAGGCTACTTAAGTACTCCATACTGAGCTCTGTGTAGTCTCTGTGTTGATACCAAATAGATACTCTCCTACATATCTCTTGGCTACAGTCACTTCTGTAGCTGTTCTAAAGACACAGCAATTATTGCTTATTTTATACCTATAAAATTATATATCATTTTATACATCTTTCACTTCAGCATCAAAATGTATGTATGATCCTTTAAAATTCTTTTGCAGTTGGACGGGTGTATGATAGATTTGTAAAAGTAAACTTGTAGCATAATGTTTACAAATTGCAGGCTTTTACCACCTAGAGCATGGTTTTGATGACTAGAGCTGGTTGGACATTGAGGATAACCTTCTCAAAGCCAGTGAGCAGCGTTTCCAAAAGGCAGGAAGTTGGTCCAGCATGGATAAACAGGGAACTGCTGACTGAACTGGGATGCAAAATTTAAGTACATTTAAAAAAAAAAAGAAAAAAAGATGTAGACATTTCCCTGAAAAAATAGAGAATTTTTCCAAAAGTGCGAGAATGGAGTTTGGAATGTCGAAGCTCAGCTAGAGTAAAGCTAGCAGAGGACATAAAGAACAACAAGAAAGGGTTGAGTAAATTAGAAGTGAGAGTGGGACTGAAGGAAAGAGCAGCAAAGACATAAAAGCAAAAGGCATAAGAAAGAACCAGTTACTCCATGCTGACTTTGCCTCAGTTTTCACATGTAAGATTTGCTCTCAGTCTCTTGGATCTCAAAGCTCATAAGTGGAGCCCCTGGGAAGGAATCCCCAAAGCAGAAGAAAGGGAGCACGTAAGGAAAATGGTCATAGAGAAGTTCATAGGAGTAGATGGGATGCACCGGAAACAGTGGGAGCTGGCTGATGCTGTTGTAATGCAGTTCTGTCATCACTCTTGAGAGACTACAGTAATGTGAGAGGTTGCTTCCGTCTCCCTGAAGACTGTGTAATGAATCCTCTCAGAAGCTGTGTTCAGGCACATGAAGAACAAGTTGATGGGGAAGCCAGCGTGGATTTACCAAGGGCAAACAGTACTTGGTTAACTAGGCAGCTTTCAATGATGACTGGTTCAGTGGCTGAGAGGAGGGCAGTGAATACAGTTTTTTTTCTTGACTTTGGTGAGGATTTCTACATGCTCTGTCATAGTATTCTTGTAGGGAAACGTGAGATGTGAACCGAACAGATCGTGAGGTAGGTGGAAAACTGGCTGAATGGTCAGACTCAAAGGGCTGTGGGCAGTGTGAGGAAGTTTAAGGGGTGGCCTGCTGCTAGTGACTTTTCTCAGCTCCTACAATTAATAGTTTGGTGTATTGTTTAACTTCTGGTAATATTAATTGCTTTTGCAATATAATTTGAAAAAAAGCTGTCTAATAGCAATTACATGAAAATTTATGAATGCTTTTCTCTCAACATGCTTAGAAGAAAGCATTTAAAAAAATTAAAAATTATATTAAAAATAGTAACTGCCTTACTAAACTAGGGGAAGGCCTGTACTGTTGCTTACAGTGTTTAATTTATATACCTTTTTTTGCTTATTGCTTTAACTAAATATTTATTGCTCAATACAGTCTCACTGTTTGAAAAAATGGCTTAGCAGTTGTAAAGCTGCTCTGGTAACTGTAGCCAAAATGGATGTGTGGGGTAGCAATGTTGGGAAAAAGTGAGAACTTGCGGTAGGTAGTAGAGTACTCGACTCAGAATTTCATTTTTGCTTGTTTATCATTAAGTGCACTGTTTTTCTGCATTAGATCCCTTTCACTGGGCTTGGCTTCCTCAAGCAAAAGTTCCTTTCTCTCAGGAGACCAGAGACCTAGTTCTTCCTCGCATTTCTGACATGAACTTCGTACAGGACCTTTGTGAAGACCTTTATGAGCTATTTAAGGTCAATTAAGTGCTTCTTTGAATTGACTGTTACTAAAGTAGCTGATACTTGTAACGGGACAGTTACATTCATAAAAAGAATAATCATCTAACTTCTGAGTGCCAAGATACCATCCTATTCTACCTTTAACATTGGCATGGTAGAAAGGGTTTATGTAATTATAAGGAAACTGTCACCAGTGTGACTGACTGATTGTAATTAGCTCATCTGAAAACATAAATTACCTATTATAATCTAAGTTTCACATAATTAGTTAAAGCTAGTTTACTCTTACAGCACAAACCTGTGTAAAAATCGCATTTAACATACCTGTGTGGTGTGTATACACTTAAATTGTAGCAGCCTGAGGACATTGTATATGTAATGTAACTTAAAGCACCTCCATACCTTTCATATACTTAAGTTTATATGCGTATATTGTGCTAAACTGATGCTGAAATCTTGATCATATTGAAAGTCAAACTCACTTTAAAAATCCTGAAACTGTCTACAGTATTGACATGTAAAGAGTGTCCTTCTCTAAAATATTTTGTAAACATTTGTGTCAGATATTTGAGTGAAATAATCCAATTAAGGATTGAAAGAATTGGAAATTTTAAACTTTTAATGAAAATGCAGCTGTAATGTCAAAAGTAGATCCTGAAACACATTTTTGCTATATGTGCATCTTCGACTCATTTGTATTCAAAATGCCTCTGGGTTTATTAGTTAAGTATTATTAAATCTGAAGGAGGAAGTATTTTTCTGCAGGAGTAATCATGAGAGAAAGAGCAGTGTAACATTGTGTGATGATATTAAGCCTGGTCTCTACCAGCTATTAGTATTTACCAATGCCCCAAAGTGATATCCACTGATATATTTTGTTTATGATGTGGAACAGTCTTAATTTTCACATATGTAAGCTTGATGCAATAAGAGACCTTTTTGTGATTCATACTAGGATTCTATTTGAAGCTTTCAAAAATTATTGTAGCATGGGTAAATATGAATATGCATATTATGATATTGATGAATTTACATGCTAAATGTAGAGCTAAAAATAAACGGGTTATTTACTATAAACTGTTTGTTTTCTTAATAGACTGACAAAGGATTTGACAAGGCTACTTTTGAAAACCAGATGTCTGTTATGAGGGGACAGGTAAGACTGCTTTTTTTACATTTTTATTTATATATTTAAGTTGTCATCACTCCTCAGCTGCTCTCTTCAGAGCTACACAAACTCCTATTACACTGAATGACATTTGCAGGTATTTTCATCTGAGAAGACTAAATTTCTTTCTAGAGTTTGTTCTTATTTATGGATAGATGAAGCAGCAGAAAGTGTATATTGATTTTTTTTTTTTCTTTTTAGAGAAAATGCTTGTATTATAATTTGGTTTTATTGTTTTTGTGGAGGATGGGGAGGACTTAACTGTATATTCTTAGAAGGTATTTTAAAAATGAAAAAGAGTAATAAATTTGGATTGAAAATTTGATGTCTGATTTCATTATGCTATTAAAATAAATGTGATTTATTTTAGAGGATTGACTTAATTATTGAAAGCAATATTAGGTAATAACATTTCTTCATCCTATCAGATGTTGAAACCATACTTCAAAACAGTCCAGCCATTTTCAGCTTAGAAATTTGAACATAGTTAAGTACTGGGTTTGTTTTGTTTTGTTCTGGTTTTTTTTTCTAGGTTTTTTGTGTTTGTTTTTTTTTTTTTAAACACTAAAGCAAGAGAGGAGAGGGTTTCTCCATCTCCCTCCTATTTTACAATTTAAGACTGGTGTGAATTACTAGAGAAAAAGCTTTCGCTAAGAACAAATTTAGTTCACTGTAGGCATAAAATAGTGATTTCTGCAAGTGTAAGGCAGTTGGACTAGACAAATTAATAATCCCATCTCCCTTGAATTTATTGAAATTTAGTCGTTGTGTCCATAAATTCAACATGGATAGTTTTAAGCCAGACAATTGCTACAGTGTCTTAATTCAATGTTTTCTCTGTAGAATTTCCTATATCAAGATGTACCTTGCACAAGACTGCAGCTCTGCTTAGTCAAACATAATCCCAGTTAACATCTTTTGTGTGGTAGCTAGAAGGCAGCAAACCTTACTTATTAAATTGAATTATAGGAGTTGTTTCTGAAATAACTCCTCTGAGAAGTTTGTGTAGTCACTGGAAGGTCAGTTCTTGAAGTAGTCATGCATCGTAAACTGTATTAAGTAGTTTTTTTTCTGATGAGACAATTGGCTACAAGGAATCTGTTATTTAACAGAAATTTGAGGAAGAAGAGAGATGTAGCTGAGGTTGTCAGAATTAATGTTCCACTATAAAGGCTGCATCTGGACTCTTTCTTCACACCCTGTCCCTTAGGTGGATTTTAGCAGAGATTTGTTTTAGTTTTGGGGTTTTTTTTACCCCTCTCTAGCTATATGAGAGTGTGTTTCACCATGGGAAATGTCAGGCTTTCAGGCACAGAAGAAATGCAGATAATGAGTAATCCTTGGATGTGATTGGAAATACATTGGCAAACAATGCCTTTTAGCACCCATTTTAAACTTGTTTTTGGTGTAAAACCAAAGTGTGTTACGAGTACATTATAGAAGACTTGGCTATCTAGGGCACATGCTAAGGGATTCATTCAGTTGGGATAAATTTGTAGTATAGCCAAAACATCTAAATACATCCTTATAAATGAGAATTTAAGAATTAGAAAATTAAGAATCTAGTTGATAAAGAAACTGCAGAGAAACATATCTTGCATAGAAGAGTCAAGGTCTTTAAATCTATGATACCAAACATAGTTAAAAGCCTCTCTTTGTGAAGTGTAGGAAACAAATTTTGGGAAGGGTTTCAAACCCAAAAGAAAAAGTTCTCTCACGAATGTAGAGTCTAAGCAATGGGTAACACATCTACAAAGGATTGCCTTAGAACTGTGAGAATGTAAATGTCAAGTGCTGGCAGAACCAAATTGCAGTAAATAATGCAAAAGACTTTGTTGGGGTTCTTCGGCTATGAAAGAGCAGAATAAGCAGAGGATCAGTAAGTCTCACAAGGAAGAAAAGGGCATTGTGCAGGGGAAAAAAGGCTTGATGTTAAGGATAGTGCAAATGTGTCACTACAGCCAAATTCAATACTTGCCTCAGTTTTCAGCAGGGTAACATTGAACACAGAGTGAGTTATGAGGGCAGTCCGTGAGCACTGAAGGTTTGGAAGGAAGATAACATACTCCTGGGAGCTGAGGGCTGAATTTGTGTCTTAGCACTGGGTTTGAGCTAATGAGCTAATTATATGGCTTCATATCTTCTGATATGAAAATAATTGGTAGATAAACTGCTGGTACATCCTGTGTTAAATCATGTTAATTACTTTCTTGTAGGTATTTTTTTCACTAAAGGTGCAATGCTTTCAAGAGATGTGCTAAATTTAAAATGCTTTGAGATTTTTGTCTCTTAGAATTTTCTGAAAATTTAGAGAGGACTGCATGAAATAGGAAAAGAATGGAAGGGTAGACAGCAGTAGGATGTATTCATGTTACTGAATAAATAAAATATTTCTTCTTGAAATAGATGTATTTTGAAATTAATTTATTCAGCAGCACAGTCCTCCACAGAATTGATTTAAGAGTGGCATCTAAAATGATAAGCCTGTTAGCCACAGTTTTATTTGTGCACCCTAACCTCACCTGCTTTTACTCTTTTTAGATACTAAACCTTACTCAGGCATTAAAGGATGAAAAGAGCCCCATTCAGCTTGTTCAGATGCCACGTGTGATTGTAGAGCGAAGTAGCACTGGAAGTCAGGGCCGAATTGTTCATCTGAGTAATGCATTCACACAGACCTTTCATAGCAGGAAGCCTTTCTTTTCCTCCTGGTAGCAACAAAAATACGTGGGAAGAGTAAGTTTCTTTTAACTTTAGAAAGCTACTTCTGTGTAAAGGCTCTGCAATAATGTACTTCTGCTGTATACCAAGAGCTCTGACTGCCGACACCTCAGAACTTAAATTCTAAAGACTTAAGAAATGTATTTTGAATGTAATAAAAGTTTACAATTTTTGTGTCAAAATTGTGAATTCTTATGTCAGGGAATGAAAAGAATTTGTCCATACTGTATTTTTATAGGCTAAATTAATGTATTCTGAATAATATTCTGAATAAGGGAAGATAGACAGTTTGCATATGCTGAGAAACTAATTTTGAATACAGTAGGATTTTTTTGTTTAATAGAAACGTGAGAATCCATACACTATCAACTTCTTTTTATATGGCCTTTCAAAAAAAGTTCAGAATGTTGTCTTTGATTGTGAAAATGCTTTTCTTTGGAATTTCTTCCTGATACTTTAAACTGGTTATAAATTTTTGTAGGTTAGTTACTTGAAGAGTCATGCACTTAAAAAAAAAATCAATCTGTCCTTGACAAACAAGTCAAAGAAACAGAGAAGGGGGAAAAATGCTCCAAGTAGGCTTTTTTGCACACGGGGACCAAAAATAGTTAAATAGTTGCATTACAGCAAAATTCAACCCAAGTAAATACATGCAGCTTCTACTGTGACAAAATACACTGGGTGTATGTTTCAGAGGTTGAAATTTCACTGTAGTGTTTAGCACTTGTACATTTAAGCACATATATGGAAATCTGTGATATTTCTTTAGAGATGCATCACGATGAAGGAATTGCACCATATTGTTACAGGTTTGTTTTGCCATACATGTGAAAATGTGTTCGTCAGTTGTCACCAGAGTAGTTCTTCTGCTAATGACAGAAGCACTGATGTGTTCATCACAAAGCCAGTCAGCCTTCTAAATTTCTAACTAAACACATTTTGTTTGGTTTGTTTTTTTGGGTTTTTTTTGTTGGTTTTTTTTTTGACTGGAAAATAAAAAGAAAAAAACCTGGAATACCTACAGCACAGAGAGAATTACTTTTGTGCCCTGAATAATGTTCTCACCTGTCAATTGCCATTTGCATTTATGTTTAAGTTACCTGGTTTAAGACTTGATGGTATGTTTGTAGGTCTGGGGCTTATGTAATGTGGTAAATATTTTTATTTTAGTAATTTTCTGGACATTTAAGGGGAGAGAGATTGCTGCTTTTATGAAACCTTCAGTATTTCAGACGTTGCTGTATTTTGTAATTCTAAGCAATATTGTTGAACTCAGAAATAATAAAATGCTTGTATTTTATATAATTTTGAGTGGATGTAAATATTAATGTAGCGTGTCAGCAACTTCACCAACCTGAAACATTTAAGCCTTAAATGTAAAACACACGGTACAGTGCAGTTCAAAAGGAGACGGACATGCCTTTATAAACGTGCCATGATTGTTTCTGTGGAACAGTTTATTAAAAAATGACCGGTGTTGTTTGTGTACGGGGTCCCTGTCCCGGTGGGCATGGCTGAGGGTCCGGGCCTGGCCTGGCGCCGTTCCGCTGGGGGGCGCTCGCTGCCGCCCCGCCGCGCGCTGTGCCCGCCGGGAAGGAGGCGGTGCCATGGCGGCGGCCGCGGGCCCGGAGCGGACGGAGCCGGGAGCGATCGCCCTGCTCGGGCCGGCGCCCGGCGCGCCCAGCTGCCCTCACGGTGAGCCGGGCCCGCGGGGCACCTCCCGAGCGTCCCTGTGCTCGGCTCCCGCTGTGCTTCCGGCTCCCGGCACGGGCTGTTTGGCCTCGTTCTGGAAGCTCGGCTCTTGCAGCGGAGCGGTGGAACAGATCTGCAGGTGTTCCCTGTTATCGTATCGTCGCGTTTGTCCCTAGGTCCTGCGCTTCTGTTTGTGAAGACCAGCCAAGGAAAAGAGGAAGGAAGAAGATTCTATGCTTGTTCGGCTTGTAGGGATAGAAAGGATTGTAACTTTTTCCAGTGGGAAGATGAGAAGGTAAGAGAGCACTGCTTAAGGCTGTGCTAAAGGCTCAGGGCTACGAAGGTGATCACGGGCCTGGAGCACCTCTCCGATGCGGAAGGGCGGAGAGAGTTGGGCTATTCAGCGTGGAGAAGACTCCGGGGAGGCCTTATAGCAGCCTCCCAATACCTGAAGGGGGCCTCCAAGAAATCTGGAGAGAAACTTATTGCAAGGGCATGTAATGGTAGGACAAGGGATGATGGGTTTAAGCATAAAGAGGATTGGTTTAGACGACATGTTAGGAAGAAATTCTTCACTGTAAGGGTGGTGAGGCACTGAAAAAGTTGCCCAGAGAAGTTGTGGATGCCCAGTCCCTGGAAGTGTTCAAGGTGAAGTTGGATGGAGCTCAGAGCAGCTTGGTCTAATAGAAGGTGCCCCTGCCTTTCTACCATAGCAGGAGGGTTGGAACTAAATGATTAAGTCCCTTCCAAGCCAAATCTTTCTATGGTTCTATGAAATGCTGCAGATTTTTTCGTCTGTTTAGCAGTTTAAAAAGTATCTTTTATTGTGGAAATCTGTGGCAAGTGTTATTTTCTAAACTTTGTCTAGTAGTTAGTATTTAGCTGAGCGCTTATTTCTGTCAGGAGAACATGTTTCAAGTATAGCTTTCAAGAAAGGTTGTGTACATTTTGAGCAAAACTGGCATTTGTTGTTCTTTTGCTGAAACATACAGGAAGTTTGCTAATGTTATGCAATATTGAACAAGATTGGATACTTCTGATCCCAAGATGCCCTCGTTTCCCCTGATTAAGACAGAGAAAATCTGTCGGATACAAACAGCAGTGGGGTATACAAAATGCTTAGGTGGTGGGGCTCGGCATGGTGCTCAGTAGTCTCAGAATATCTGCAGCAATTTCTCTTTGTCATTCATTTTGAATATCACTTGTGATGTCTTTTCTTGTATTGAATTTTACTGTCTCCTCCTTTAAGCAAAACAGTTCCATAAGTTTTGACCAATGTCTTGAAACTCTCTTGTGAAACCGTGAGTATGTTTTTTGGGAACAAAGTAGAAGACTCAGAGAAGAGTGTGAGACTGAAATGTTAAAGACTCAGGTGCAGCTCATAACAAGGAGTTGTCATGCTTTTAAAATTATTTCACACAAAAGAATTGGGCAACATTTCTGCTATCATCAGTTTTGCAGGATCAGATTATAGTTATTCAGAATGAACACAACTGCTGGCACACATTTAATGTTGAGATTTCATGTACAACACACAGCAATAGCTGTTCATTTTGTAACTTTTCATATATGCAAATTTTACAGGTGTCAGAAACCAGGCTTGCAGCACGTGAAGAATATAATAGAAATCATCAGCCTTCTTTTACACACAGACAGAACGTGGACAGGTATTGTTAATGTATATTTTCTTCAGTAAAAATGAAGTAACACAGGTTTAGGTACTTTGAATATAGAGATAATATTTCAGGATCCTTTAAAATGGGAAAAGAGGAATTTGGACAAATATGAACTGTTGTACGGCAATGGGAAGGAAATAGCATGAAGCATTTAACTAGAACATGGTATTTTCAATCCAGGAACTGGGGGGGTTGGGGTTTGGTTTTTTTTGGGTATGTATAGTCATTCTCACGTTAGTGCACATAATGTGCTTACAAGAGGTCAGCAGTAGTTTATGTTAAAAAAATTATTCCTGACTTTAGTGTGCAAAAGTAATGGGCTTAACATTGTGCAAAGAACCAAAGGTACTATAGTAACAAATACTGTCTGAATTTTGTGTATAAACATACAGGACTTTGTTGAAAGTTGATGGAGTCTTCACTCTATAATACAGTTATTTTATGGGGATTCACGGTATATTTGGTCACAATATTTTATGCATTTCAGAGTGTCCTTTGAATATTTTTTCATAAATAATACTTCATTTGCGTGGACTTTTGTGAGAGCAGTGTAAACTGCATTGTCTGTTTAAACGTCTGAGCTTCTAAAATATAAAAAACCCCTCCATAGCTCCCCTTCCTATCTTTGATAGAGATTTTTTTCAAACTTTGTTCCCTACTGTCTTTTGTATTTAAAGGTACAAGAATTTTGTTCTGTTGCCATTATCAAAGAGGAGGTTTTGCCAGGAATGCCAGCAGTTGCTATTGCCAGCAGAATGGGAAAAACACTTGGATCACCAGTTCCTGTGTGATATCACCACTGCCCAGTTGAAAAGTCCCAGTCAACTTCTATATCCACTGGAGAATAAAAAAACAAATGCACAGTATTTATTTGCAGACAGAAGTTGCCAGTTCCTACTGAATCTCCTTATAAATTTAGGATTCAGACGAGTGCTCTCTGTTGGAACACCCAGGTACATCAATGAGAATTATTATACTTTCAAATAATATTTCTCTCTCAAAACTGTACAGCTTGCTAATGATTACACAGTCAATGATTCTGTCATAATAAGATGTTCACTATGCTTTGATTGGTTAGGATTATCCAAACATCTAGTGGGGTCTAGCTTTGAACTTATAAGATACCAGAGAAGCCTGTGGCAGCACTGCAGATAACACACATACACACTTCAGATCTCTTTGTTCCTTGTGGAGGTGATGGCAAGTTTCTTAACTTATGCTCTTTTTGTGCAAGGTGATTCAGTAGGCTCCACTGACTTCTCATCTTTTAAGACTAACCTATTTTTCTAACTTTGAGTTCAAGCCAAATGGAATCACCCAGGTTTAGACCACTCTATTTTCTCTATGTTTGGTTTTATGTTACGTGAAGTACTAGGCATTCTTGTCTTGCAAGATTGTTTCTGAAGCCAGTGATTATATGGTAAATTTCTTTGTTCCAATTATACTTCAGGCTTCATGAAATGATCCAGTCAAAAGCATCACAAGAAGAATTCAGTATTAGAAGCCTTCTGCTAGATATTGATTTCAGGTAGGTTTTAACAAGTGTTTATCCATCTGAAGAATATATGCAAAGATGTGTATTCTTACTGCGTTAAGAGATAAATTGGTGGTTGTTTTCCCTTGTCTCTGCATCTCTGTTTCTGTACACATACACAAATGACATCCAGTTGATGACAAAAGTAAGTATACTTAATAATTTCTCAGTATTGGTATGTGTTGTCAGTAATCAGAATCAAAGATGATGTTTTTCTTGAGGCCTTTTTTCACTCTAAATACCCCTTAGGATAGACAAAAAGTTGTTTATATTTTTCTACTACTATTAAAACTTATTTTACAGGTATTCACAGTTTTACACAGAGGATGAATTCTGCCACTACAACATGTTCAACCATCATTTTTTTGGTGGAGAGGTAAGGCCAAGTATTTGTTGAGTGCTTTGGTAAATAAGTGTGTGTTGTTGATGCAGGATTTTATAAGAAAGTCATGGCTAGTCTAGTAGAAAACATAGTGAGAAAAATGAATTAATTAAGAACATTTTAATAAAAGCGGCAAATAAGGTGTGTAAGCAACATTAGTTAGTATGAGTTTAATAGACAACTTTAACTTTGAGTGGAAGAGAACTACTGAAGAGGAGGCGCTCTCATTCTTTGATTTTCAGTCATGTTTTGATACATTAACTGAACAGGGCATTTGTTTTCAGTCCTTCAAATCTAGGTGGGTTTTTTTGTTTTGTTTTGTTTTTTTTTTGTGTGTGTGTGATTTTCTTTTGTTTTGTTTTGTTTTTGTGTTTTTAATGCTACTCAAGAGGAAATTCACCTCCATGAGAGGGAATAAAGTTCCATCTTCAAAGCTGAAACTTCTGCAGTGACCATTTTATTGCCAAAGAGAATATGTTTACAGTACTTGAATTTTTATTCCTGGAAATTAGCCTCTGTTTCTTACAGGCTGCACGTGAAATTTGTAGGAAATTCTTGTATGAAGAGAATGATGAAAGAGTCATTATGGTAACTGATCCCCCATTTGGAGGTTTAGTGGAAGCACTGGCTTCTAGTTTCAAAAAGCTGATGGCAATGTGGAAGGAGACAGAAAAAGAAGGTATGTATTACAGCCAGATAGGTGGGTTGAGCTGTAACATCACTTCAAGGAAAAAATACCTGTTTATAACTCTGTGATTCTTGTTATTTAGGTAAATGTGAGCACACCTACGTTATAATTTCTAAAGATGAGCTACCATATATCTAATTTACTCTCTTGATATTTTTAGTTCAGTAATGCACAATTCTCAAAGTCTGTCTTAAAAACTTTAATGATTTTTTTACAAGTCTACTTTGCAGTTAAAATGGACTTTAAAGGTAGAGAAAAATAAGCTATCAAAGCAGTACTGTTTCTTAGCAGCCTAAGCAGATGTCAAGAGTTTGGTTCCATGGTACTTACAGCTGGCCATGTATAAAATATGCCAAAACCTTCTGTTGCCTAAGGGAACTAGTTCTTCTGCCCAGTGTGATGTACATATCCATATTTATGTATCTGAAATGGTCACTGTAAATTTCTCAGTCTTCATGTACTATGTTTTTCATCTATGTACACCAAAGTCTTTTCGTTACTAGGTCATGACAACAAAGAGATGCCCATGTTCTGGATATTTCCATACTTCTTTGAGTCTCGTATTCTTGACTTTTTCCCAAGCTTCAGTATGATGGATTACCAGGTATGGCTGAACCCAGTGAATCTGCTAAATAGCATTTGTGTGTAATGTGAACAGGAACATATATAGTGAAATATACACAGTGTGAATACATATACAGACTATATACTGTATATATAGAAAGTATATATACAGTGAAAGCAGGTACAATGGCAGTGCTTCTCCGTAGCTGGGCCTTGCTCATGTGAAGCCTAGATTCTGTATTTCTATTAGTCATGTTTGTGATAACTTTATCATATTTCTGTTATGTATCTTTAACTCATCTGTCACTTATCCATGAACTGACTTATTCTGCCAGGCTTTCAGCGTAACAAAATTTGTGACAGGTGCTTGTTGCAGAGGTGAGAGAGGTAACTTAGTGAAGAGTATTTCATTTCTCACAGTTGTTGAAATGTCAGTGGGTAGTGCCCAGCCCTGGTTAAAAAAAATTAAGATCTTTCATCTCCAAAACTGCTGGGAGCAGAGTACAATTACAATGATGGAAATGTTTGGAATTACTTAATAAGTGAACTTGTCAGTGATAAAGCAATAATCTGGCATCAGCTTCTTCAATATTGTATCCATTCTGTACGTAGTTTGAGCACACATACTTCAGTGTGTTTTGAGAGCTCAGTCATGGGTATTCATGATGCTAAAAGTTTATTTTTTTCATTTAATAACTCTACATGAATTTTGACATCAACGTTCTGAACAATGTATTTGTGTCTTGTAGAACAGAAATTTGAAGAAAATTGAAAACTCATGCTAGGCTAGACTCTGCATTCCTGCCAGTGTTCAGAGCTGAGAATTTTTTGTGACAAGTCTCTGAAGACAGTGCTGGAAAAAGCAGTGCTAATTGAATTTGCAACTTCGTAATTATTCTGACATAAGTTAAGATGTCACCTCTTGAACTGACAAACCAAACAGTATAAATTCTTTTTTTTAATGGGTTGCTCTTGTAAACAACTGCAATGTTATCTTAGCTGTCCCATGCAAATGAGCAAAAAGGAATAAGTAAAATATGATTATTGAAGTATTGTGAGTCTAGCCTAATACTATGTTTGGACAAATTTGCAAGTAAATGAGACAAAAAACTTAATGTAGAGTTTGTAATCTGATTTGGGGTTAGAGTCTTTTGTATAAACATGAACATTTCCTAAGGCACATATAAAGATAATAAATATGTAAATAGCCCTGCCTGTGCTTAGCGTTCAGTTTAAGACTCCTTTTTATGGTTTTATTTTTCTAGGTAGACTATGATAATCATGCACTGTATAAACATGGCAAGACAGGTCGTAGACAGTCTCCTGTCCGTATTTTCACGAACCTTACCCCAAGTATGATTGTGCTTCCTGAAGAAGAGGGATATAGGTAAGATGTAGTAATGCTCAGGTGACTTTTAAAAGAGTGTTTTTGTTCTTAATTAGGTCATAAAGTCTTCAAAGGAGTTTGAAATGGTGCTGTTCAGTATTGTCTTGCCTAACTTGGATGCTAGGCTTAAGAGCAGATTTTTCTGTCTCATTCTAAAGTTGTGTTTTATATAAACAATGTATAGGAGAGCTGAAATGTCTAAAAAGACATTTATGTTTTCCAGTGTGGAATGATGACATTCCTCATTTTCCCTGTGTAAAATACTGCCTACATCTACAAAGAGAGACAAGCTATGTCTGATAATCTGCTGTTAAGACAGTAGTTAAAAAAAGAACACTAAGAGAAGCATCAAGTACAGAGGAGTTTAGTTTCATATGCTATTGATAATTTGAGTTCAATCACCTGAATTTCACTATGTGGGTGTACTGTATGTAAATAGCCTAAGTGGTCATTTATGCATCAAAGACATAATCTTTAATTCAACAAAGTGATTTTGCAGTCCTTATATTTGTTGTTAAGCTTGTATAAAATTCATTGTTTTGTGAGCAAATAGTGGACCAGTGCCGCTTTTTCCCCAGATTTTGCACTGTATGTCAGCGATATGTCAGTTCTGGTAACCAGCACTGTGAGATATGCAATGCATGTACATCAAAAGTAAGTACTTCACTTCTTTCTGAATGGAAGTTTTAGAAGTAGTCAGATAACAACCTCTGTAATGTTTGCTTTGGTAAAAATCTATTCTGATACTGAGTTCCATGGGAAACCCGCAGCAGTTCAGTTTCATAGATTTATTATTACCTGCACAGTATGTCTTTCATAACCCACTGGGAATTAATTTCTCTTTCCCTAATTTCTTGTTTTTGGAAAGAGAACACAAGTTTGCTACTTGCCACTTAGACCAGAATTTACTCAGCTGTGGTCTGTTGACACATGCATTTTTCCTTAGGCTTTGAAGTTGTAGAACTTGCTGATTTCAAAATTTCATCTGTGGTTTTCACAGATTCTGAGGACTGTTGTTTCTGAGTTACAGTCCTTCGTACAGAGGAGTTGTTCCTGTAAACAGTGGGGACTGTACACAAGTAGTTCTGTTTTAAGATAGAATCAATGAGGGGTTTAATAAAAAAAACCATTTATTTGCCTTTTGTAGGATGGCAGACGATGGAAACATTGTATTCTTTGCAAAAAATGTGTAAAACCCTGTAAGTACAGAAAAATACTTTCTAAATAAAAGTACACTTAGTCCAAAGAAACTGAGATCCCAAACCAGAGGATAAAATATTCTGCAAAAGAAGTAAAATGTAGTAATTCAGAAGGCATAGAATAAAGGAAAAGTCTCAATTTCACACAAGTTGCTATTCTTTAGTGTAGATGTAGTTGCACTGTGTGAAGATGTAATAAATTCTTGTCAAGAATTTGTCAACACTAAATCCCATTTATATTATGGGAAAACTGAACTATTTCCATTTGTCGTATAAGCATTTCCTGATTTTGTAAACTTTGAATTTCATAAACAAGTAGGCAATTACTAACATGTTTGAGAGGTGATGATAAAATTAGGTATCATACACAAATTTAGTTGTATTTATAGCTCTGTATAAACAGTGGAAGCAGTCATTTTTGTTACTGTTACAAAAATCACAATTTGTAAGTACATTGTAACATCTGGACTATTTTTCTTGTGAAGATCTCACACTGGGTAATACACAATATATCTAGAGAAGTACCTGGCTGCCTTTTGAAATGTGATAAGGGACCAGAAAGTGACTATATCCATCTCTGCAAAGCTAATCCAGAATTAATTGTGATATTGTGGCCTATATTTGAGCTTAGTTTCAGAATGTTCATTCTAAACTTTTCCAAGATCATAAATGATGTTATGTATTTTGCAGCTTGGTTTCACTGTAACAATTGCAACTGCTGCACTCTTGAAAAGCACAGTTGTGAGAAGACTGACGTTGGCTGTTTCGTTTGTGGCAAGGCAGGTCACAAGCGCAGTGCCTGTCCCAGCCTCTCCCGCACCAGAACAGCTTGTCAGTAAGTGTGATATGGCATTCATACAGTAAAATGCAACATTCAGATGAGATGAGATCTTATGTCATGGAATCAATTCAGAAAGAGATGATTTTTGGCTTCAGGTGCTGATGTCAGCTTTCCCTATTGTCCGCTTGCTGCACTGCTGGGGAGTATATACTGAAGGGAGGGTGTGGTAAAAGGCAGGTCACTTACTGGGGCTCCCAATTCCCTGTCAGTGGCTTTTCTTTCAAAACTGATTTATATGGATCACAAACTTGGTGACTGATGCATGGAGTTCTGTCAAGATGACTGAAAACTGAAGTAATGGAACACTTTTATCCCCTTTGAATTCCTCATGAAAGGGCAGAGAAAAGAGTCACTATAATGGTTTTATTGCTTTCTGTCTCTTCTGCTTTATTGTAGCATATTTTGCTTTTTTCTTTCTGGTATTTCAGGTGCCTGTTGTAGTATGATCTAAATCTCCACCATTAGTGAGGGTCACATTGAATACTTTTATTCTTCCATGATTGTCCCTCTGTAACATACAGAACACTGTACACGTACCAGTATGTATCAGACAGCCAGGTAAATGGTGTGTGGTTGCATTCAAATGGAACTAACTGAAAAGAGGAAAGGGTATTTGCTAAGAGATGATCCAGCAGATGGCTCAGTCTTTCCAGTTCAGGACAAGTGATTGCACTTTTATAAATTCCTCTCCGAAGTAATGGGTTTTTCTGTGGTTCTGGTCTTGAATGGCTGTAGCAGTGGAAGTGCAAATCTTCACTCCCAGAAGCTGTACCTGTGTTACACAGTGAGACTCAGGCAATCCAACTCCTCTTGGATTGGAGTCTCAGTATCAAGAGACCAGGTGCCTGCTGGATGGTAGATGGGTACAGGTGCATTGCTTCGTGTCCTACTGGTATTAAACCGCATTTTGCTTAGGGGAGATATGACACAAAAGACAGCAATGTTTCATTTTATATATCTATCATAAAAATTACATCTCTTAATGTTTCTTTTTCCTTTGCTAAAAAAATCTAAAAGGATGCTAAAAGAAATTCAGGAAACCACATCTGTTTGTTTTGTCAAGGAAGATACTATTCTGTCAGTTGTACCAGAATGGTTTTAGTACTTTCAGGTCATCAGTTAGTTCTTTTGCTGATACATTGCAGAAGATAATTTAGATTTCTTTTTCTAATAAAAATTTTGTATGTTTTGTTATTCAGCATTTTGCATTACCACATCTTTCGTCAGAGACAGAAAACAATCCACTTACTAGTTGTGTTTAGGTCCTGTACTAATTGCAGGATGCTTCCTAATGAAACTTCACGTACTTTCTTTTAAGTCTTTCTATTATATATTCATGTATTATATATCCAGCATGAAACTGTGTGTGCTTTTTTGTTCTTGGTGCGTGAGTTTCTTGTTTTCAATATCTGTTTACATTTAAATGCTGAATAAATACATAAAATGAAAGTATAATGGCAATAAAGGGGACAGTTTTGGGAAGCAGAAACATCATCACATTTTAAGATGGAATGTTCCTTGTACTTTTTGCGACAGTATTTCACATACTGCCACAAAATTCATATAGAGAAGTGTGTTCTTCATTTTATTCTAATCTCTATGTTCCTTTTTTGCTTTACAGACCTGACAAAAAGAAAGGGCAGAAAACTCGAAAGAGAGTAAAGATGGGGATCTGTAAAAGATTAGCTATGAAACATGCCATATTCTTCAAGAGGAAAGTAAAGAATAAGAAAAAAAAGACATGACTTTTCTTGCTGCTACATAGTTGCTAATTTATTTTTTTATTGTCAGCCTTTCGTTCCATTTTCTAAAAATGTAAATGCTAACATCCAAAATAAAACCGGATTGAATTGACAGTTCCTTTATTATACATCATTACTGGTATGAAAAAAACAAACCACCACCAAAACAACTAAGTGAACTACCACAGCCCTTACCATGTATTTGTATAATGTGATAATTTTGTACTTAGGATTAGCTATTTGTCTAATTTGGTGGGTATTGGACGTTAAGGGGCGTACTGCTGAAAGGTGAGGCACTGGCTTTGTGGTGGTATTGGAGGAAGTAAGGGTAGGTGATGGGAAGGCACGAGTTCTAGGAAGTCAGGCTCTGTTAGTCTTTTCACAGGCTGGCTTGTGATTTTTAAAAAAATTCTCTCCAAATGGAAAAGGGGTTTTAAAAAAAAGTACTTTTATAAGTGGGCGGAGTGGGAAGAGCCTGAGCCACCTCCCCGCGCCCGCCTGGGCTCGGCGCCGGGGCGGCCCCGCTGCCGAG
>VZTJ01003246.1:116480-245931 GCA_013397795.1 Orthonyx spaldingii
CTCTGCCGAGGCCCGCCCCGCTCGTTGGCGCGGCGGGAAGCGCCGCCCCGGAAGCGGGCGCAGAGGCCCGGCCGGTCCCGCAGCCATGCCCGCCTTCAGGCAGGTGGGCGAGAAGCAGCTGCCGCAGGAGGTGGTGTTCATGTCCTGGTCCCCCAAAAGGGACCTCATCGCCCTGGCCAACCGAGCGGGGGAGGTGAGTGCAAGTGCCGGGAGGGACGGGCGCTGCCTCTCCCTGCAGGCCGAGACGCTTTTGCTGTTACTTGGGGCAGTTTATTGTAAGCCTGGCCAACCATTTAGGAATAACAATTTTTAAAAATCAGGCTTCTTAATACTTAGTGCCCCTTCATTTTTTGCATTGTAATTTCCGAACACATTCACGTGTGATGCTCTCGTTGCTTGTGTTTGTGGGATTTTAAAGTGCATGAAAGTTGCTATTTAAATTAATGCCACCTGTAAGTACTTTTTCCCCTAGAACTGCAGTGTGTGATCATGCATGAAGACAAGATTTGTGCTTTTGGGCTGTCTGCTGGAGAGGTGATGGGTAACCCCTGTTGGTTAGGAGCTTGTATCCTTATGCAAGGCTCATCTTATTTCTCCGTATTGCTGTAAACTGTGTGCTGTCTTCTAAAAGAACATGGGAGTGAATCATCTGCTAGAGGAGCAGGTGGTATTTAAGACAGGAGTCAAGAACTGGTAGAAAACTTCGTGCATCTTGAATTGATTTACAGACTTTTATTAATGGGAGAATGTGGTTTCAGTTTGTCTTTGATGTATTTGCTTTGTAGGTTTTACTTCATCGGCTTGCAAACTTTCAACGAGTGTGGAGTTTGCCTCCAAATGAAAATACAGGAAAAGAAGTGACTGCTCTTGCTTGGAGACCAGATGGCAAAAGTAATGTCAAATATATGAGGTGATATGGCAGAACAAGAATCCCATGGAAAATCATGAATGATGATACCTCTCATCTGTGAAGGAAATTTTCAAGTAAACTGTGTTTGAAGAGAAGGGTGGTTTAATTTTATGTAGGTTCATTCACAGTAATAGGGAGATTAACACTGTTGAATGCAATTACAAGAAATATTTGTAAGCCAGATTTATGTCCCAAATGCTGCCTTTCAGGGTATAGCAAAATTTCAACCTCCTAACTTGGCAGGATATTTTGTGTGAACTGTGAAGTTGATTGGGAGAGAAAGGAGCTGTCTGATCAAGATTGATTGAAGAGCTTAGCTTACTTAGCATAGGCAAAACTTTATAGGCTAAAATTGCTCCAATTATGGACCGGAGAAGAAAAAAAAGCCTTTTCCTTATTAACAGAAATAATGTTGAAATGCGAAGCTTAATAAACTTATGCCAGAAAGCAGTTAATTTTTAATTCACTGGAGGTGGGAGAATGGGAACAATCTTCCATGACATGTGGATAAAAACTACCTATATTGTTTTATGGTATTATCTGAAGAGTTTAAGAAACTTCTTTTTAAGCTGATTACAAGGAAGTAAGTACAGAAGCCTCTGCCTGTTATTTGCTCTTATGGATGAAGAAAGTTAGGAGGATGCAAAAGTTGCTCAGGAACTCCTAATTGGTGTTTTGTTGCAATAAAACCCCAACCTTTCTGGTGGACAGTCTTTATATATAATATTGGACTCAAGTCTGCAAATTTGGAAGCCTCTACTTTATCAGAACTATTGTTAGAACTGTTACAGGCATGTTCAGTTCAATGTATAGGGAAATAATTGTGAAATCAGGCCTTTGACTTAAATTTATCACCTAAAACATGATAGGAGTTCAAACTTTCACTACAATAAGTGGATTTCAAATGAGAGTTTGGAAGGACTGTAAAGAGACAAAGAAAAGTGTCCAGTAGTTGGCTTTGAAGGCACATTGTTTTCTAGGTCTGTGTAAAATACAGAGTTTTGCACATTGGTTATGCATTTTACTTGTCTTCCTCTAGTTTTGGCTTTTGGCCTTGCTGATACCAAGCGGATTATTCTGTGTGATGTAGAAAAACCTGAAAGCTTGCACTCCTTCTCTGTGGACTTATCTATTACATACATGCATTGGATGGAAGTGACTGAGGAAAGCAGGTGAGTCTGAAAAAGAAGTAAATCATAGGCTGTGTAGTGCTACCTTACTGATAATTTATACTTGGAATATTACAAGCAGTCACATAAAATAATACAATATTTCATAGCTGTGGGGTTTTTTCACCACTTGGCTAAAATTTTCCTTTATTTAGGTTAGATACTTTTCATATGCTTATTTTAAGTGCTGATACCTTAGTCTTTAGGTTTTCAGCATGATCTTGTGCTTCTCCCTCTTGAGAGCTGCTTAATCTGGTGTTAGCATGTACAGCCTGTCTGCTCATCCAGTTTGCTTCAATACCAATCAATTTATTAAACTAATTATAATAATGTTATGCTCATGTATTTTGTTAGTCAGAATAAGTGTTATATTTAAGTCTTTCTCCACCTGTGTTTTCAAGATCTTTTTTTTTGGTGTTTACTTCTTTAATGTTGGGTCATTGGTGTTATATCCAACTCCATTGGCAATTCTGTTGTTCAGGAAGTCAGATTATCCCTAGTGACCATGAACTCTCTGTGATTAAACAATTCGCAGCAGCAGTTGTGACCTGGAGGACATCATGATCCCTATTTCTGTTGTCTTAAAGAAACCTCTGATATGCACCTTATGGCAGTACAAAAACATAATTAAATAAAACATTTATTTAAGGGAGGCAGGTGGTATAAGCTCCTGACTTGAGAATTCCCCCCCCCCTCATCTCCAGTAAGCATCAGTCTTAAAATAGCAAGAAAATAACTGTCTTAAATCACTCTAACATTCTTCTTCTGGTGAGGATAGGCTTAGTTTCTTATGGGGAGTCTCATCCTTCTGACATATGTAAGATGTGATATCAAGTATTGTGATTTGATCTTCCTCTCACTACAATGTGTGTTTAGCAGTTTTGAGGTGTGGGTAGGTTTCACTTCAGGTTTGGAGAGAGTTTAAACAGAAAGCCTCTGATAGTAACTGCATTACAGGTAATGAAGGTTTTAATGACAAACCTCTGAGTCAGCAGATACGAACTTTATTCACTGGAAATAAAATAAATTTTTAGTTCTTTTATTAATTTGTTAGTTTGATAAATTATTAAAGGTCACATAAGTGACTATACTCTGATATTTGAAATTTCGATATATATGATGTATTGAATATATGCTCTAACTCTGAAGTTAGAAAAACAGTCTCTTCTCATTTTTACAGTTTGGGTAATAAAGACAGTATTACTTCTTTTTCAGTGTTCTCACTTCCTTTTACAATGCTGAGGATGAAGCAAACCTCCTTTTGCCTAAATTACCAGCACTACCAAAAAAGTAAGTGTTACACTAATAGGCTTGAGAAGATACCATTTGTCATTTGTTGGTGTTGTTTTGGTTATTCATGTTTAATGCTCTACGGATGTCTTATCATCATTACTGAGAGTAATTATTTTGTTTTCAGTTACAGTACCACTGCAAAAATTTTCAGGTAAGAAATTGTCATGTTATAACTCTCTATTTTTCATTTTATTTTGTTTTCTGGTATTGAGACAAGTGACATAGGCCCTAATCATGTGTTTTGTATTTGCAGTGAGGAAAAGTCAGATGAGATTATGAAGCTTCTGGGTGATGTCAGGTAAATTCTGTCTGTGGATTGTTGTTGGTTGAGGTTTTTCGTTTCGTTGCTTTTTTAAAGGTATAAAATAATGGATAAGTGAGTTTACTTTTAAGTTATTTATAATTGTTTTTAACATCTCAGAGAAATATGGAATGGTTTTCTTTTATGTACAAAGATAAAGTTCGAAGAATATATTAAAGTTTCCATCAGTTTACACCTTTTTCCCTCAGTTTAGAGGGATTATAAAGCACTTTAGGGCACTTTATCAGCACCTTCTGTTGGTGTCATATCTTTTTCTTAGAAGATTTCTTGGGCTACATTTGAAGGTTGATTTATGTGTTACTTAAGCTGGTTTTGGAGACATTTGTGAATGCTTGTTCTACACAGAGAATTCCTGGGGGTTTGTAGGAGTGTGACAAATCTCAACTTAAAAGTAGCTCTGAAACTAGCTGTATTAATGTTACTTCAACATAAACATCTGTTATTAGGAAACACATGAAGAGCAGCTGGTGGAAGTGTAATTTAGCAGACTGAGATTGGCTTTGTGCAGTGCCCTGTGCTGCTCTTGTGAGGAGGGCATTTAATGTCTGTGCCTTGTTTTTTCTATTCCAGTGTTCCTTACAATCTCACCACTGAGAACCATCCTCCTTAATTCAAATTTGCATCTCTGTCTATCACCAGTTACTCCTTTTTAAAACTCGATAGCTCTTCTTACAGTAGGATTTCCTTGCTTGAGAGTGAGCTGTCTGTGGTGTAGGAACTTTGTGAATTCTCTGCTCCCTTCATCCGCTCAATTAATCAAACCAAAAGTTTTTGAGATACTGTTTTGCTAAGTTCTGTGTTGGCTTTAACAGAAACATTCTGCTTCAATGTATATTTATTTAGGTATGTAACAGGCAGAAGTTTCAGTTAGTTTTCTTGTATTTGTAGGCTTTTTACAAAGCCAGTGTAGCACATTGGTGTTAATAAGTGAACAAAACACAGACCTGTCTGTCCCAGACTTTATTCTTTGAACTGGATTTCTGTTTCTGATGCTGTTGTTACTTCTGTGGCTGCTGCATCCATTTCAAATGTTCATTGCCGTTGAGGTTTTACTGAGGAGTGCCACTGAGTGTGACAAACTTACTCTGCATAGAGTCAGGGTAAACTCAAAGGAGCTTTGTAAGAATGCTTTGCAGCCTGTATTGGTAAGGGGACTGTTGCTAGAAACTCACTTTTAGTGAAAAAGGGCTCTGTGACTAAACTGTGCTATTTTTTCCCTATTCTCTCAGTTACTGTAGTAATGATATTCTTAATGTAAATGTTAGAGGCAGGTTTTATCAATAAAATCCAAGCTAATTGGTTTGTTTTTAAATTTCTTGGATCGTGGAAGGTAGCACAGTGCTTCCTTTTGTGCAGTGATTCTTTAGAGGAACATTATTAAAGGGATGGAATTTAAGTATTAAGAACTACAACTGTGTGCATTCAAATTTCTTTCAGTATGCTTATCAACACATTCTTCTGTTTTTATAGACTTAATACTCTTGTCCTTGGTGGCAGCTCAGGATTTATTGAGATCTATGCTTATGGAATGTTCAAGATTGCCACAGTAACTGGGGTATGTTTGTTTCCATATTTTTTCTTCATAATATACCAAACTACAGCTGAATTGAGTGAAAATATACATATGCTTACACATAAGTGAAAGTGGGCTGCTGAATTTTAAATAAACTAATTGATTGGGTTGTTGGTTATTGATGGAAAGACATTGTAACTGAGGGATTTAACATCTTGTTTCCAAGTTCAATGTTCATACACAATAAAAAGAGAGGATTTGTTCCTGAGCAGTAGCTGAAAATTACACTTGTTTTTTATGTGTCATTGAACACAGTCATCTTTGTATGTCAATGTGTTAGAGCAGTAAATATGTCTTAGAGGAAATGAAATGTTTTATTAACTTGTAAACTGGAATCCTTCAGGTGGCAGGTTATTGTCGTGGACTGTGTTTGTCTAGTGATTTGAAATCACTGTCAGTTATTACAGAGATACAAAGCTCTTCAGACAGCGAAGCAGAGATAACGTATTTTCAGGCAAGTAAACTAATTTTAAGGTGTTTTTTAAAAGTAAAACTGCTTTTTAAATTATGTTCTGGTAGCTTTATTGCTTTCCCATTATTTGCAAAAAACCCCATAAACTACCAGTTCCAGCCTTTCTGAAATTCACTCCAGTTAACTTTTGAAGTTATGATGTTAACATGCGGTTTCACTGATGAGACTGAGAATGGTGATCTGAGCCATTCTTTTAAATACTACTTTTAGAATAACAATTATTCAATTACAGTTACAGTTATTCTGATTTCTTCATTCTGCACACAAAGGCATAACAGCAATGCTTTTGATTATCCTATCTATCCAGAACAGTCATCCTTGAAACTATTACTGTTAAAACTCCAAAATGTGGAACCTTATCAGGGTTTTTATAGATGCATTAAAAATAGTTATTGCTTCTTAGAATTAAATGTATTTTCCTCTTAAAATCAACCTTAAGGAAATGAGAACTGAGAGATTTTCTGTGGGTCCTTCCAATCTGTCTTTTAATTTCTGTAATCTACGTATTGTTAAAAGACAAGTCAGGTATTAACTGTTGCTTGTTTCATTTGTTATAGTTGGACACTAGTCTATTATCAAGTTACTTACCTGAGGTAACTCGAATGGCCCGGAAGTTCACTCACATTTCAACTCTGTTACAGGTACAGTTGTGTTACACCATCCTTTTAGTCTCCTGGTTCTTGCAGACTTTGACATTCTAGTGCAAGTGAAATAAATGTTTTCTAGTAGGAAGCTTGAGTTAGTTTTAAGTAAATGTAGAGCTCCAACTTGGAATTTGATAACAATTTTTATATAAGATCTACAGTATATCTTCCCTTTGTATTGTAACATCCAATTTCTGAATGTGTTGTTGAAGGGGAGAAAGGAAGTAATACTAATGCCAGTTTCTGTATTACAGTATATAAAACTGTCATTGACGTGCATGTGTGAAGCATGGGAAGAAATACTGATGCAGATGGACTCACAGCTAACAAAGTTTGTACAGGTACTGTAGGATTAACCATACTTTCGGAAAAACACTTTTTGCAGTTAGTGTACTGTTGTTCTTGTTAGTGTACTGCATAGCATAATGTTGAAGCATGATGCCTCCAGAGAACAGTTTCTACATTCAGAGACAGCCTGGAAGCTATTGTGTGTCAAGGGCTCTGATGCTGAAGATACCTGTGTACAATCAAGCATGATTGTATTGTGATACTTTATTTTATTTATTCTGAATTTTTAAAAAATCATAGCTTTCAGCTTACCCAGTTGTTGACCAGTTGCTTTCTGTTTAAGGTTGTGCTCTTTGTACTTAAGTAATTTATAAACTGATTACTGTAAATGTTGAGTAACAACACAACCTAGTTCAATAGAGCACATATAATTATCCATGTTTAAGATACTCTTGGATTTTCTTAAATTTTGTGTTCATTGACCACAGCCAGAAGTTAATGAATCATGTAATTTATTTATTTTTTTAAATAGATTCTTGGTGATAGCAAACTGCTTAGAATTTTTATTGAGTAATGCAGTTGAAAATAACTTGAAATACTAAAAAATTTTCAGTGATCAGTAGTCTTAATTTCAATACTGAAGGATATGGGTGGGTTCTCTGAAATACTTTAATTGAAGTGTTTGTGAGATAATTTGGTAGCCTGGATTTAATCTCTTCACCAATTTATTTCAATCATTTTGACTGACAGGAAAAGAATACAACCACTTCTGTTCAGGATGAGTTTATGCAGCTGTTGTTATGGGGCAAAGCAAGGTAGTTACTGTTGTTTTATCTGAGTATGCATTTGCACTTGATGTTGAAACACAAAATTAAATGACTATTTGGTTCTCTCCCCACCTTCTTCAGTCTGGAACTTCAGGCATTACTAATGAACCAACTGACAGTAAAGGTATGTTAATATTTTTAAACATAGTAAACAAATCTATTTAAATATCTTTAAATCATTTCTATGTGAACAAAACGTTGTTATGTGATTGTATTTCTTTGTTAACAGGGTTTAAAAAAACTTGGTCAGTCCATAGAGTCTTCCTATTCCAGTATACAAAAGTTGGTTATAAGTCACTTGCAGAGGTAAGTCACAGAATTTTCCATGAATTATAGATTAAATGGGATATTATATGCTTTGCCAAGAGAAAATATGCTGTATTGGTGGTGCTTTCTATGTAGAGGTGCTGGTACAGAGACTGTGATCATGGCAAAACCTATTATTTTACTTTGGCATAGTAGAGAACTATTGAAATATTTTGGGCAATCTCCATGGTACATCACCTTTAAATTGCTTCGTGGTGTGTTTTATAGGATCTATGCAAAACATTCACACTAACTTTATGTGATGGTTAAAATCATTGGGCAATATTTGCTTTTCTCTGAAGTGATACCTTACCTGTTGTACATGTCAGACCACCTTATAAAGCTTTGCACTTTACGCATTAAATGATAAAAATGTAGCATGCAGCAGAGCACTGAATTTCCAGGGGGTGAATAAAAAATTATACTTTTTTCCTCTGCCTTCCTAGTGGCTCTGAGGCACTGTTATACCACCTGAGTGAATTGAAAGGAATGGCTTTATGGAAACAAAAATATGAGTCTCTGGGATTAGATGCATCTGGAATTGACGGTACAGTAGTGTGTGTGCTATCTATCTGCTTTGATTTCACTTTTGAAAGCTTAATAATAATGGTTATCTTTTTTAATAGAGGCTATTACTGCTGTTGGTTCTTTCATCCTGAAGGCAAATGAGCTGCTTCAGTAAGTATAAAGTCTGGAGAGTTTAAAAAACATTTCTTCTTGTTCAGTCTGGTATTGAAGGACATGGATGTGGCTGGGAATAGAGGAGGTTGGAAGAGCACTCTGTTGGTGGTGAGCTTTCATCTTGTCTCACTGCACATCAGACTCATACCACAAGAATAGTCTTACTTGGAATGTTGCATTGGGCATTTTGAAAAAAAACCAGATAGTGCTTGCAGGCCTTTCTCTGGTAAAGATGGGACTTAAGCCTGGAGCAGCTTGTGACATTCAGGTTTTGTAATTTCTTTTCTTGTTTCTTGTTTAGAGTGATCGACAGTAGTATGAAAAACTTCAAGGCATTTTTTCGATGGCTCTATGTTGGTAAGATTGATGATGTAGTAATCATCCCGTATCTGTTTTATATTGTAAGCATTGAAATGTAGGCAAATAATTAGGCCAATCTTAGTTATAACCATCTATTTTTTTCTATCATAGAAAATTTCTAGACATGTAAGGAATATAGTTGACGAGACAAGAGTAATTTTAATACTAAACACAGATTATAAATTTGGTAGTTCTCAAGCTTAGTGTATGTAGAATGGGTATTGTATATACTTGACCTGTAATGCTGCTCCTTGACTGTTTTCTACTTCATGAGCAATTTGCTGGTCTTTATTTGGAGAAAAATAAAGGACTTTTTTTAGTCTACACCAAATTTGAAGTATAGCCTAATTCTCTTTTACTCTGTTACTTGCTGTTTTCTCCTGTGGCAGCCTAGGTGCTTGTAACGTTCTGCACAGAAGCAAACAGTCTCTGAATGTCCAGATGCACTTAGTAGACACCTTCAGTTGTGTCTGGGTAGCTGCAGAGAAAATGTTAGAAGGAGGTGCAGAACGCTGTATTGTAGCCTGCTTGTTTTTATAAGGTGTTTATGAATAAGTTTATACCTTCTGTTTGATCTTTTTAGAACTACTTTACAAAACCTAAGTAGTGTTACCAGATACTGTGCAAAACACCAGATATGCACTGTTAGCACTTAGTAGCAGAAATGCAACAGTTCTAATTTTAAAAATTGCAGAAAGCAATTTTCAGAGACCTGTCAGAGTTCTCTGTCATAATGTTAAGTTCACAGTCTTTGCTTGGTTTCAGACTAAACAGAGAACTTTATCCAAACCTTGCTGATTTAAAATGACTCCTATGCAATTATCTTAAAACACATTATTCTGAACATGACAGTTTTCATGTACTTTACATATATCCATTCTACTATTCTTAGTATGGACATGAACAAATTCTTATGAGCCCTTTTTATAATAATTTTATCTCAATCTTGTGCAGGGTAGAATGCAGTTAAAAAAGATTAAAGATTAAAATTCTTCAAGATTTGTAATGTAAGCTAGTGGGACTAGTGAGACTTAATTTCAGTCTCAATTTGTAATTGTTCATTCCAGACCCTTCTGCTTCTGATGAATTAATCTTTTCTAACAGCAGTGTCTTATTACATAGATGTGAAAAATTAAGAATATTAGGAAAACAATATTAATGCAATAAGAATATCATTTTTCCCTCAGCCATGCTGAGGATGTCAGAAGACCATGTGCTTCCAGAGCTGAACAAGGTAATAGTAACATTTTCTGATAAATGGTGATATCCTCTATATTCTGCTCAACTTGAAAGGAGAATTAAAGGTTTCTTTTTATTCCAAAACTAAAAGAATGTGTCATTTTTTTGAGGACATTGATCCTTGCAGATTCACACTAATATGCTGTCATGCATGAATTACTCTTTGTTTTCTTAGTTAACACTACTGTATTAAGTACACTGTGTATGCAAGGCCTCTGGATAGCACCTCTTTATGTGCCCTAAATGATGAAGTTAACCAGAGTGAGACTTTAACATCTTTACCAATGCCTCAGTAGAGGAGAGGGAATATATAATAATATAATAACACTGCATTGGATTTGCAGCCACCATCACACTGCCCTCATGTGAGGGCAGAGGTGCCTTCCAGAAATAGGCCAGAGGAATGGAGCAGTAGGGACATCCTGCAGTTCATCAAGGACAAAATGCAAGGTTCTATTGTGGGGTGGGTTAACCCCCGGTGACTACCCAGCTGGAGCCCAGCTGGCTGGGAACATGTCAGCTCTGCTGAGATGGTGTGGGAATCACTGGATGCAAGCTGGGCACGAGTCAGCAGCATGCCATGGCGAAGGTGGGCAGGGGTGACCAGGGCAGTAGTAACAAGAGCATGGCCAGGAGGTCAAGGGAAGTAGTTACAATCCTTATTTAGCACTTGTCAGTTGCATCTCCAGTTTGGGACCGTCCTGTGCAAGACAAACAAGGATGGTGTGGGATAAGTTCAGCAGAGCACTCCCAAGCAGGATGGAGGCTGGAACATTTGCCCTGTGAGCACAGGCTGAGGAAGCTGTGCTTGTGCAGTCTATAGAACGTGTGTTCTGTGCTCATTGAATTGTATTTCTCACCCTTTGCTTTTCTCACAGGTTTTTTTTTTCCTTTTAGATGACTCAAAAAGATATCACGTTTGTTGCCGATTTTCTTACTGAGCACTTCAATGAGGTCAGTGATACTGATTTTCCAAGTACAGCATCTCACTGTATTTTTGCTGACAAGAGCTGAGTGTGAAAAATCTTAGAATAAAATAATTTGATCATCTTTTTGTTCACTACTTCTCATTAACTTTGTGTTTAAATAATGGGTTTGTTTGCATTAATTTTTTAGGCACCAGAACTTTACAATCGTAAAGGAAAATACTTCAATGTGGAGAGAGTTGGCCAGGTAAAAAACTAAGGAATAAATCTAAAAAGAATAAATGAGAAAATCCTTAGATAGAGAAGCTTTTAAAGCTGTGTTCGCTTTTCTTTTCTGGCTCTTTTGCTGTGTGTTGCACATACTAGTAATGGTAAAAGAGAGTATTTTAATTGTTTCCCCTTATTATTAGGAAAATGAGGGTTTAAAACCTTGGAGTTTCGCGTTACACGTGCTGTATTTTTAGGAAAAGACAAAAACATTTTGCAGCAGTAGTAAAACTAAAAAAGGCCAACTTCAGTGAAACTGATGTTTGTTGTCTTTATGGCATTAATCACTGGATTTCAAAACATTTGTGCTCAGACTTAATTTAAAAATCAGTTTCTTAGGGAAATATCACCATGTGATCTTAAAGAATAGTTGATTTTTCTTGCTGTTTCTAGATGGGGTGGAATATTTAGTTTTAAGACTATGTCATGTTAATTTAACAAGACATGTTTAATATACTTACTAAGGCAACAGTGAAGGTGAATTTTAATGTTCCGTGTTTTTAATTGCAGTCTTAAAAATGTGTGTTTCTTTTCTAGTACTTGAAAGATGAAGATGATGACCTTGTATCACCACCTAATACAGAGGGAAACCACTGGTTTAACTTTCTTAAAGATAGTACTCATCTTAAAGGTAATGTGCTTTCATAAAAAAAAGAAGTGAATGCAAGATATATGTAGAATGTAACAAATGTAGTAATCTTTTTTCATGTTTATGAGTTACTTCTGTAGTGTTATTCATTGGTCTTCATCTGAGTAGAATAAAATTAATGGGCCTGTTATTTTGCAGAGGGTTTATGTAGCTGCTTACCCACTCAATTACCATTTTCTTTACATTGGGAGTTCCCCAGCTTTCCTGTACCAGTCTCAGAAGTGTTGGCTTGGAAGGAATCTCAGAAGATGTCTATTTTAGGATATCTTAATTCCAGTTCAAGAAAGTAATAGTTATGCTTAGGTTGTACTGGGGGAAGTGTACTAACTTGTTCTCTTTCACTGGAATCTGAGACTATTTTGTTAATTAGTGGTGAAAAAGAAGTAAGAGACTATAATGAGCAGGTGGGGAAAATGATTCTAGTTTAACTTTATAAACCATAGACTGTAAAACCTTGACAACATAAGCTGTAATGTAGTAGAATTTGCCACAGTTGCCTTTTTCTGCCTATTTAATTCAACAAAAAGGGGGAAAATTGTAGCAATTTTGTTTGGAAAATAGTCTTTAGAAAATCTGGTTTTGGAGATAATGGTGTAATATGTTTTTATAGAGATACAAGCACTTTTTAACTTTATCTGTTTACAGAAAGCCCACTTTTGTTTCCCTACTATCCTGAGAAATCACTGCATTTTGTCAAAAGGCAAATGGAAGGGGTCATTGATCAGTGTTTGCAAAAGCCAGCAGTAAGTTCAGTTTTTATAAATGATAACTTTCTTTTAGGGATAATGGTCTACTGAAGGTAAAAGTCCTGCTTAGCAGGGCCTGAAGCTTTAATCTTTGCCTTCGAGTGCCTACAACTTGGGTATAGTTCAATTTCACCACTGCTGGGATGTCTCAAGCCTTTGGTTAGGGAAAGCATAATGGGGGATTTTTTTGTTTAACGTGTTCTGTTCCCACATTATTGGGATCTGGTTTTAATGTTAATTATGTGTGTGTGTGTGGTGTGTACCAGACAACTGTGTTAGCTGGCAATACATTAGTCTAATATGAAGAACATGAAACAATTGTATGAAGTGACAGTGTTTGCATTAGGGATGTTTATTCCAGGATAAATTTTGGTGGATTTTTCTTTCAGATGTAGTCAGAGGTTGTTGGTTGGTTGGGGTTTTTTTTTGTAAAAACATGTATAATTATGAATAACTGCCTATATTTTATGGCCTATTTTTATTGTATTTGTTAGGATGTAATTGGAAAGTCAGTGCATCAAGCAGTCTGCATGTCTCTCTACAAAATTTCTCAAAGGTATTTCTTTACTAAAAGCAACTAAAGAAATCTGTAAGTAAAACTCATGCATGAGTAGCACTTTATAAACTGTTGTGTCTTTCCTTTGCAGTGAAGATTCCACACCTCAATTATTTAAATTACCGTTTCTGTAAGTATGCTGCTATTCCTTGTTCCATGTAGTTTACCAGTTATTAAAACTTGATCTAAATTTTCATTTCTTCCCCCACATTGCAGGTGGAATGACAAAACATCTAATTTACATTATGTTCTCTTCACCATGTTAGAAAATTCTATTTCTAAAATACACATTTTGAGGAGACATACTGATACTTCCAGGTAAGACAAAAAGAGGGAAAAAGTGGTGTGTGAGCTTTGCCATGTTTGTACAGACAGTTGCAATTTAAATCTATTTGTAAAAATAAGGAATGAGCACCATGAATACAGTCTTTCTTGGATGCTAGAGAAAATGAGGAGTACATTAAGAAGTGCAGCAGGAAACTGCAGCAGAGGTTTGTGTTGTATTAGACTAAGAAATCTCATCTCAAGACCCAAGATGGTTCTAGGATAAGGAAAAAATCAGACTCCATTAGATTGTTGCTCACAGAATTACTTATTTGTGCAAACTTCTGAAAAATCACAGAGAATCCCACTTCCAGACAATAAGTGTTGCTTTGTCTAACTGTAAATAGTATCCTTTGGTTAACATCTTGAAGTCTGTTAATAGTTTTAGAAACATGGCAACTGCACTCACAGGTGCATCAAATAGAACGTATCTCTTTGGGGTGTGGATCTGTATACCTTCAGGAGTTTCTGTGTCCTCCTTGTGATTTGTCACAGCTGATGCAAGTTCAAGCTGCATTCTATCAGTCGGATGGCTGAAATGAGCTGGGTTTAAAAAGCAACAATACCTCCTCCTCTCTGTAAAATACTGATTTTTATAATTTGTGTCATTTAATTTGAGGAGACAATGAATGGGGTGAGACTGTGATAGGGTGGGAATTTGTAAAGCAATTTTGCTGCCAAGGAAAGCACATGGTGAAACTATCTTTTGTGTTTCCAATTGACAGCTGCTGGTGATAGAATTATTGCCCTCTGGTGACTTCTAGTTCCTCCCTCATTGATACCTAAAACAATCTAGCTTCTTTTGCTGTGGAGTAACAAGTAACATAACGAACCTGAGACTAGAACAATTGAGCCAGGAGTTTTGCAAAGAACTGTATCCCATAAGCCAGATGTGGTTTTTCATTTGACTCCATTAGTCACAATTTTCTGAGGAGCAGAAGAATGTAAAAGGTTCCCATCCACCAATCACATAATTTTGTCATATAGCCACAAATTGTGCTAAGCTTAGGTAGGCTTACACCATTTTATACAACAGAGATTTTGGGTTCTCTGTGAAGGGAAAAGTTCATGTCACTGAGACAATTAATGCTGTTGTTCTAGGTCTGTCAGTAATGGGATTCTTGCAGTAGAGTTTGGAAACTTCTTGAACAACAGTATAAATGAGAGCTCAGACTCCAGGTCAGTATATTTGTTTTTTCTTCCAGATTGCAGATTGTTGAAATAAAGGTCATGTTTCCTAGTGGTTTTTTTTGTATTAAGTTGATTTTGAAGTTAACTCACCTGGGTGAATCAGGTGGTAAGAAATGGCACAGGTGCATGAAGCTGCAGGGTCGTGGGAATCTTACTTTGCACTTCATTTGAAGGTCAAGTAAATTTTAGTTTTCCAGGTGAAACCTAAAGCTTTAACTCACGTGCAAGAAACAAAGCTAGCTGGAAACAGGTATTGCTTGTGTATGTTCTTTATACAGACACACACAGGTATGTCTGTGATGTTCTTTAAGTAAGGTAAGACTTGATATGCCTGAATGTAGCCATCTTACAAGGTATGTGATAGACTAAACTTGTCCTTTCCATGTAGAAAGGCCAGATGTGATTTGCCCTCAGTATCTTCCTAAATTTTCTTTGGTGTTTATGTTTACTGTTTCTTAACGTTTCATCTGAAATGTGGAGGTTGCCAGTAAGTTTTTTTGTGAGTTGCTTTTTTTTCCCCTTCAAAATATTTTTTTCTGCATGATACAGGAGTCTGCCAGGTTATGACTATCATTCAGTGTTGTAGCTGCACAACTGACTTTTTTTATTATTTACAATAAAGCTCATTGTTAAGCACTGAATACTTTTTAACATGAATGCTGTGCAACTTTAAAATATTTTAGTTCTGCATTCCCTTATATTACTTGATGCTTTCTGAATTATTTTCCTATAGATGCTACAGTTGTTTGGATGCTCACTTCTATGATGATGAAACTGTAACTGTAGTTCTGAAAGAGAGTGTGCAACAGGAGGGGAAGGAGAGAGTCTTGGCTCAGCTGCCTTTATCTTCAATATACACAGATGAAGACCAAGATAGGAAATTCATCTGGGATTCTGTGGAAAGGTATTGAACAACTTTGAGCAAATCTGAAAATGTGGAACTGAAAAGTAAATTAAGCAAATATTAGAACTGTGTACAATTACTCATGCTTTGTGTGTGTAAATATTTTAAAGACACAAACTCTGTTTGTGCCAGGAGAGTAGGATAGGGGAAATGGAAGCTTCCTAAATAGTTTGTTTTGTGGTTTTTGGGAGGTTGGACTTGGGTTTTTTGATACTGATACTACCTGCGTACCTGGCTCTCATGAAATGCAAGGATCAGCTGAAGACACCCTGTAGAATCAGAAATCTTCCTTTCTTTAGAAGATGCTAACTTTGCCAGTCAGAATACTTCAATTTAGGATGTTTTCAGTATATCTGCTCATATACTTCTGCCTTCTACTAAGAATGCACTGGTATTTCTTCATCTTTCCCTGGTAGTCACCCTTACAAATATTGTCAGCTTAACCTTAAAACATCAGAACTGGTACCACTGGCTGCATTGGCACAGGTAGAGGACAGCATCTGGTGAAAGTGAACACACACACATACAAAGGCCAGTGTAGACCAGTGTAGTCCAAGCAATGAATCCAATCTTTTAGTTGTTGTGTCTCCCTTGTTTTTACTTTTCTCTCATTCTTCTCTGGTAGTTTGCTTAAGATGCATTTTTGTTTCAAAATAAAGACTCATACTGAACTGTAAATTAATTTTTTATGCCATAAAGATACTGTGTATTGAAGAATTAACAGAAAATACTAAGAGCAAGTTCAAACTAATCCTGGCTGCTGTAATAGGTAGGGAGTCTCTTCATACAATCCCTGATGAGTGGGGTAGTGATACGTATTTGAAAGGTCACGGAGGCCAAACTTCTGTGTAAGGGGAGGCACTGCATCCAGGACTGTGTTTGGAAATCCTTTGTGCAGAGGAGAGGTTTGAAGGAAAGCCACCCACATCCTCCTGCCACAGCTGTTTCTTGTGGGAACATCAGACTTTACAACTGCCTTCTCATCTACTGTAATGTTTTTAATTCAGTTGGAACATGCTGTGTTCCTACAGTTGGATCTCCTCTAGAGTGTCTGTAGCAGCATCATGATGGTTTCAAAGGCTTATCTGCTTGTTGCATATGATGAAATTTAGACATAAGACACTGGAGGTTTTCCTTAGAACTGCAGTTGTTTCTTATGCAGCAGCTTTGTGCTTTTTTCCCTGCTCTGTGCAGGCTGGATGAGCGAAGCAATGAGATTCCCACACGTACTGTCTTCCTGGAGAATCAGTGGAGAGTGCTGGAGAATATGAAAGCTCAATATGTTTCTGTCAATGGCATTAGAAAAGTTTCTTGTGTGGTAAGTGCAGTATCTCTGAAAAAGCCTGTCTATTAAAGGAAATGTGCTGACTGAAGTGGTAACCTAAAAGTTACCAATTTTTTATTTTAGCAAATAGATTATTTTCTCATGATCTCCTATAAGGGTGTCAGGATATAGTCATACCTGTCTAATAGCACAGGATGGAGAAACTTTAACAGGAGGTAATAGATCTGCTTGCTTTACTTCTCAGCCTGTAGAGCAATAAAAAAGTTGCTAATTCCCTTGAAACCTCCATTTCAAAGGTAAAGGCTATTTTCAAAGTTGTTGGCTGACAATTAAAATGCTATTGGTGTTATTGCTTATTTAGATATTAATAGGAACTTCTTACTGTCTCTATAGCTAAGTTCAAACCTCCGCCATATCAGGGTGTTTGAGATGGATGTAGAGGATGATGGGGAAGTTGAGGAAGAAGAGGAAGAAGAAACAACTCAGGTTGCAGCTGGGGAACCTGATGAGCCAAATCAGCCTGCAGATGGCCAGGTCAACGTGTGTGATGCATCTGCTGAGGAACTACCTGATGAAACTGAAGAACACGAGACAAGTCTGGATCCTTGAAATAGGCTTTGATAATAGCAAGGGGACAGGACTGAACTGTAAATACTTTTTTTAAAGGAATGAATAAATTTTGTTTTGAAGAATGAACAGAAAATATTAAAAGCAAGTTCAAACTCATCCTGGCTGCTATAATAAGCAGGGGCATAATTAATACAGTCCCTGGGATTGAGGGTGATGTGGAGTAATACATTTGAAAGGTCATCTAAATAGTTAGAAAGTAATCTGACTTCAGGCTGCTGAGGTGGTGGATCCTGTACCTCCTCAAGCAGCTGAATCAGGTTGGAATTCTGTATTGCTTCTCAGCTAAGACTGTGTTCTAGAGTACTTTTATTGACTCTTTTTTGTCTGGCACATGGTTTTGTACCAGCTTAAGCTTTGAAAGCTTTTCTATTTGCCATTTTTAATAGGTGAGGAGAAAAAGAAATACCAACTGAGGTTTTTGTAGCTAGGCTGTTCAGTCCTGAATACTGCTATAAAGAGAATAAAGTTGTATATCAAAACAACAAAACTTGGGACCTAATTCTTTGCTCTCAGACTTTGTGTTGTAGTAATGGGTATGAAAGTTGCCTGTAGAACCAAAACCTAAGATTGCAAATCAGTGTAAGACTAGCTGCAAAACAAAATTTAGCAATTGTTAATTAAATACATAGTTTTAAAAGCTCTTTGATTAACATCTGTCCTTGGTAACACAGCATTTCAATCTATGCAGTTCTTTAGCCCTCAGCACAATGTGTGTGTGTGCATGTGCATGATTTGTCAAATGTTTGCATGTCTCAGCCTGCCTAGTTTCTGTGAATTTGTTTCCAAAAGCCTGTCTTCTCAATCTGGAATTTTTTGTAATGAATATTTCAACAGAGAGTATATTTTTTTATTCTGATTTGACATTGTATGTCATGCATAGCCCTCAGCATAATCATTACTTGCAATTTATATATTAATGTAGACATGATGTAGTGCTAAGCAGTAGAAACTAGAAACAGGGTTTAGAAATCTAAAATGTTTTCTTCTTCCCTACTAGCTGTCATTCTTAACTGACTTAAAACTCAACTCTTTGAATGAACATTGCTGCTAAATGTGTGGTCTTTCTTCAGAACAGTGAGTGTTCCTTGTATTTGGGAAGAGGACCAAGTTTCTGTTCTGTGCTTTAAAAATAAATCTTTTGTAATTGCTATTTGGCATTGCAGAATTCAAATACTCAAATTATCCTCTTGTTTTGAAATGCACCATTTTTAAGTAACTTTTTGTAAGTGGACTTCTGAAGGTTTTGAACTGTTTGGGGGAGACCCTGGTAAAACAAGCTTTCAGTTTTGAAAGAGACAAAGGTTTTCCCTTTCGTAACAACCTGCTTGAAACCTGCTTGCTGCTCATTCTCATCCAGTTGATGGTCATGGTTGAAGGCACAGTGAAGCTGTAGGACAGGAGGGGCAGAACTGCCCATCCAGAAGTGCTGTCATTTTCTGTGTAGAGCAGTTAACTCTTAATAAGAAATTTCTGCTATAACACAGAGCCCACTCAGCTTAAACCTGGCCTTGTGTTCTTCCAGGAAACTTTTGCTTCTGATCTAACTTAGAGTTGTCACATCAAGGGCTTAGAAGTAATTGTTCTGTTGTGCTTTGTGCTAAGTAGTTTTAGTCCATGGGCATATGGGAAATCTGATCTATCCTGCCCATAGTAGTTTCTAAACTTGTGTTAGCAGATGTGTCCCATGTCACAGGGAGATGTCTTTCCCTAAGGTTATTCTCTGCACCTTTCTAGTCCAGTCTTGGATAAACTTGAGTCAGTGGGAGCTTTTTGTCTGGCTTGGGTAAGTCCATGTGCACATTCTGCGTTCACAGTGACACAGTACAGACACACCAGTGGTCAGTGCTTCTGAATACATTACTGACTCCTTCTGACAACTTTCTAAAAATTTATTTTGCTGCCAGATTTCTGTAATAATAAATATGTCAGTAATGTGTTTATGCATTTGTTTTCAAAAGGGTGATAAGAAGTACTGGATCTAGAAGTGTTTTAGGATTTTGGTGGTGTCTGAGTGGTGGTTTCTCACTTGCCATTTTGATCTCTTATCTCTTATACTAACTGAAGGCTCAGTCAACCTTTTTCTGTGGGGAGTTGTCATAATTTACTGATAGTTTTGTAGTCAAAAAGACTTCTATATTCTCAGCAAGCATGCACACAGTCCTCTCTGTAATACAAATCTTCAGATCTCCAGGAAACATTTACTATTGCCTCTTCTTAAAATATCTGTTTGTTTTGTATTTGGCATTACTGGTTTTTTTTAAAGATCTTACACAGCTTTTACTTTCTGCTCTTTACTTGTGTAATCCCTTTTCCAGGTCTTTTGCCCATACCATTTCTACCTGATCTCTGACTCCAAAGTTTGCCACATTGCCAAGTATGTCCTTCTGTCTCACCAGCTGGTGCTGTTTTGCTTCACAACCTGGACATGCTGTGGTACCATTGCCTCCCACTTACATGGATTTGGTGGCACATTTGCACCTTCCTTTGTAAACAGCCACTTGATCTGCTCAAAAAGCCAGGAGATGGATGTAGAGCAATAGTGAACAAAAGCTTACTTTATTACAGATTTCTTTTTGCAGAGGGGACAAGGGATGTGTAACAAAAGCTACAGCTGGTCCTAGTGCTCCTTGACTTTGAAAAACTTACTTAAAAAAAAGCCTTAAACTGTGTATGGAAACCTTGACAAAATGGGAAAGCCATCTCTGTAAGCATGGAAATTCCTTGGTGTGTGGCCTGTGTTCAGTATCTGTAGTCAAAATTGGTTCATGTGTCTTGTTGCCTTCTGCAGTAACATCTGAGGAACTAGCTGTTGCTCTTGGAGTTGTGGCTATAATCTAATTTCTTGCTTGACAAGCTGGTTATGGGGAAGACCTGGCTTAGCTTGTGCCATGGAGCAATGGTAGCAGTCTAAGAAGCCCATATTGGAGAGGGGAAGGAAGACTTCACCATGGATCACTTTATAAAGCAGTAAGAAGAATGAGAGAGAGGAAAAATGACATAGGGCTCTCTAGGGAGAATGCCCTGTTGAAGAGTTCCAAGAAAAAAAGCCAAAACTACATACCACCTCTGTAAGCTGAAAAGAAGAAATGCCACTTGGTGAATAAAATGCATTTAACTATTCCTTTAGGTTAAGTAATGTTGCTGCAAGGAAATCAGCAGATGTAGACCATTGGTGCCAGTGAAGTCCAGGGCTGAAGGAAGTTAAAATTGGATGTAAGGGTCGTGTGGTATTCAGCATTCTGCCCACAGGGGGTATTATGGCTTCTGCTGCCAGCTGGCAGCGCCACAGCTCTGCAATTATGTAATCATGCCTGCTCCTAGTTTTATGCAGTTCTTACACTTAATCTACAGGATAAAGAATCCTATCAGGTTTGATTCTGACAGCTCCCCCCAGGAGCCCTACCTCCCAGAGTGAGTGTGTTCTTGCTGACAACATAATAACTGGTGTCCCTTTTTCTCTGTGTTGTCACAAGGAGTCCTAGACAGACTTCCTGGATTCAGGAGTCTGCCACCTGAATTTTGTGCAGACTACTAGGGTATGCACATTCAGGTGCTTGTGAGTATGTGGATATGAGGGTGTGAGTGAATGAAATTGGTTTTATATTAAAATGAAATTGGCTTCCCTTACACTGCCTGGATTTATGGTTTGCTATGTTGCTGCTGCAGTGTTGATTACATAAGAAATAAGGGCAAAGAGAGCCAGTGTTTTTTCAAATTTGAAAGGATGGACCCAGTCTAAAGAGAGTATTAAGGGAAGGTGGCAAGAAAGACCTGGATGCAAATATTTTTAGCAATGTGTCCGATGCCTTCTCTCAGGAGGTGTTCAAGACCAGGTTGGATGGTATCCTGAGCAACCTGATTTAGGGAGTGGCATCTTTGCCCATGACAGGGTTGTTGGAACTAGATGATCCTTAAGGTCCCTTCCAACCCAGACCATTGAATGATTCTATGATTTTTGAAGACTTAAAATACCAGTTCAGGATTTAGGAGCACGTTGATTTATCTATGGTATCTGTTAATTATTTTTTGCTTAATTTAAATTGAGGGATCTGATGGCTTGCTTAGGAAGAGTGACACTGAGAGTGGGTTTGGCTTGATTTTCAGGGACATGATAGAAATTGCAGTCAGAAGAGAACGAAGAGACATTCTGTCTCCACTTTCTTGTCTCTCCGGTGCATTTTATCTTTGTAGATTACTGATATTCCTTGACCTGAACCTTAATTGCTCAGTACTGAGTGAAGGAACAACCTTATCTGTTACGGTCGAGTATATTGACATTTGATTGGCACAATCTCAGCTCTAGCCAAAGTCCTGTGCCACCCAGCGAAGTCCTTAACCCAGCAAAACTGAGCAGTGTTAGCCTCTGGTTCTAAAGTTCTGGTTGAAGGAGTTCCCCCAGCAAGAGAGACTGCTTCCCTCCTCTCCTCTCTCCTAGCTTAATACTGAGCTACTAATAAAAACAGCTTGGAAGATGTGAGTAAACATGCTTATCTGATCCACTTCATAACATTGACAGGAGAAATCTGCATATCTTTACACTCAAAGACAAGTGGTAAACAAAATCAAGAATAATGTTTACAATTTGTTGAAATGAAGTGCATCAGCGAAAGTGCCAATTACATACTTTGCAGAACAAATCTGACAGGAACTCTTAATTGCAAAAGCTGTCTCTTAAAGTGAAGCTGTGACAAAGTCTCCATAGCCATGTTGGAATTGGGTTGCCTCAAAATGAACCAAGGCAAAACTTCAAAGCAAGTGTATCCCTGCTAATTATAGGTGCAGGGAGGGGAGAGTGTCCCAGAAAAATGTAAGTGAAATTTATACGTTCCATTTTCCCTCAATGTTTATTGGCTATATTTTTATTTTCCTGTGTCACAACTAGAGACTTTGGGATTTAAGGTCCTTATAGTGGTTTGAGTTTGTTCACTTGAGTTTCTGGCTAAACGCCAGCACACTTACTAGATTTTATTCAATTTTGCTGTGAGATAAGGATTAGGAATAGGTAAAGCAGGCTCAAACTTTAAAGAATATAAAGAAAGTTTATTGACAGACTTAAAAGGAAGGAAAAAAAAAATTAAGAACCAGAACAAAACTTTCAGAATACCTTTGCTCTTCCCACTTCTCCATTTTTTCTCAATGACAATACAAAAAACAACATTTCGACTTTCAGTCAGTTTACCATTTTTAAATTAGTTTTTCTTCAGGTTATTTAGGGAGAGAAGTTTCTTCCTGCTTTACTATGTTGACTTCTCTACAAAAAATACAGTTCTTATGGTTTTTAGCTTCACAGCTAGCAGCCGCCCAGGAGAAAAAGATCTCTGCTTGTTGTGAAAAGTCCCTCCCACACCAGCAGCTTTCCCACAGCTATTGCGGTGGGTTATGATGGTTCATGGGGTATTCTTTTAAGGATGAGTGGTTTTACTACAGCAGTAAAGAAATCCCCTTCTTCCATGACTGGTAGCGTAAGTCTTCTTTGACCATTCCCCGGGGCAAGGGATCTGGATTACAGCTTCTTTTCTGTCTTTTCTCAAACTTCTCATCAGACTGCAATTACTTCAGTATCTACTTATCTTTACACAGGTGCCTTGGGTCACTGGCTGCAAGTAGAACGTCACATCCCCCTTTAAACCATTTCTTCATACATTACAGGGAATATTTTAGCTTAGTTTCAACTATGGTTTCACAGAAGAATTTTCAGCTTTCACATTAAAAGCACTCTTCATACTCCACCTTCCAGCCATTAGCTTTGCTTCTTTTACTTTTGTGTCTCTCTGCTGTGTTTTTGTAGGCGTCTTCATTTTTTCTCTGTCTGTGCGGGGGAAGATAGGTGTCTGTAAGTTTCATCTGGGTAATGAAAGGTTTAATTTCTCTCTCGGGCTTCTGCGACAGTCTTATGATCTTTTGCCGGGTTATTTAAAAAGTCTGAGCCGGGCTGCAGAAGCAGTCAGTCAAGAGTCTCATTAGCCTCGCTCTGCAAAGCTGACCCGGCCTGGAAGGAGCTGGCCTGGCCCCGGCCTGCCTCCTGCCCGGCCCGGAGCAGGGGNGCACAGGACTTGCTTCTCTGGCAGCAACAGGACAGGAAAAAAGGGTTTTTTTCTCAGGTGTCTCTCTCTTAAATATGGTTTTTTTCCTGAAGGCGGAACAACTTTTAATTGGATTATATACCCATCAATACTCAAAACTAGCTGGTCACTGGCTCTGATTCTCCGGAAGTAAGGTGCACTGCTTCCTGCACCATAGGTCACTTGCAAGACTGACCCTTCCTGGGCAAACCCATGACAGTCCTGTAATAGACCCAAACTTTCCTTTCAGTTTCTCTGCTTGCATTAGAGATGTCATTACTTTTTGTTCCATAACGTCTCTCAGACTTGCTAACATGCAGGTACTCATGACAACAGTACATGCAGTGCAGCTATTGCTGTGTTGAGTTTGTAGTTTGAGTTGAATTTGACTTCCTAGAGTGGGATTGTCCAGTCTTTGTTGAGACACTTTCAGTAAAACACCAGCGGAACTAATTCAGTTTGTTGTGGCTGCCTCCCCCTTCTACTGCACAAAGTATATACAGGAAATATTGCAGAGGGGAAGAATAGTTCTGAGTGCAGTCAGATCTGGCTGGAAGTGACATTGCTCGTTTGCCAAGTCATATTCAAGTTGGGCAAGGTGAAGCCTGTTTTAAAAGAACAGCATCCTTCAGTGTTTCTCCTGTTCATCTGTTGTTGGTTCATGGGTGGGACTTTGCTGTGTCTGCAGGTGAAGAGCTGTGCTAGTGAGAGACTGAACTCACAAGGGAGCTCTTATATCTTCAGGCTGTTTCTGAGCATAGTGTTTTGTTAGTGAGAAAAGCTACAGGTGACTTAGTGAACAAAATAGCCCACCTGCACACATCTGCAAATGCTTTTAACAGAAACCTGTCTCAAGTATTTCCAGTTCTCTCTCAGACTGGGATCCTTCAACAGCTTGAGACTGGAGCGGACTCTGTGCACACTTTGTGCTGTGGGGAGATAACCAAAGTTTTGTATTCAATTGACAATATTTTAAAACAAGCTGTTGAGTTTACATCACAGAAAGGTTTAAGATTTTATTCTTGCTTCCCTTCCAAAGGACTCAAAGGAATACATGGAAATTTAGACCAAATCAGCTTGACTTTTCCAAAATCAGCACTTGATGGGTGTTCAGCAAGGTCCAAATTTATACCCTGTTTTGAGTATTACCAGTTATGACAATATTTTTTCTTACGTTTTGATGTCATGTTGTTTTGAACATCTTAGGATGCTTGAAGTACAGAATCATAGAATCATGGAATGATTTGGGTTGGAAGGGACCTCAAAGATCATCTAGTTCCAGCCCTCTGCCATGGGCAGGGACACCTTCTGCTAGACCAGGCAAATGAGAGCAACTTAGCTTTATGGAGCTGTTCTGTGAATATTGGAGGGGAGGTGTTGGGAGGGCTATTTTTAGTGTGTAATTTATTGTTTTCTGGTTTGGTTTCTTTTTTTAAATCCTTGAAAGGTATTTAGGGGCATTTTATAACAGACTGCTGTGACTATCTCATAAATCAAGTATGACTGGACTGAGGGAGGAGCTGAATAAGAGACTTCTGAGTGCTACACAGAACACTATTGGTGTTTTAAGGGGATAGCATTTTCCCCCGAGTCTTCACTGAAAACTCCTCACTTTGCTTTGGCAACTACGTGATTTTTCCAAGCCCTTCATTATTGCCTTCTTTTTTGTTACCATCACTTCTGAAGTGAATTTTCTTACTGTTCCTTAGCTGATCTATTGCAAAGTCAGGATTGCTTATACCACTTTCTATCCAGCATAAGCTGATCTCAGGTATCTTTGCTCACCAAAACCTTTCTGCTGCCTCTTCTCTAAAAGTAGTAGTAAACAATTGCTCAATTTAGATTCTGTGCTCAATTTAGATTCTCAAGAAGGTGCCAGACTAGGCAGTAAACTAAAGCTTCAGCACCGTATCATGTCACTAAGATGTCAGCACTGGGAAGTGATGCCTGTTGAGGTGGTTTCTTGAAGCTCTGTCTTTCAAGAGAGTTTTGTTTTATCGGTGTCTTTGCCAAAGATAGTTTGAGTTACTAGCCTAGCATTTCAGCAACATGGGAAAATCCCACCACTCTGCGGCACGGTGAGGTCAGGAAGTGTGATTGTAAGTTTTGCAGGATGAGAAACAACTGACAGGACATGGATCATGCCACACATTACCCTCATTGTCTTTTATTCTTCCAACTGCTGCTTTAATATACCAGATTTTCTAGAGTGAAAATCTGCTTCTCAAACCAACTCTTAATATGAGGTGGGAATTGGCCTTCTCTAACGTCCTGGGAACTTGCCCGTAGGGAAACAGCAGTGGTGGAAACCCTGTACTGGTTTCTGCAACCAGAGCGCTGGATTGCTGTTGTCTGTCAATTCTTTGGACACTGCTTCCACGGCGTGTAGATCTTAATCTTATTTAGGCCTGTGTTGAACTTCATAGTTATTTACAGCAATCATAGAATCACAGAATGGTTTGGGTTGGAAGGGACCTTAAAGATTATTCAGTTCCAATCCCTGTCATAGGCAGGGACACCTTCCACTAGACCAGGTTGCTCAGAGCCCCATCCAGCCTGACCTTGAACACTGCCAGGGATGGGACATCCCCAGTTTCTCTGGGCAACCTATGCCAGTGTCTCACTACCCTCACAGTAAAGAACTTAGTAATATTTCCAAGTACCACACATCATGATTGTTAATATATTAGATCATGGACTGTGGTTTTTTTGGTTTGTTTTTCATTTAAATTCTCAGACTCCTCCTACAGATTTAAAAGCCCACAGAAAATGTGGGGCTAATGTAAGGTGCTGTAGCTTTATGATAGTTGGAGGTCTCTTTTGAGATGTGAGGGAATATATTAGTCATAGGCAGCCAGCAAAAATTGCAGGCACTGGCTTCGAAAGAATACTCTTGCAGATGGCTTGTAAGCTGTATGGGTAACACTCTTCTTTCAACTTTGTTCACTAATTCTGTGGACAATGGAGAAAATATTATATGAAAAAAACCCCCAAAACCTCACCCAGTATTTTTTTAATCTAAAAGGTTCCTTAGTTAACTTAAACTTTTGATTACAGGTAAAACTGTGTTTTTTTCTGTATACTACAAACTCGTGTTCTTCAATTTTAACCCATGTAATAGTAAGGTCATGCTTATATAATTGCATCACTGACAAAGCTCTTAATCGAATGTTTAATTTTAAACCCTTGCAGTTCTACAATAGATGATTTTGAAAGAGCTGGTCCTTAATGTGATCAAGACTGCATTTTTGTTTTCAAAGAGCATCCTGTTAGATCAGAATTGTGGCTTACTTTAAGTATAATCATTTGCAGGATCTTGTTTTCTCAGTTTATGGAAGTGTTTTAAATAAAATGGGAAATATTTGATAGTGCCACTTAGACTAAGCAGTGGGGCACAAAAAGGCATTTTCATTCTAGTAGGTTTTCCAAGCGTTATTTAAAAATATTTATCCAGAGTTCAGAAGTTCTCTAAAAATAGTTTTGTTTTTCTAAACCAAGAAATAATTTGGAAGCTTTGAGAGGAATAGATAAGTGAGAACATCCCTGAGAAATGAAACTGAGTACAGTCTCTCTTCCTACACGTTTGTTATCTACATTATGGTAAACGAGATTTTGTTCCAAATGTTGCCATCCTCCCAGTGTCTTTCATTTCTCATTGTGATTCCTGATTATGGGATCACTTTTAGACATTTGCTGAAGCAAAAATGTAAGGGAGGCACTATTTTTGTTACACATTGCTGGAAGTTGCTTCATTGTTTGGATGGAATTTGCCTAATGTTTCTCAGTCATGTAAACCTTTGGACAAATATTTATAGTTTCAAATAACTCAGAATCATTTAGCTAATAGAAGAAAAACTTCTTACCAGAAAAAGTTGATTCTTTCCCAGAAGCTTGCAGCAAGGAATGTTACAGATCCCTGAAATACACATTTGAGTTGCATGATCATCACTTGCACTGCAGCGGCCTTCTGGAGACTGGAATCAGTAAATTAATTTTCCACACTTGGAAAATTCTGTGTTTTCACACTTTGGATTGTAAGATTTTTGATTTCAAGAGGAGTAAATGCATCTTCCTTTCATTATGTATCCATGTTTTTGAAGTTGTCATTATTTCATAAAATATAAACTACACACCATCACAAAGACAAGATAAATAGAAAGAACTGTTTTTCTTATCAAGAAAATTCTGTTTGTCTTGATATTTTGATAAGGAAGAGAAAAAAATGTATATATCAAACATGTTTCATGTTTTCACTTCACATGAAGTGAAACCAGGTTTTCACTTGTATTGAAAAACAAACCCCAGTTTTGTCACTTGGGGAAAAAGAATGTACCAGAATAGTTTTCTTGGTTTTGCTTTTCCTTTGGCTAACAAAATATTTATCTATATTGTCTGTATGTACGAAACACATGCCAGACAAAAGATCAGACACAAAATAGGGTACCTATCACTTCATATTTTCTACATATTCCCATAATTTTTAACAGTGAAGTGTTTTTCTGAACAGGAGTTTTCTGAGTGCCCTTGATGGAGGGGAAATATTTGGCTGAGAGATTGTTTCTGTTAGTGCATGTGAGATACAGGAAAGTTCACATTTGGGAGATGATAAAAAATCCATAAGGGCCAGTCATCAGTAGTTTGGGTAGAGCGTGGAGAGTGGGAGGTGGGTGTGAGAGGAAATGGGAGAGACAGGTGGAGGCAATGCTGGGCAAAGCTGATGACGTGAGATCTTGTGCTTTGACACTGTGAGCCAGTGAAGACTTCTGGAGCAGCCCCAGCTTGAAAGATTCAAGATGATATTTTGTGTCAGAGCAATGTGGTTCCAGTATGAAGTGTAGCCAGAGAGCTAGTTCTTTTTCTGATTTGTTTCCACATTAAAAAATTATAATAAAAAAAAAAAAGAAAGAAAAGGAAAAAACCCTAGTAATTTCCTTTAGCAGACTTCCATCAAGTAGAAGGTCCAAACATCTTGCTGTTCTTATCAATGTTGATACAATTCTGCAGAGGTTTTTTTTTGTCTAATAGAATGTTAGATAAACTTCCTAAGGTACACCATTTGCTGTATTGGAGTTGTAGGCATATTAAAGGAGTATAAAGTTGACCTGCACTTAAAAATAGAAGTTCCTGGCAGAATACAAGTGGAAATCTGCGTCATACATTTTTATTTGAACAAAATTAACTGTAAATCAGATATGGGCATAAGAAAGGATTTGTCTTAAAATTAGCACAGGGTTTCTGTTTGAAGGACTGTATCTGTAAATCATGTCTGGACATAATGAAAGGTTTATTTTCAAACTGTTGTAGGCAAATGCTGATAAATGCTAATGCAATGCCAAGTATGTAATTCCTTTTAAAAAAAACCTAGCTGAAGTTTCTTATCTATTTGAAAAAACGTGAATTAAATTAAAGCACACCTTGTTGGTTACTCCCAATACCTGCCCAGTACTGTTTCCACACGCTAATAAGGCCATCAGTTATTAGCTTAGCTCAAAAGTTTCACCTAGGTAGGTGGGGCTGTGCTTTAAAAGTCCTGTACTGTATCACTTAATTAAAAAAGAAAATCTAGACAGTAATTCTTGTAATATCAGCAGTGACTTAACATAATCTTGCCTTGTGTCAATCCATTAAATATTTATCGGCTAAGGTAAAGGCCTAAATTCCTTTAAAAACCTGGACAGATGGATACAGACATGGACCTGCAAACAAAATATGGCATAACAGTGTAAGTGTTTGGATTTATAAAAATAAGCTACTGTCTGCTGAGTGCCTTCCCACCGGATTCGCAGCACAGGTGCAGCATCCACCCTGCAGTGAGAGTGGCACAGCACCATGTGAGGAGGGCATGCTCAAGGGCAGCTTCTGTGAAATGCTGGGTGTGTGCTATAAATCCACACCCTGCCTCAGCTCACAGAAATGCATTTAGTAGTCAAGTCTTAATACCTTTCTATCAAGTAGAATTGTTTTTGGTGAAAGAAAAACCTGAACCTTCTTTTTAATATAATTCTGATGGGCACAGTGAGAACATATGGAGGAAAAAGCCATCCAGGACTTACTAGATGGTTCATGTGGCTGTGAGAGGTTCTGCACACCAGGAAGGTGCCTCTGAAAATCTGGGCTTCAGTCAGGAAAAGTTTCCTGAGAATGGGACTGAAGCAGCTGGGTATATGCTGCTGTTGTTATGAGCACCTCTGAAATATCGACCTGATGCATCCTCACAAGAGATCATTGAGAGGTTTGATTTTTATGTTTGCTGCCTCTGTATAAAAAATCTGCTGTCCCTCAACCTGTTAGCAGTGACTGTGCACACGTTGTAGGCTTGACCAGTGTATGCAGAGTGGCCATTTGTCAAGGCTTCCAAGATACTTGGCAGCCCCATTGGAGCAGCAGGAACCTCACATCCAGAAAACAACGTGGAATGGACAAACAAAGTACCTAAAGGGGAAGAAGAGGGTGTGTGTGGGCAAAAAGCCTCAGAAGTTTGGTGACAACTTCCTGACTGCTGGATAATTTGCATATTTTACTACATAAAGCACTGTAATTATTTTAAAGGTCCAGATGCTTGGCCTATTCATTACTTTCTCAAAGCCAAACTTCAACTGTACCAGAGGACAGAAACCACGGAAGGTTTTTGATGCTGTTCTTTTTCCTTTATGTCTTTTCTGTTTCAGATGAAAACAATATCTATGACTGATTAAACCTATACTTTCCCATTTCCCTATTTTGATGTGACTCTACAGGAGTATGACCATGCCTTCTTGGCTGCTCTTCCATTTGTTAGACCCACCTAGGAGTGGTTAGATCTGGAATGGTTCAGAGTCTTAGAACCCAACTTGAGAAGAAAGACAGAAGGATTTTCCCTTTGAGTAATTGAAGTTGTTTAACAAGAAGCCAGAGATCCACTATCTTTTTTGAAACAGGAGAGGTGGAGAAAAGAGGAGATATATTGTGAAGTCTGGTTTCAGAAACTCTCTGTGGGTTTCCTGTACTTTCTGGGGAGACTAGGAGCTGGTGGAGCATGTGACTGAAGTGAATATGGACCTTAAAAAGCCACCTTTACCCAGTACTCTTATTACTTATACATTTTGACTACACAGAATGGTTTTTCCTTTTTTCCCCCCTTTGTTTGTGTAGGTTATGCCTGTCCAGCCTGTCTTCAGTTTATGTATTCACTACTCTACATATAGATCTCTTTGTAGTAATTGCTTAAAAGTCAGTTTCTAAGAACGTTCCACCTATTTAAATTGTTTGCAACAGTGAGAACAGAGAGCAAATGCAGAAAATGAGAACACAGATTAAGTGGATTTGTTTTTAAATTAAATGAGTGGAAAATATTTATGGGATTCATTGTTCTCTAACTTTAAAAGCTGCTATTGAATTCCTGTTTGTCTTCATCTTAAGTAAACACTTATTCCTGGAGCCTTCGAGCAATGTTTTTCTTTATATCAGGCACACACTTCAAATGCCAATGTCTTCTGCTTAATGACCTGCCGGAGGCCTCGTTACACTTTCTCTATTGTCCTATCATCATGTTAGGGAATCTTCTGACACAAGGTCAGCCAGCGTCAGGAATCTTGCTCCATGCTCTGACCATTTGGAGTTCATCCTCAGGGTGCTTTGGGGAAATGTACTTTGCTCACTAAGAACTTAATTTGGCCTATTTAAATTTGTACTGTCTTTGTGCAGTCTGAAATGCTGTGGCTGTATTATTGGCACTTCAGAATTACACGTTTAATGCTCCCTCAGAGTTGAACCTAAAATGATTTCTTAGTATCAAACCTGTCATGTTCAGTTTTTGTAGTGCTAGTTTTGGTATATTGGTGGTGTTCTGAAAGGCAATATTTATAGAAAGAAATCAACATATTTTATCAGATCAACAGATTTAGCTGGGAAAAAAACAAGAGTTGCTTTAAGAAAAAGAAGTGCTAATTCAGTCTTTGAAAGTTTGTTGCAGCAACAGATTGGTTGAAAAACCCCAAAATGATTCTCTCTATAAACCCCAAAATATTGCATCTCTCTATAGCTTGTGCTTTGAAAAAGGTTAATGGCCTTCTTCAGGCTAATGACCTGATGATATTATAACCTGCTACTCCACAAAATAATAACTCTAACTGAAATGGGACATGTCTGAATTACCTGGATCAAGAGAGGAGAATGAGTTTGCCACTACATGGATTCAGGTGAAATAGCAGAATTGTTGTGAATGTTTCATTAGCATCAGGTTCCCTAAATTTGTGTCTGATTCAGTTGTTTGGTCGCTGCCTCAAAGTGCTTTTCAGAAGAAGCCTGAAAAAACTTGAAATAGTGTGCTGTGTGCTAGCCCAGCTGGTGTATTGTGGGGGTCCAGAAATGAGAACAGAGATGGGAACAGAGACCATACTCCTTTCCTTTCTTTCATTTGCACAGGGATTTACCTTCCAAGCCATAGTATGAAGGCCACTCTCTTTTTAGAGTGTTTGCTGTGTTTCCATAGTCTGTGTGAGCAGTGCTACCTTGGAGAGAAGCGCTAGATGGGTGCAAAGGAAGAGAGACAAGCCAATTTCCTGTTGCACAAATCCTGCTATGCTGCAGCTCACTCTTCTTTCTCATCTCATTCACCTGTGGTTGCTGCGGTAGCTGGAAGAATAAAGCACCCTTCAGCTGCATCTCTTTGCTGCCTCCAAAAAATAAAGATTGGGAAAATAATGCTGCACTCATTCTGCCATCCTTTCCACCAAGATTAGTGGGCAGTGTGTACTGAAAGATAGTTTGGACCTAAGTGAAGGGGAAACTTGCAGCTAAATGTTGTTAAACTCTCATTACTTGGTACCAGAATATAGCTGGGTATTTGACTTAATATTGAAACCCATCCAGTACAAATCTCTGACTCCTGAAATGTGATGTTTGGGGTGGATTAATGATTCCCTCTGTTAGAAGTTCCTAAATTAAAATCATGAACAGCCTTACAAAAATCAGGAAACCAGGAAATACAGGACAATTGCTAGAACTGTTTCAAAGCAAAGAATTTGATTACCCACAACTCTAATAACTTTAGTTTTCTTAAATAATTTCAAAATCTCTCTTAATTGCTTTCTAAACTTTTTAGGTTACTGTAGTTATTAATTTAGTCAAATTCTATTTAAATTCATTTCAAAATAAGATGATTAGAGAAGCTTTTTCTTCCTTTCCTGATAGAAACAATAGGGAATCTCAGCCTTGTTATAAGGCTTGCTTTGAAAATATCTAATAATTGTGAGTTAACAACTTCTAATTGCTCATTTATGATGCCTCATCTGGATTTGCTTTTTCCTGTGAATCCTCATTTGGACATAAATTAATTAGATGACTAATTAAAGGAATGCCTTTGATTTGAGATCAGGAAAGCATGTTTAAATGAAGGCTACACCCTCTTCTTTATCTGACAGCATCCTTGAATATTAGCAGCATGCAATAATTAGGCGTGTCAAGTTATGAGTTGATTCATCTTCTTTAAGTGGTCCCAGAGGAAGGGGTGGAGGACGACCATTCTCCAAAGAAGGCTGAAGAGTGTAAGATTCATCATGTATCCTCAATTTCTGATGCTTCCTCAGAATATGTAACTGCTAATATTTAAGTTCTTGAGCTCTACAACATCCCTGAAGTGCAGACATGAAGGAAAAGGTAGGAATTCGAGCAGAAACACAGCACGTACATGAAAGTAATGTTACCTGTGCTGGGGAATTAGTCCAAAATTAGTTCATTTTATAGAAGTAAATATTCTGCCAAAATCTTTGGCAGACCTGATGGTGTAGCACTTGCATCCCTTCCACCTGTTTTGTGCAGTTGTTTCAGTGAGCATAAACCATCAGTCCCTCCTGAGACTGAAAAAAAAAATCTGTATTTTTTGTATATGGATTCCCAAACACCACAAGCTTTATGAATTATTTGTTCCAGGAGGGGATTTTCCAGAGTTGCTAACCACTGTTGATCCAATGTTGAATTCATGATTAAAGCTAACAATGTTCTGTAAGGCTGATTTTGGATTGCAACCCATGTGTGTGCGGGTGCAAGTGCATCTTGAAAAGAAGTGCTGTTAAATATAGACCAGACCCAAAATACAAAGTCACGGCCTTGGTTCCTTATATTCTGTAACAGGTTATTTTAGCAACAGTCAAACAGACATCCCAAGCACAAAACCTAGTCTGGAGTCCTGTGGTTGGGCCAGTCCTTCATGGTGGTCTTCATGTGGTCTTCATGGTGGTCATCACACCTGATGTGATGCCAGGAGGTCGGGTAGTAGAGAAGGAGAAGGAGCTACAAGTGTGTAGGAGGGATGATGGCAAGCTCCTACCTACCATAAATAAATAAAAGCTCAAAAGCTTCATCATGAGAAGATGGTTAACATGGAAAAAAAATCACAGATAATTTTACTAATGTTTTGAACCTGTAACTGTTGTGAAATGAACAAATGGTGTAGGATGAAGGCATATGTCTAGGATATCAGAACTATTGCTCTTAAATGAAGACCTCAGAAGCAAAGCTAAGTCCAATAACATCTCCCATATGAGGTCAGGGTTCAGTTTTGAGATGATTCAATGTGATGGTAATGTGTAGGCCATACTTAACAGTCATAAAGCAGAGAGAGACAGGGAGTCTTCCAGCAAGTTTCTTCCTGCTACGAAAGCAAAACTAGCAACTTCTTCATCTTACTTTTACTATGTTAACCTCAAACACGGTAAGGGAACTCTGAAAGCTGACACAGAAATAATTGCCAAGAAGATTTATCAATATTAATGCCATTTGTACTGAGAAAGTGGCACTAAATGAAAATTGCAACTCTAATGCTAATTGTAAAATTGATGGAGGGAGGAGAAGATGGGACCCAACCTCCCTTGCTCCAACTTGCCTTACAAAATTTCAGAACTCGGCCCACACATGGCTGACACATTGGTGCTGTAAAACTTGTGTTCCAAGCTCCAGCTAATGGGCTATGTCTGGGAACTCTCAGGTAAGAGAGGCAAAACATCTCTTCTTTGAGGGGACTGCATGATCCTCATCTGGTTTTGGCAAAAACATATCAGTACAAGTTAGTGAGGAAATACTTTTTTATGGTTGCTGTTTAGTTCGGTTTTTTCTTTCCTGAAATTTAACAGTCTGGACATGCAGCAATCAAGCAGTCTTTTGCAAAGAATACTTGTGCATGTGTGTGTAAGCATATGTGTAGTAAAAAGATATCTATTCACATCCAAAAACCCAAATTGTTTTGTTATGAACACTATTTCTATTTACTTAGCAGATATAAGTTATATATCCCAGGAATAACAGGAAACCTGAGTCCTCAAATTATCATTTTGTAGTCTTAAAAGTTACTATTTTTTCTTTCCTAAATGCAAATGAAATATTGGGGTTTTTTTTCTGCAAATGAAAGAATTCTATGTAATACCCACCCTCCTAAGCACAAATAGGAGCGATTGGAATGCAGGTCTACAGTTTCTGAAGAAGTTGCTTGTTAAATTCGAGAAGTTGATTGTTATATTCAAAGGGATCAGTCTTAATTTCTAATGTACACTGATCTGAGAACATGTTATCACCAGAGTCACCCTGCCCTCTTCCCCTTGCACTGGCTGCATGTTCTTACCCTGTAGCTAAATGCTGGTAGGTGCTAATGGTCTGTCCAGAAAAGACAATCAACAAAGTCATCAAGCTAATGTCTAATTTTCCAGTTTCAGATGACCTCTCCCCAGCTCAGCTTCATCTTTCTTAAAAAACAGTGATTTAGAAGTGCTTTCCTACTCTGATAACAGTATTTGTTACTGCACTAATGAAATTAGTAATCAGATTTGATTAATTGTACTTTTCTGTAATTTAATATTTTTTTAAGCTTGAAATAAATTGAAAAAGTTTCCTTGCAGAAGTCAACTGTCTGGAATTACGTCTCATGGCAAACCGTCTGCTGAAATATACTTAATGAGTTATACAGCTTCCTAAACCAGGTTAGATGAATCATTAGATAATATTGATGGTCCTTGTTTACAATTTCTCAAGCTCTGTGTTCTTGTTTCCTATAATGAGTGTTAATGTAATAAACAGCATTATACTTAGGTTAAAACCCACTGCTCGAACTCAAAGATCAGAAAGGGATGTACAAAAAGATACAATTTTCTTGTAACAGGCTACAGCTGTTTCTGGGCTAGGAGGTGGTTAATAACATGGTATTAGCTCTCATTCCTGCAGGCACTCCCATTCAAAGCAAGTGTGCTGCTTTGAAATAGAAAGTAGCACTGTAGTCTGGACATGGCGAAAGGCTGAAAAGGGTCCTGAGTGCTGGATTGTATCCCAGGGATGATGAAAACTGTGTACTTGGTGGCACAGACTCAATTATTCCTTCCTTTTTCTCATTCTCCCCAAGCTGTTCACATTCTTTCCCCAGCTCTACAACCTGAGCTCGACCTAGCCCTGTTGCTTGTGCACTCTGATTGATTTGCCATGTCCTCTGCTCTCTTTAGGGATCTTTTACCAGCCTTCTTCAGCCAATCACAGATATCACCCTGAGCTCACTATGGAAATCACTACCCAAGCTCTTTGAGATTCCTGCCTGTAAATGTCTCCCCCTCCTCAGATACCACTCTCCTTTCTGGGCCTCTACAGGTGTTCTTGTTCTGTCTCCCATCAGTGCCCCAAGATCTTTTTACTATTTTGTTTGTTTAGCTGGTTCCTATTGCAATCTGGATAGGAACTGTGAAAAATTGCCCTTTTCCCTAATCTTTCCTCCCTCTCAGTCATGATTTCTTACTCCAGTCTACCCTTCCATTCAAAGCTTTCCTGTTTTCTGTCTCTGTCTCACACTCTTTACCAACCTTACTAGTACTCCTCCTCAGATTTGTCTGCCTCCTTTGTCATCCTAGACAATTCATCCATGTCTAAACCCTAATCTTCTTATGTAGCCAGCCCTGATGACCAGCTATGACTGTGACTCCTCACTCTTAGATAAACAGTTAATGCTAGACTCTAAATCTGTTTCCTCTCCCAATCTGTAGCGTCTACACACATTTGTTCAGGTTAAATGGCACTGCTGGTGGTGGGCAGTGTTACTCAGGCCATCACAAATACGGGAGACCAGGCTTCCCCATTTGTATCTCCAGTGCTGTTTCCACTGCTGCCACTTTGGGCTGATGGAGGCTTTGCAATGATGGAGCACAAAGTCTGAGAGCCATGCTGAGATAAAGCCAGCTCAGATGACTTTATGTGTAAAATCAATTATTGCTTTTTATTGTTGGTGTTTTTAAGAGCTGTTGTGTTGTTCTGCTCTTTTTGGAAGTGCTTGTGGTTACTGTAACCACAGAAATGCTCCCACCTACTGCAGACTGTACATATGCTATCAAGCTTGAAAAATAGGCTACCCTGGGTTTAAACATGATGACGAAAGGCCAGCTGGAGCTGTCAGTAGAGATTTTGAGACCTGCTTGAGAAGGGCCAAGAGTTGTCTCACAATGGGTGTAGCTTCTTATTTTCAAGCTCATAATGCCCGGAGCAGGGCACTTGATAGCTGCCTCTGTAGGCAACCTGTGGGTGTGCTTCTCAAGGAATTATCTCTTAATAAACACAAAAAGCCTGTAGCAAGAACTCATAAGTCAAAATACAGCCATGTTAAGCCTGCATGTGTAAAAGTTATTCTGCTTCTCGTTAACTTGTAAGTCTTTGTTATATATCATATAATTTCTTAGATAAGATACTACCTGGTGATGTTTTGTTTCCCAGCTTTTTGAAGATGGACTTGATGATCCTTATGAGTCCCTCCCAATTTCAGATATTCTGTGATTTTATGAAATTGAAGTGCATATTTTAAGAGCACGAATTCAACTCAGTAATAGCTCTGGCTTGGTTCATTTTTTATACTGTATATAAAATTTTAGGGAAGTCATGTACAAAACCAGTCATCAAAACATGAGAGAAACTCACTAACATGAGATGCTATCTTTATTTTGTGAATGAGTCTAAAAAAAAGAATTGAGACTCTCTCTACCTCTAACACTTCAGTGGTATGAAAATTGTAGCTATAATTTGTTTGCATTTGGGATTCTAGGAGAAATTATTGAAGGTGAAGAGAAAGAAACCAAGGTCAAAGACCTGTAGGATGCTAATAGAAAGCAGAGGAGAGTTCCAGAGGACTTGGAAAGGCAAGTGCCTTTTATGAGAACTGTAGGAGAATTAAAGAAAAAGCAGAAGGCTGGCAGTGAAGGGAAAGGAAGGCAACATAACGCAGCAGAAGAGCAGGCAACTGTGTCAAAGGAAGGTGGGAATGCAGCACCTCGGCTGAGGTCATTGCAAACTTTGGCAAGACAGGTTTCATGAAATTAAATGTTGCATTACATCTGAATGTCACCTAGCATGAGGTAGGGTGTGGCTCAATACCTTTTGTTTAGTAAGTGTAGACATAACAGAAACAAGTTTGAGAAATCTTGTTTCTGGAGTAGCCAACCTTTCACAAACCTGGGGCTGCAGCACTGCCACCAGGGTGGGACTCCCTCCCCCCGCCCCAAATCCTTTTCCTTCTCACCCACCGCAGGGATTAACGTGGGTGGCTGCTGTGCTGCATGTGGTGGGGTTTTTTGGTCTCTCCCACTGCAGCTGGAGGTGCAGGGCGCTGGGCAGGTGCTGTGCAGGGCGGGAGGGGTGCCTGCTGCGGGCTGAGCTGGTGGGTGCAGAGCTGCAGCACCCGCGGGCTCCAGCCCCATCACTCCCCTGCGTGGGGTCAGGGGCACCTTCCACACCCTTTGTCTCCTCTGGGGAACCTGTGCATAGCCTGGCACTCGCTGTTACTGAGCACCCTTTTGATTTATTTATGTAAATACTTTCTGGAAAGAACAAAGATTTAAAAAGCAAATACAGTAAAAGAAACGGTGCTTGGTTGTCACCTGTTGTTTCACAGAAATTCATGGTTAGGCAAAGGGATTGCATTACTTCTATGGCAACAGTATTGATTTGCTCTTTCTGGTAGGAATATGTAGTCTTTCAGTGCATCTCTGGTGACATTATAACTGAGGTATAGTGTGACAGCTGAGTGTGAACAAGGTTTGTGTGATCCAGTTGTTTGCCTGTGGGGAAGTAAATCTTTGCCTATCAGCCAGCATAGGTGATATCAGATGGTCACGGGCAATGCAGTTTCCAATGTAAATACATGGTGGAGATGAATTAAAACTTTACCAGCTATGGGAAAAGGGTGCTAGTACACATACCTATTGTCAGCCTCTGTTGTCGTATTCTTCAATGTAAACACACGACCAAGTTTATTCAAAATTTTACTTGACATGGGAAAGGTCTGGTAGTAGGAATGTGTAAAGTAAATAATGGAGGAGAAATCATAGGACAAAACAAATAGACATAGAAATTATTCTTTAATTTTTGCAATGGTTTTTCTTCCACATTATAGCATAATTTGTATTTCTTATCTGTGAATGTCTATTTGCAATTTAAAAGCCATTAAATTTATCTTGTAATTATAAGCATACTAGAATGAATACAGAAAATGAAAAATGGATTTGTACATGGATCTGACCATAGCATTCAGTTCTGAGGTAAAAAATTATCTTGCAAAAATTAATTGCTCTGCCCTTAAATTCCTTTTTAAATTTTGTTTTCAGTTTGGCAAGTTGGCAGACACAATTTTATGTATGCACAAACCAGAATTTGATTAGTACCAGATACTTAATTTCATGGTATGAGGAAAAATATTCAAGATCTTAAAGATGGACAGAGAGGCTTGGTGTGCCATTAATGTTTTCAACTGAGGATCGTTTACCTGGAAACAGTCAATTCAAGTACTTACTGGCTTTTTCATCTTCTGGTATCTTTGTCCAAGATTAAGTTTTTTCTATATACTAGATGCTTCAACTTAATCTAAAATTGTGGGTTTGATGATAAGTTGTTTGGTCAAGTTCAGAAACTGCAGCTGTGCCAATCAGAAGAGATAATAAATAAGTCTCTCTTACATCTATACTAAATTATCCCTCAATTGTCTTGAATGTCTTTCAGGGTTATAGTGCATGTTCTTAGGCACTGAAACAACTAAAACTATCATCATAATTAAACAACAAAGTATGGCAGCTGAAGTCTCTGCTGTGGAGGAGAAAGCAGAGTGGATGGCAGTCTCTAATTTATTAGTAAACTAATGCCAGTGCCATTGTTTCTTTCTCCATCAGGGACAAATCAAGTGTTTTGCTGGTTCTCCTTTCCTGAGTTTTTAAGGGACTGTTTCATCTTGTCTTTCTGGAGCAGGTCCAGGTCTACAGATGTACAAAAATACATCTATTATATTATGATATTTATGTTGAGATAGCTTTTCTATAGGGCAGCTGATTTAACTCCTACTGCAGTGAGAAATGGGCTGTTTACTGTGAGCGAGGAGATGAAACTGCAGCCTTTCACTTGCCCCTCTTTCCTGCAATGTCTGCTATGCAAACCAATGCTCACTGCTTTGTACTCCCTCAACTTTCTCAATTTTCAAAAATAAGACCTATGCTTTAGACATCCTGAGCATGCCCCACTTAATTCGTCAGCATTACAAATACCTGCAGTGCTGGGTGTTATACAGATTTAAAACCTGCTGTTTGTTTGTTGTTCTTCTCAAAGTTGTTTCTTGTAAAGGCCATTTTATCCAAAGCTGTCTCTCTTGATATTGTTTTATTTTTGCAAAGGAGGAAGCCCCAGCTGTTCCCTGAGAAATCATTGGGTGAGGAGCTGGTGTTGCTGACCGAAAAATACGCCTTTTGATCAATGGCCCAGGAAGCAAGAGAGTTGGGGCCAATTCTATGCCAGCTTGTACTTGCACATGTCTGGTCAAGGCACAGTACCTGCAAACTTCACAGGGGGTATTATTCATTTACTTGGACTCACTCTTTCCATACTAGGAACTAGGCTGGGGTGCTGTATTGTCTGACTTGCCTTTCCTTGTAGGAATGTGATGCTGCTTGTCTCTTTAATATTCAGGGAAGCGTGTGGCTGGTGCTAAAAATAGTAATGAATAATCATGACTTTAAAGCCAAAGAAAACAAAGAGAGAATCTGGGAACCCTGAGTATATAAGTCTTGTTATGTGGTTGGTGTTTGCTTACCCTTTTTATTTGGTCTTTTTTTTTTTTTTTTTTTAATCAAATAAAACTTTGACAGGTTTTCAGTTAAGCTGACTTTATCTGGAAGGTTAACGTTAACAAGCTTTCCAAACATACCAATTTTTTAAATTAGATCATAAAGCTTTCTCCTCAGGAATGAAGCAATATTAGATGTTCAAGACTTAGTCTGCAGAATCTGACATTATCAGAGGTCAAAAAACCCCGAGGTTTCTCAGCTTTTGTTTTTGTCTGGGGTTCTATGCCATCTCAACTGGAGGCATTTGGTCATTCAGTTACTGCAAAGTAAAAGTGGAGCTGATGTAAAAAATTATATTCTGGCACTCCTTTTTCATGTTCTTTTCCCATTCTGTGAAATGAGGGGAGTCCATTAACATCACTCTTCTGCTAGAACTGTATTTCAGCTCCATCTGTTTTGTTGGCTATGAGGTTATTAGCACAGAGAAGAAAACACAAGAGCAAAGCAAGTTGCTCTTAGCAAAACCCTCCAAGCATAAGTGTTATAAATGATGGAGAAAATTTACTACCTGTGTTTGGTGAAAATCTTAACAAGTGAACAGCAGGGCCATAGAACAACAGAAAAGGAGGGGGATGATTCTGCAGGAATTTTGTGCTGAAGTGCAAACAAGTGTATGGAGCCTACATTACAGTATTTAACACCACCACTGCCGCAGAGGTTAAGCCTGTCAGCTAATTATGAGCACCCTCTCTTGCTCTGGAAATTGCACAGCTGCCAAGTGTGACTCGGGAGCCCTGCTGCCCATGCAACAGCGGTCTGGAGATCTGTCTCTCACAGCCTGCAATCCCACCCCTTCTCTTCTCCCCCCTCTTCTCTTACAAGGCTAGCTTTTCTTTTTATTTTAATTGCTAAATTTTTTAAATGGAATTATTTTATATTATTCTATATGTATATTATTATTATTATTATACTACTTTATTATATATTTAAATTACATTCAGAGACATGAAGACTATTGGTGGACAATCATATGAACAGCTAAGAGAACAAGGGACACCGAAGGAGTACCCTGAAACATGCGCTGTTGTGGTTCCTCATGTGTGCCTGTAACCTGTCTGTTCTGGCCAGAAGATGAGTGTTTGTCACAGTGAAATCAAGCCCTTGGTAATGTCAAAAACAGTCTCATTAGATGTCTGTGGAATTTGGGCTTCTAATTCACAGAGGATGGGTGACACTGAGTGACACAACAAAGACTTGAATAGTGCCAACTCAAGCTCATCTATTTATAAACAGTGCCTTTGCACAGAGCTGTGTGTTTGGAGCCAAAATCAAGGCAGGTGCACTACAGAAATGTTGCACCCCATCACGTACAACCTGGTGGTTCAGACACTGCTTAGCACTGGTGTGGTGGCATCACCAATGACTCTGAATTTCTGCTCCCTCAGAGATATCTGTGCTCTGGTCCAGCAGTTCATGGAGACCAATGTAAGCAAGCAAGAAGCCTGAGACACGCTGCTGTTCAGCAGCTGGTAAAAGTATCTATTTAAAGCCTTAATGCTACTTCTGGAATAAATTAAACTGCTTTACAAGGCAAGTTGAATTTTTAGACTGGTTAAAATAAGCATAAAAGAAGCTTGCCACATACACATAGATTCAGAGCAGCAGGTATAGCTCCTTAAAAGCTGATGCAACCTCTTTCAGATTCTTTTAGAAATACCAGAAATGAACTACAGAAAATTCAGCCTAGAAACTTGAGCTAGTGCAAACAGTGAAATTGGATTACCTTTTACATTGACCCGGAGCCTGTTATGCCTTTTTATTTTTTTAACAAAAAAATTCCTCTACTGCAGAAAGATGAAAACAGTGGAGTTAGACCAGAAGCTCATCTTTTAGGGTGTCTTTATTTTAAATTTAGTCTTCCTCTCACATTATTGAGGCCAAGAGATATTGGTTAGGTTTGGCTTGGTTTTGGATCTTAACTGTATAGAACTGTAATTCACTGAGTAAAAGGAAAAGAATCATTATTTTAAAAAGTAACATAAAACTTATCCTTTATTTTTTCTCTTGCAGTTATAGGAAGTTGGCTTGTAATCTCCTCATTCCTTGCATGCTGTTCCTCACCAGAGGTAAAGTAGAGGTGTCCGCAGTATGTACAATCAACAGTCAGACATAAATGAGAGTTCCTGAGTATTTAGCCTGTTTAAATATCCCACGACATTTCTTTGCTGAACTGTGTAAATGAAAAGTCAGCATCCAATATATCTTCACCCTAATGATAACTGCTGATGTTTGCCAAGCACCCTGCATCATCCTAGCTGAACTCTTCAAGAGAAATCAGTGTGGTTCAATGCCCTAATGTGGCCACAGCGCAAAGGCAGCTGGAGAGTATTGCTGCTTTAGGATGGGATTATGTCCAGACTAAGAACAATGTCCTCTCTGCAGCACTACTTGGGAGATGCTGTTGCACTGTTTCAGTTCTGGAGCTGGTTTGGCAGTAGATCAAAAAACCCAAATATTGATTCCACTGAACACGTAAATATTAGCACGTGTTAAATATTAGCAGTAAATGTTCTCAGACCTCTGTGAAGGTCATTTGTAGACACTGAGTTCAGACTGTGGTCTAGCCTACATACTAACTGGAAGCATGGTGTGTATTTTTTCCCCCTATTGTCTACTTTTTGAGGGCTCATCTCCTAATATTCATAGTGGTTTTCTTTTCCTGTGTTCTGGTCTTACCCCACTTCCTTTGCTCAGGAAGCCCCATCCTGCCAAGGAGAAGACCCACCACTGCTGTGTCTGAGGTCATCAAGTGCTTCAGCCTAGTCCAGTCGACAGGAAAGATACTTATCACTGCCTTCTGGGAGCTCAAGATACCAGAATTCTTGTCCTGATGTAACCCATCTGTCAGCAGGGGTCACAGTGTACTGGTTTAGTTCAGAAAATGAGTTTAGGGAAAGAATTCAAATAAGCACTTTTGTAAGCTGCCTCTTCAATTAGCAGAGAAAAAAACTGTTTTTGTAGGAGCACTGTGGTATGTTGCTACCTTCTGAACATGTGGAAAAGCCGGTCTCTCGGTATTGATTGTGAAGCACTAGAAATTAAAAATAAAGGATTTACAGAGAAGCTGCATTTTTCCAAACAGAGAAAGTTAAGATCAGCACTTGAAAGGCAATGTACTTTCTTGTTGGTCTATATCACTAGAAATACCAGCTTTTAATAATGCCATGAAATTCTACAGATCTCTGAGTTGTTTGATGATACTCATCACAGCTAGAAGTACTTTTTACCTTTTCTTGGCAATTGCTTGTTATTCTTATAAACACTCACTGCTAGATCTAATCAGGTTTAAACATCTGAATCATACAAATGTAGGAGCAGTAGTCTAGAGAAAAGGGATTTTTAATGTAAACTAATGCTCAAAGAAAGGTGCAATTGTCATATGGCTTTGCTTTTTTATCTGAAATGTATGGCAAGCAACAGCATGAGGGAGGCGTTTCCATAGGAGCATCTCTTAAAAGTGTTGTCCTGAAATTACTCTAATGAGTCAGTAGAAGAGACATGTTTAAGGAAATTATCAAAATTGGAAATGGCTTTGTACATCTGTTTATTTTGGGCTATTTAAAAACATAGTAAGCTTTGTATTTAACTACATTCTTCACATGGTACTGTAATTATTGGCTATTCCCATTTTTTTCCTCTCTTCCTTGCCTTCTTTGAACTTCTAACTTTTAAGCTTTCATTTAGTATGACCTTTATCTTTTGTTTTCCTATAAAAGTTTGTGTTTTTTAAAAAAAATTTAAAATCTTTGCTGTGGCTTGCTATTATTAGGATGCATAATTTCACATGTGGGTCCTTGATATCCTCAAAGAGTGATACACATCTGACATGGGCAACCATTTTCTTGACCACAAGGTTAATAAAAAAAAAATACATTTCTAATTTATTATGTTTCCTTTGGAGTCTTACTGACCAGGCACTTGGTATTTGGTGTTAAGCATACAAAAGTCGATATGCAGATTACTATTGAAATTTTTGGTCACTTGTCGTTGTATGAAGGGCAACTGGCTTAGCGAAATGAGGTGCATCTTCAGGCCCTGGCAGATGGCTGTCTCTGCTCCAAAGCCAGTTCTGCTGCGGAGTTGCTCAGGTTATCAACTCCTAATCTTTTCAAGTGCAAATTGTCTCAAGTAGCTCTTGACCCAGTAGTTGCTCTTCCAGTGACCCTGTCCATAGGTGTTTACATGGACAGCCATGGTTAGAAGAGAATGTACAGTCAAGTCTTACTGGAAGTTACTCATGAACTAAAATTTCTGGGCTCACATCCCACAAATCTTTCCTCTTTTTTGAACAACACTGCAATTTTCTGTCCAAGTACCTTTCCTTCAGATGTTTTATTGTTATAAAATGTATGAATCACAAAGACTTTTGACAAATCAGCATCCTCTAATAAGTTGAAGGTCCTAAACACCTACCTCCATCTCTCACCTCCTTTCCTGACTCCTTGGGTTTTATGGAATACTTCAGAAAGGCAACTTGAGTGATCTGCTCCCGTGTCTCTTGAAGTGCTCAAATTACAAACCCCTGAATATATGGCCAGTAAAACACTGAATTATTATGTTGTTACATCAAGCTGTGATGATCACCTTGACATACCTGATTTCCATTCCAAGTTCCTGATCACCTTTATGTACACTATTGCTGAATACAAGTCCATGTTTACTGTGTTAACCTTCTACAAAATACAAGTAATAAATTACACAACACATTTTGAATCAAATGTAAAAACCCCAAAGTTAATTGAAAAGCTTAAAGGTAGAGGGATTTAGAGTTGTTTCCTTCTCAGAATTCCTGAGAGCTGACATACTGCTTTTCCTACCCAGTGATTTCTGTACAGGACAAGGATCAAGTTGTGCTGGCAAGCCTGACCAAGTTTCTAGGAAAGGTGGGAGGACTTTCCTACAAGCTTTTCCAATTTCTAGTTTTATATTCAAGGTCTGTGGAGTGGTTTCCTCCTCCTTGGAGGAGGAAAGGCCTCTGTCCTGGCCTTTTCATTTCAGGATGGGCGTAGGAGACCTGTGGCTGCAGGTTTAGCAGCCATCCTGAGCTGGCTCTGAGTGCTGTGCCTTTGGCTGTGAGCAGTGTCCTGATCTGAGTAGGCGCCTTCCAAAGGTGAGAGCTGTGTGACTTGGCACAAGATCAAGGCTATGCCAGGTGAAGGCTACACCAACTGCTCTGCATGACACACTTCAATAAAACTTCTCTGCTGTCGGGTAGTAAAGTCTTATTTACTGTAATGACTAAAAGCGTGCCCCATTTTACTTCTCAGGCATTTTTTCTCAGGAAACACTGTTTTTTAATGGAATTGTATTGAGTGAATACTGATGAGTTCCATACTGCACGTGTAATCCCAGATCCAGTGTGCTCTTACATGCTATTATGTGATGTAATGACAGCTGAGGTGGTGACTGATGATGCTCTGTAAGGCAGTTCTTGCCTTCAAGATCTACTTAAAGAAAGGGAATTTAAGAATGGATTTTTTATAACGTATTACTATGTTCAAAAGGCTCATGAATGTAAAACAGAACAAATCCTCCATACAGGCCTTTTCTGTCTGTGAAAATGATAGATGTGTATTTTGTCTTTAAATAGCAGATAATTTGTCTTTGTTTATACCCCTAGGCAGGGAGGATCTACTCCATGCTGTGCTTTAGGTAAATGGATTTGTTAAACATGCCTCAGATGGTCTCTTCCTTTCTTTACCACTAAAAGAAATGTGGGGATGTGGGTATCTGTGTCCTCTTGATCACCAGGTTAATGGTGCATCTTTGAGGGGAAAAAGAAAGGAAAACACAGGGGGAAAACACAGGGCGGCAATTAGAGCAATTAGGGTCAGGAGTGTGGGAATATATAGCCCATACCTGAAATGGCTATACTGCACTGGGGAGGCTGGTCATTTGGGAGAAGAAATTCTGTAATAAAGGTCAGAGGGAATGTGGGTCAGATGGCTTAAAAGGCTGCCAGCCCAGGAGGGAGATAACAGGACTGGAAATAGCAAGTGTAGCATGTTATCTATGAAAGAAGGGAAAAAACAGTGACCAAAACAATGCAGGTATGTTGTAGTGTGCAAGGCCTCAGAAAAAAATTGAGACAAGAATTATGAACGTATGGACGTTGATAAAACAGAAAGTTGAGTGCAGGTGGGATGTGTTAGCCCACAAATATTTTGAATAAAAACATTTGTTTTCTAGTCCTGTTAAATTCCTTGTCTGTGTTCCTGTGAAACTGAATATATTCTCAGGAAAACATAATACCTAAATCTGGAGAAGTGTTAGTGTGAGAAGTGTGATGCTGGTGAAGAGGTATCTGACAGACATGTATCAGTCACTCGGTATTGGTCCTGGGTATCATACCAAAAAACCACATCAGGACTGCAATACTAGAAGTCAGTCTAAATATATATACAAAAGGAGTGGATGGTGAGAATATTAGCAGTCAACCATTGTTTGCTTTAGTCAGAGAAAGGAGAGTAGTTTAGGAGGACAGTAGTTGGGAGAGTAGTTTATCTACCCATTTCTGGCTCCCTGCCTTCTGTTGTGTGGAAGGAGTAATCTTCCAGTGCTAGAAACTCTCTTGTAGCTCTAATACCACATTCTAACTCCTTGAATCTCAGGCCAAGGCTAAAATTCTTTTAGTGAAGCTTGTTCTGCTTGATGGAGTTAATATTGTGGCAGAAATGGCTTTAGCATCCAGACTGTTCTAATTTAGCACAGAAAAAATAAAGATAAGATAGAGGTTATCTCGCAAAACACATCTTGCAATTCCTGCAAACCAAAGCCCACAAAAAAACCTATGCATTTTCTTATCTGTGAAGAATTTACTGTATCACTAGAATCTATGGACTAGACTAAACATGTGCAAGTTACACCCTGAACCTCCAGGCCTGTAAGCTTTCATTCCTACTGGCGAGTTGTAAACCCTGTGAGGAGGATGAGAGCTGCACATCTCACCCTGTTCATTAGAGCTGGTGCATGTTGCTGTGTGACAACAGATCACAGTACAGCTGGATTTGCCGGTGGCTGGGTGTGAGGAGCAGCTCCTACACCAACAGCAGAGAGCACCTCAGCCTCCTTCCCCTCCATCCCTCTGCATGCCTCGCCTGGCAGACCACAGTTTGCACGCCTGTCCTTGCAGAGCACAGCCTCGCTGCCAGATGTGCAGTTATGGGGTTTCGTGCCCCTGCTGTGCCATTCCCCGGCCCCGCCAGCTCCTCCTCGTCACCGAGCTCTGAACCCCGGGTTGTTCCCAAGGATGGTGTCCCTTGGCGGGTGCTGGAACATTGTGCTGGGACAACTGCAGGGGGTGAGCAGCACTGACGCGTTGAGCTGCTCCTGCCTCCTGAAGCAGTGTGAGTCCCGTGGCCGCTCCCACTCAGAGCAATTCCCTTCTCTTGGCAGTGCCGGAGAGCTGCAGCTGCTGTACTCAGGCTGCCCTGGGAGTGGAGGAGGCATGGGCAGAAGGAGGAGGAAGGAGTCTGGTGGTGGAATTCTTTGCACTGATCATGCTCTGAGGGGTCCAATTCAAAGCAGAGCATCCCAGCAAGGACTGTGGCTAGAGCAGGAAGGTTTCCACCATTTCCTTGAATCTTGTGTACGTCCAAATATTGTTTCAAATGGTGGCAGCAGGAGCTGGGGTGCTGCAGGCAGCCTGACCTGGAGACCAAGGGGCCACTGGGAGTCAGAGGAAGCTGCTCCACCGGTGGAGACGATACAATGTTGTCACCTGACTGAAAGATGGCACATTTTGAAGAATTCAGCAGGAAGTTTGTCAGCCATCTCAAACTGACCACCCCAATGTTCCTGTGCTTACTGGCCTGGATAAAACTGCTACTAAACCACTTCTTTTAAGAAAGTATTTCAAGGACAGAAAATTCTCAGGAATGGTTGTTCAAATGGTCATCTCCCTGTCCTCCCTTTCAAAGAAAAATTTTAAGCTCAGGACCACCTGAAACAGGAAACTTGAAAACAAAGGCTACAGAGATGTGTCAGTATCTCATGTAAGGTATGGTACCTGTTCCAGGCTACATTATCTTGTCCTTCACCAGAAATTGCTCTTCACTGTTTATAGCTATTTTAATCTTACATCTTCAACATGCATCTTACATCTTCAACAGATTGATTCCCTTTAATGTGAAATGCACTATGCAAACATCATATATCAGATATTAGTATACTATTATCAGGTGTAATTAGTCTTATGTATTTTGTTTACAGATTGCACTAGAGGTGCTGGAAACTCTTCTATATGCCTCCTGAACAGGTCATGCTGGCTTTGCATTAATGCATTGTATGGTCTGCTTTAATTTTCAAAATGCAAGACCAGTGGTTGAATCTGCCAGATAGTAAATACGACACCTTTTAGAAACAGTGAGAATAAGATAAAGAGTCGGTGACTCTCCAGAGGAAATACCAGTAAGTCAGTGAAAGAGAAACAATAACATGCTTGATATTACAAATAAATGGGTTGTAAAAGCTATTTCTCTTTCTTCATGCTACCCTTGGCTGTGATGGTTTGCTGTCTTCATCTCTGTAATATCCAGCTACATAAGAGCACTTCCAGCTTTGCAGGCAAGTGCATGATGTATCACATACATGAAAGACACTCTGCAACTGGTAACAACATTTATGTGGACTACTTCTATGTGTGAAAGGGGACTTGGATTGAGCCCTGTGCAATTGTTTGTTATGTGCAATCATACTGTAAACTCTACTGGAAACCTTGGCAGTTTGCTGTGTTCCCATTTTCCCATTTTCTAGGGCTCGTACTTCATGATCCTATTTATTCACTCCTGAAAAACACCCATGTTTTCCAAGGCATCCTCTCTTGCTCTGGAAATTGCACATCTACAACCTGATGCTCAGTTGCTGCCAGGACCGTGCTGTGTGCCTGTTGGAGTGTGTGTTTATCACCCTTGCAGGAGCAGGGACCTGTCCAGGTCCCTGAGTGCAGGTGGGCAGCTCTGTCCCATCTGCATCCCCGTCACTGCTTGTCTTGGCAGGCTGCGGTTCACAGTGGGTGTCTCGCACAGGCGTCATCCCGTGCACAGTGTTCCCTCTTGCCCTTAAGGCACCTGGGCTGAAAAAGAATCCTGGTTGTTATTCCTGTTGCTAAGTTTCAGTGAAAAGAACAGCCGCAAGCATGGAACAATTAAATCTGATCAAGGGCTTCAGCCTGTGGAAAAGTCACACATTTTAATTATTCTGAAATGTCTACTTTGACTATCTCTGAATATCACAAGCTCTATACTTCATCCTTTATTATTTTGTTCAACAGTATTTTTCAAATAAAGGACCAAACTCACACAATAACAAAAACCAATGTGCTCTGTGGCGTGTGGCATGTGCAAACCCTTGCTGTGACTGACAGGGGAGAAGGCTGGTAAGTCAAATCTTATTTCCTGGAACCAGTAACAGTTTGCGAGGCCTGTGGAGACAGAGCTGATAAAAAAATAGCAGACCAATCCAAGCATGGTGTGAGGATCAAGGACAGCACGTAACGTATTTTAAGTGGGCTATACATTATTTATATAAATTAGCATAAAGTTACAGTTTTACAACTCTGAAAGTCTTGAGTTACACATCAGCTGTAACAGAAGCACCTCTTTAAATCTTAATATATGCAAAATGACACTTGTTACCTTCAGGTTTAAAAAAAAAATTCTTCCAGTACAATTAATAAGCAATTCTTGTCTTCTTGTTGAACTAATTTATGCTTATTACTTAAACAAAAAAACCATTTAATTTTAAAGTAATAGAAGTCATAGGCTTGCAATAACATAGTCTTTATTGAAAGTGCAAAAACTTCAATGAAAATGCATTAACTGATTATTAAGACTGTGTTTCTGTAAACTGATCGAGATACTTAGCAAGACTGAAAAGCAAGAGCTTAATTAGGTCACATTATGTCAGAAAATTCCTGTTCATCAGTAAGCATAATATTTGGGCCTAAGTTTGAAGAAGCTTTAAAGAGCAGTCAAACTATATAGCCAGCAGTTTACCAATTAATTTTTTAGAGAGATAAAATTATATTTTCCTGTGCAGAGGAATTGTTCATAATGCTTTTAAAAGCTAACACGATCCACTCTTTAAAGCAAGAAGATCATCTTTGGGGTAGTATTTCCTCTTTGGACTTGAGCAACCAGCCAGAGTTTAGATTTGTTCCCTTTAGAAAGCGTAGCTAATGATGTGTTCAGATATCCTCGAAGTATTGCTCTGTATTTCCAAGAAATGTTCAAATTCCTGTTTCATGAATTCAGCTTAAGAACAGGACAGAGAATATTTTGTCATGAATTTTTGCTGGCATTTTTCTGCCATCTTTGAGGCCAAAGGTTTGGATATTTATTTAATACCTATGAGTTCTGCTTTGTGTACTCAGTAGAAAAAGCTGCTATAGATTCCAGTACCTTAAGGGGGCTTATAAAAAGGAGGGAGAGGGATTTTTTATAAGCACAGAGTGAAAGGACAAGGGCAATGGTTTAAAACTGAAACAGGCCAGGTCTACATTAGATGTTAGGAAGACATTCTTTCCCATGAGGGTGGTGAGGCACTGGAACAGGTTGCCCAGAAAAGCTGTGGATGCCTCATCCCTGGAGGTGCTCAAGGTCAGGTTGGATGGGGCTTTGAGAAATCTGGTCTAGTGGAAGATGCCCCTGCCCACAGCAAGGAGGTGGGAACTAGGTAATCTTTAAGGTCCCTTCCAACTCAAGCCATTCTACGATTCTATGATTTTCCATATAAAGAGACACAACTGCAATAAAAGCACATCACTTTTTATTCTTCAAGGGAAACAAACAGCAAAAAACCCTGCACAAGAGGAAATGCTTTCTGTCTTGGGTTCCTCTTCAGGTTTGCCCTGTGTCTATTACAGTCTTCCTTTGTAAAGTCAGGTATTGGTCTTGTTACTCTCTTAATTACCCCTTATAAAGCTAAAAATACTTGTATAAAAGGATGAACTGTAAACAATTAAAAAGCAGCTACTGCCTGCGTGCCTTGGTCAATATAATGCTTTACACACATACATTTACACTTCTGAGTCAATAGGAACTGTAATTGTGTGTCAACAGCAGATTTCATCTTTCGGAAGTTTACAAGAAGCTTTATGTCTTCTTATTCTAGTGGAGTCACTCATTGCAGGCATCTTGAAGATGGGAACCTGAAGTCTGCAGAAAGTCCTGGGAGAGTATTTAAAGAAAAAAAGCCTTGCATTTCTTCATGTGTGACTTAAGGCTGAGGACTTATATCCAATTTATACTGCAAGGAGAGTGGGAGTGGTTCTTGCACCATATACAATGTCATGTTTCCAAGAATAAAGTCCTCCAAAAGAATCCACAGTTATAACAAGTGACAGCAGGACTGGATCAAAACTCTTTATGTGGCACAGGCATCACTGAGAGAAGTTGCTGTGAAAGAAGGAGACAATTTTTCTGGTGTTTGGCACACTCCTAATTGCAAGATCTGTCAACTATGCAGCAAGACTGGTTTGCCTAATGCAGTGCTCACACAGGAGAGGGCCGTCCTCACACCTGACTTGACTTGAATTCCTTTCCTGCTTATTCTGGCAGGAATGGAAAGGAACAGAATGGAATAGACTCAGTTGGAAGAGACCTACGATGATCATCTAGTCCAACTGCCTGACCAATTCAGGGATGACCAAAAGTTAAAGCATGTTGTTAAGGGCATTGTCCATGTGTCTCCTAAACACTGACATGCCTGGGCCATTGACCACCTCTCTAAGAAGTCTGATCTGTGGTTTAACCACTCTTTTGGTAAAGAAATACCTCCTAATGTCTGGTCTAAACCTTTCCTGGTGCAGCTTTGAACCATTCGCATGTGTCCTAACCCTGGGTCCCAAGAAGAAGAGATCAGCTCTCTCTCTCTTTACTTCCCCTCCTCAGGAAGCTGCAGAGAGCAATGAAGTCACCCCTCAGCCTCCTTTTTCTCCTAACTGGACAAACCCAGAGTCCTCAGCAGCTCCTCACAGGACATTCCTTCCAGACTTTCACCATCTTTGTTGCCCTTCTCCAGAGACATTCAAAGACCTTTGTATTAGATGATAATCACGAATAATTCCTTCTGAACTATACATTAAGGAAAGTTACTGTATTTGACATTTATTAAATACCAGATAGTTTTGCTGTTAATTTTGCAGATCTAGTTTAATGACCTGCACAGAATTAGTGAGCTGAACAACTAGTTGTATGGAAAGTGAGTTCAAAGAAAAGAGATTTATTCTCTCACCTTATGGCAACAGATCGCCTTTAGGTAAGTCACCTAGGGTTGTCCAAAAGCTGTTTCATGCATGAAGGCTCAGAAAGGAGATATTGTCAAGCATTTTGCAACAATAAGTACAGAACATGAAATAATTTGTAATTTTTCACCTGGAGTTTGACGTGTTTAATACTTTATTTGAAATGTACATTTTTGTACAGAATTAGTGCATATGGCCTTTGAATGAGTAGCGTGTTCTTGGGAGATGATTTTGCCAAATCCTCATTTTATATCACCCTCAAATCTGCCTTTGTGGCAGAATTCATTTGGGGAGAGGGTAAATAAGTGTGGCTGTGGAACCTGAGCAGCTGCTCCATAGGCAGCATGTGGAGGCCAGCAGGTTGTACAACGCAGGTGCAGAAAGAGTGCATAGGTACGGGAGGTGAAATGAAGTTTCTCATCTCTGTGAACATGCTCAGCTGGCTTCCAGTAATTATACTTGCTTGTCCTGCTACCAGCAACACCGTGTCCACTGTCAGCCAAGAGTTAACAAATCATGTAGGAAGAAAACAATGGAATTCTTAAAATTAAACATATCTTTAAACTGTCTGTGAATAATAAAGGAGTCAACACTTCTTACTTTCCCAAAGCACTTGAATCTGTAAATTAAGGTTTGCCTAAGAGTGTGAATATGATTATTTAAGAGCTCTCACATTTCCCTTCACTTCTTCTCTTCCTCTTCCCTGTTACTTATTTGTTGGGAAGATGCTATTTGCATTCATGGATATGTGTCCAAAGTGGGAGGTAACTGGAGGTTGTGGAATATAAGATTGGTTGAGAGAGTGAACAGGAGTGGGGAAAGAGAGGTGTGGTGTCAGGGCAAGGTGAGGGGAGAGACTATAAAAAGTGTAAGAAAAGGTTAGCAGGAGGGGAATAATATTGGATTTCCTTTGTGATTAAAAATTTCTGACCCCAAAGCATCACCAGGTCTTTGTTTTGGAGATTGTTTTGTAATGAATTATCTTAACCTTTAGTTAAACTTCTTAGTTAGATACTCCAGACAAGAATTAAAAGTTTAAAACAGCTATGGTAAGCAAAGTTTTAAAAATTTGTCTGGGATTTAGACGTCAAAGCAAATGATATGATCCACATTTTTAGCATTCTTGCTGAAATCAAGTGCAGGCTACTGTTGGTGCTATTTTTTCACATGTGCACTGTTTTAGCCTGTGCCTTGTTGCCTCTGGCCATGCCTCCCCTGGGAGAGGGCCAGAAGCTGTGGTGCCTGGTGGCTGCAGGGCTAAGCAGAACTGCCCCTGCTCTGAGCTCCTCACCCCCAATGCCTGGACTGCAGCCTCCAGATGAGCAGTCCCTTGCATGTCAGTGAATGTTGAGAATGGTGCACCTTAGTAGCAAAATATCAACTAAATAGGACATTAAAATAAGATACTTCAGCAACAATAAAAACAATTGTAATCAGTGACTTTAATGGAAAGTATAACTATCATGGATAATGTGAACAAAATAACCCCCATAACTCATGTCCCAAGGATGCATTTGTACTGACAAAAAAAAAAATGAGATATGGTGGTAATGAGAATAAGCTCATTCTATACTGAAGGAGCTGCTCAGATATTGTAAGACCAAAAGAGAGTTCCTTTTTCCTCTCAAACACTTCTGTCTAAAATTGTTTCTCATATTATTGCTTTATAAAAATTATTTCTCCTGTGTTGAACTATGTACTTTTCTTTGTATGTCTGAAAGCCATGCCTGTAGTTTTTTTCTTTGTGACTCCTTCACTTCACGTTTTATTTTCCCCTTCCATTCCTGGCATTAGTTCTGTTGAATGCTGTCTCTTTATGACTTTATTCATTACTCAGTTCTGGAAGTATGTTAACTACTGTAACTCCATTATTTTTATTTTTTTTTTGCATATCATTCATGTAAGATGAAATGCACAGTGTTGTAATACAGAACCTTGTGATAGAATCCAGTTTTTTTATAAATTAAATTGGGTATTTTCTTATTCCTGTCAAAGTAGACTTAGGAGTTATTCTTTACTACTCCCAACTATAGCAGAAATATTGGGGAAAAAATTGTTCTGAGTATGTATTGCAGTAATAGCCACGTAAGCAGAAGAGTAAAGGGTAGATAAAAGCCAATGACTTCCTTCAAAGACAAATTTACACTTCTTAATGGAAGACAAATAAATTTGTGAACAGCAAAGTTGTAGCACTTACCCTCTGTTCCAATATCAAAGCATCCTATATAATGCCAAGGTCAAAGTCTGCTACAAATATTGTTTCCAAATAAATACCTGTGTCCAGCTGTGTATCAATATGGAAGTTCATACTCACAAAACATATCTGACTGGGTGTTTTCATTAATAAACTTCACTGCTAAAATATTTACAGGCAGAATACTTTTCAGACAATAGATAAAGCCAGGACTTAAACTTTTCCAGGTAAGTGCACAAAGAAGGAAAATGTTCTTCAGTTGAATGGGTGTATGTCCTTAACCAAATAACTCTTCAGGCTATAATTCCTATTGAAATCAGCACTAGCCTCTCTCTTTAATGATCAGGGCTTTGTGTTTTAAATATCTGTAAGAGGGAAGGCTGGTTTATACTCATGTTGTTCCCAAAAGTAGACAACTAGATTTGTTCAAGGTTTCTGAACAAGATAAAATAGACACTGTTTCCAAATTATAGGAACAATACCTGTTCTCTTCAATAAAGAGCTATATAGCTGTTTTCTAGATTCCCACCCTTTTGAATGTACATTGTTTAGGTGTGCATTCTTTGGATTTGTGGAATATTGAAAATTAAATTAAAATGTAAGAGAGAGAGAATTGCTCTCCTGATGTTAGCTGAGAGCTATGCTCATGCATGTTGTCTTTTGAAGCTGTGTTTACTAAAAGAGCAAACCTCATCATGTGAGTATTACTGTTGGTGAATATGTATCTTGGACTGCACTTGCAGGAGAAATGGCCATTTCTTTTACTTCTCTTTAATTATTTTTGTTTTGGTCGTGACTTAGGAACACTTGGTTTACTGTACTAGGGCCTGGGTCTTAAAGATGGATGGGGTTGACACTTGCACAGCAGGTATCCCTTTTGTGGGGGAGATCTGTAAGGGAGCTTGTAGCACAGATCTCTGTTATGCAGATATGTTTCTTGTCTGTGTCATAACTTCTTGCAACATATAACAGTGACTGGACAGAGTTCACCTCTCACAGAATTTGCATGTTAGGAATTTTTTCTTATTCTGTGTTTAAGGCATTTTCTGTGTTTGCACTTCCTGCTAAAAGCCAGACTATCACAGGTGCTATTCCAAATAGCTGCAGAGTAATCCAGCACCTTTGTTAGAGGAAACCAGGACCTTTGAAGTTTGCTTGCTTGCTTTGCTTTAGTAAGTGTTTCCTATCCAAAATATTTTTTAATTATGTCAGTTGCTTCAAAGTAAACTCTAAAGTGGGAAGATAGAGCATTGCCTTATACTTTCCGAGCAGCAGCATCATCTTCTGAATGTGTGCCAGATGCATGACAAACACTCTGAACTATCACTCTGACTGCCCTGGTGTTCGGGGAGGAACATCAGCCTCTTCTCTGATTTTGAATGAAGGGAAGGCTTCTGAAGCAAATAACACCCACCTTCATCCCTTGTGAAAAGCTTCTCTTCCTAAAATGTTAACTTGGTCAGCAGTTAGGATTGTGCTTAGCAAATAGAATGAGCAATGTTGGAATAAAAACACTGCAGAAGACATCATCACGCTCTGTTTGAGCCATGACAGGGTACTTGAAATGTGCACATCTCATACCTTCCCACTCAGAAGAGCTGGGTTTCACAAACAGTGACTCAGAAGAGAATAAGCCACAACTCAAAGAAATACAAGTATTCCCAATTAAAATTTCACCTGATTTCCTACATGTAGGGCATCAGTTAAAACCTAATACTTTTAGATGTAATGTTAAGGTACACTTCTGTTAAGAAAACTGAGCCTGTGAACCACCGAGGTAGACCTTGGGTCCATTTTCCATTACTTCTTTCCACTTTTAGACAGTTCTCCACCTCACACAGAAGAGAAATTTGTTTCCTTTCCATCTCTTCCACCTCTGTGCAAACTGAAAGTGGGGAAAGAGAGGCAGGGCTGGTGTTTCCATCCTTGGGCTCTACCATCAGCCCTGCCCGGTACCGTGTGGGCAGTGGGGTCGACACCAGCAGATTCCCTGCAGGCAGAGGAGGTGCTTGGTGGTTCTGCTGCCAGGATGTGATGCTGCACACGGGACTGTGGAGGCTTTCATGGTCACTGCTTATTAAACATTTCTGATGCCAGCTCGGGAGAAGGGGAAGTTGTGACTCACCACTCCAGAGGCTGGGCATCTCCACAGGACTGAGAGGTGCAAAAAGCAAGAGTTTTACTTTACTAAGTTACTAAGTCACTAAGCTGCTGGGAGATATGACTGCATACAAGCAGACAAAGCAGATCTGCTGGTTAGACAGCTAGTTTACAGCTTATTTTCTCAGTATAAGTTGCCTACTGAAACAGAAAAAATTCAAAGATAATAAAGCTGCACTGCCTAATGCAGCCCCCCTGTCCAGCTGCCTGTTAAGATCTTCAGTAGAACAGCAATGCTGGTGGCTGCACTGTCTAATCTGTAGTACCACACTGTTTTGTTGAACAACCTATCTATTTACCATCTATTCATCTTCATCTCTGGTGTTCCAAATGCAATTATCAAAGGTGTCCTTACACCTTTAAATCTTCTTTGGAAGTAGAGCCACAGCCAAAATGCTAATGAGCTTGCCTTAATTGTAAACATTGAGCACCGATAAGAATGAAACTCCATCCTCTGTTCTAAGAAGTTCTTACGTGTTTCCTACTTACACCGCTTTTTATCTGATTCTCCTTCACTTCTGTTCTTAGGTAGACTAATAGGCACCTGAACAGACAAATAACAGTACTACATCTCCTTCACACCCTTTTGACAGACTTTTGAGACTGCAAAATATTTTTGGAAAATTATTATGGGAAAAAAGATTACTGAATGATCAGGTGGAAGGCAATTTTTCAGGCTGGAACAATCCATTCCTCAGCACTCACATGAACACATTTGTAACTTGTACTTAAATGCTGATGGGACGTTTTTTAGAATGTGATAAGTGTGAAATAGCCCGTACTTTTATCAGTGTTGGTTGCTGCCCACTCCTGCAAAAAAAGTTTTATTGTGATCATTAAGTTGCAGGTAGGCAGTGCCTCTGGACTGTAAAATAGGAATGTTAGTATGCAGTGATGAAAGCAAACTTTGCTCAACACCTGTCTATATATATTGCAGGTTTCAGTGGCTGCCCAGTTGATCCGTTCACTCTATTGTCTGGGAATTAAGTCGTGGTAAGTAAGAGCAACTAAGACTGAATTTTCTTTTCTTCACTTTTGAACTTTTTTAGCTTGCAAATCTAAAACTCTGTTTTAGCAATTCAAGGAATGGTAACAGAGAGGTAATGTGGGGTACTGGAGTGACATGTGAAATGTCATCCTCTTGTTAACATTTTCACCTTTTCTTTAACTGCATCTGTATTTTAAGGAAGTGATTAAAAAAATCATAGTTCTGAAAACAAACTGGGTTTTTTTCTGCAATTAGCTAGGTTTATTTCTATGAAATATGATAAAGACAAAAATATTTTGTTAGTAGCTGCCATCCCTCTCTGCCCCTCCACTCCCCCAGAAAAAACTGCCAATAGCAAAATAAAGTATTGGTTTAACTATTATTTGAATTGAAAAGAAGTCAGATTTTAAGTCATAGTAATCAGTGGTATTGGATACTGGAAAATGTCTAGGATATGATTAATGAAACATTGGAAGGAAATACGGTCAGTCAGTGTCTTAGCATAGATCTTGTGCAAAGCCTGTGTGCCTCACGATGGCTGTGTCAGGCTATTCTTGATGGAAACATTCTCTTATGCTAATTTGGTTTGATGCACAGGGGTAGAAGGAATTCATTAGAGTCTAATGTAGTTTGCTCAACTAATGTGGCAGTAGGCAGAATTCAACTGGTTTCTCAGTAACTTTTATTATCAGCTCTTCCATTAGATCAGTAAGTCTTTTTAATGTCATTATTTTTCCCTCTCTTTATTCTTTGCTATGTATTTTGTCCTTGGGACTGGGTAGATCTGTTCTATTTCCTTGTTGGTGGGGTTATTAATTTTCTTGTCATTTTATTCTGAAAAAGCAATTGTTTTATTTAAATACCTACTAGGCATTTCAAGTAGGTCACTGGTATTTCCCGGCTCTGGCTCCTCCATGGCAGTGTCCAGTTCTTTGCTTGGTTGTGAATTCATAAATTAATCTTTGGGATTTGTTCTCTCTCTGCATATACCTAGATATTAGTTCTCTTTGCTAGTTTACGTGTTTTTTTAGTTTTGCTGTGTGTTAGATTCAGGCTTGTGAGCAATGAAGTCTTAGGGATCCATAGGAATGAAAAATGAGCACAATACTCTGTTTTTGTAGCTTTCACATATCTCTTTCTGCCTTTAGTACTGCATGAGTTGAAAGTTTACATCCTGGCTAAGCCTGCTGACTTATTCAAAGAAAAATCCCCAAGGAAGCAGCTGGTGCCAGAGCAAAGACAAGACTTGCTCCTAGCAAGGCTGAATCATTGCTGGTGTTTATCTAAGTTTTTACTGGTTCTGCTGCACCTGGGGCTTTGTGGCTGCCATGGAACAGGTTCTGGGGCAAAGCTGTCAGCTGATGTAAGGCTACTGAATGAATTTGTGCTGGCTGAGGAGCTTTCTTTTCCTGTCTCTATGTAATGTACTTCTATGTCAGAAATGGTACATTTTGAGGGGAAAAAGACAATATTCAAACTGTGTATAAGAAAAGCTGCTATGTAGCTTGATATTTATTACTAAGAAGTATGTGTGATAAATATTCATATTTATTAAGTAATGTTTTTGGATATCAGATTAGCTGATAAATCCATTTTTAACATAAAAACTGTAGTGCTGTGGTGAATTATAAGGAAGCGATGTATTTTTGTAGAAAAGCTGTGACAAAAGGAGAGAGAGAGAGAGAGAGAATGGGGAAAGCCTGGCTGAACCCAAAATCTGATACAGAGCTGTTTAAGCAATCTGTAGGTGCATGTATGGTCATGGTGGTGGTTGTTGTAGTTACTACCAGTTAGTTTTGAAAATACTGCTCTTTTCTTCAGTGCTTTTTATTTCATCTTGGTTTGACTGGGTCTGTTCCCCAGGAGTGAGATTGCTTTAAGGCTTACTGCTCTGTAACTCTTGTGTCAGGCACAGTGTGGCCTTTCGGTGAGCTGTCATGGGTGGAGAGGTACGAACAATACCGGCCGGGCACACGCAGGTGGTAGCTCATTTTCTCTGTGTTAAGTCCAGCAAATCAAATGCATTGACAGTCGTTTCTGATTTAAAACTGCAAAGCATGGAGAGTGCAGCTCTGCAACAGAGGCAAAGCTGTTACAGCCCAGTGAGTCACCGAGGAATGCAATATAGGGCAACTGCATGACACCTAGTGTTGCTCAGATAATTCCCCAGAGACTTTAACTCTTTGAAATGCTGTAGTGAGAGAGTATGGATACAAAAACCACAGGAGCCCACTTTGCCTCTCAGTTTTCCTCTCTCACATTTTATTTCAGAATCTGAATGCCATTGAATTTTTCCATCTGTCTCCCTGTTAGGAGGGTGAGGGTTCAGTTTCGTTTAAAGTTAGAAAGGATGTCACGCATGGCTAGCATTTTCCAAAGGCAAGGAAAGACTATACTCACAACGAAAGAAGCACACACGATGGTGTGAGAGGATTTGCCATGAGGTTCACCGAAACAGACTGGATTACATCTTGCACAGGCATTAGTTTTCAGACCTTTGCAATATGCATAGCATATTGTGACCTGCCACTTTCAGGAGGAAATTAGCTCCCATTTCAGTACCGCTCCCAACAGGTGGATATCCAAAGCACCAATGCGTATCCTGACGTGAGCTCCATGACTTCACCCTGGGTGCAGGCACCCTGGCTGGTGTCCTGCCAGCCAAGGCGGGAACCAGATGCACAGCACTGAGGCACCTGGGCTGGCACAGGGATGGGCAGAGCTCATTACTCCAGCTCCTCATCCAGCAATTGTGACTCTCCTGCCTTTGCACCTGGACCGGTGCGTCCAGCTGAACACAGCAGGTTGTTGCAGTGTGCGTCGTCACTGGCCTGTTCTCTAATATGTTCCTTTGCATGTAGTTGTCTTTGGTGCTCAAAAGTAAACCACTATTAGGGTTTTCATTGTCATTTATATCTTGCGTCAGCAGTGTTGGTCTTTCCTACCACACCTGACGTCGGTCTTTCCAAAGGCACGTGTGAGCTGCGAGGGAGCGATGCGGTCACTTTGCCACCCCACTGCTCTGCTCCTCCTCAGCACACGGATTGTCTTCTGAGTGTTCTCTCAGGGTGTCAATGTCTGCATTTGGGCCAAGGAAGAATTCTCTAAAGGGAAAACTATAGAATGTAGATTATCTTTGTAGCACAGTGATTAATTAACAGTAAGTAGCTGTGGCTAGGACTCCAGCAAAGAGAGTATCAGGTGTCTCTCCACTATCTTCTCAGCTGTTCCTCTTAACAAGAGCTGGGATCTGGGAAAGCGGACAGCTTTGGTAGCACTTCAAGGATATAGATTATTCTGCTTGCATCAGTCCTTAATACCACTCACACAGCATGGGCTGTTCTAGTAATACCTCTGCAAACCCAAATGCTCAAGGCAAATGCTGTAAAGGTTTCCAGTATTCAAGTGTACCTTCTCAAATCAGGGGTTGGGTAGGGCTCATATGAATAACTTTATATACATACCTATAAAAAAAACTTCCTCCACAGAGGTGATCAACTCTCATTCTATCATGTTTAATCACATAAAGCAAAAACAATAATAATACATGACGTACCTGTGGGATCCTGAGCACCTCAGGAATATGGAAGATGCTTATTATGGAAAAGTGCCCTGCCGAATTCTTGTATGGGGAGAGTTTATTTAGGAGACATGGAGGCTGTTTGTCTGCTGAAGTTTTCAAGCTCCGGTTTCTTCACTGAATGCATCAGCTCAGTTTCCATACAGTAATCATGCAGGCTGAACCCTTCATTTCCATACTAAGTGTAACAGAAGAGCTGTAGTACTGATGGCATCTCTAGGGATGGTGGTGTCCAGCATATTCTGTGTCTCCATGGTTGGAATAAGTTGCAGCTTCACATCTGACTTTCCAGTATATTTTCATGATTGCATTTCACTTAAGAATCACTTGTGTGGAGCAGTTATTTTTTTAGTAGCTCTTTAAATGCTGAACATATGAAAATGAAACTTGTTTAAAAAGATGGAGGTGTTTTTGCCTGGGTGGGGCTGAAGGTTGTTTTGGCATGGATGAAAATGTGAGAATTTGCTTCAAGCAAATGGGAATCCTTGTTGAAACAAGCAAGACTGACATTCTTTCATCTGTTCTAAGATCTTTGTGTGTCTTGGGAGCTGCTCTGGGTCTTATACCACAGATACAGAATGTGAAAAGCATAGTTTTTGCTAATGGAATTGTAGAATAACTTTTCTTGGTAATGTGGAAGGGGAGATATTCTTGTCTTTGTGGAGTGCCAGAAAACAATACTCACTTGTGTTACAGTAAGACACCAGTGATTTTGTCTGTGACTTTTCCTTCCCAGCTAAAGGAGGAGGATGTGTGGCTTACTTTTGTGGGCAGGGCCAAAACATTTTCACCATCAGCTACACAAAGGATTATGACTAAATGAATGACTAATTATACTCCCTTAGAATGACTGCTAGCTGCCAGTGAACCTTGTTTACGGGACCATGATACCAGTTCTGACTTCTGGAGACTGGCCACAGGGGCTCTGCTGACGAGGAGCATGGGAGGCAAATTTGCTGACCAGTGTTTCAGACATGTGGATGCCAGATGTGCTGGTCATAGGGCAGCTCGGACTGCAGCACTGACTGACTTAGGTAGCAGAGAGGGTGGAAGAGACAGACCTGATGGTGAGGCTTTCCTGGACAGGGTTCACTTCTCCCATCCTTTCCACTGAGTTTTCGGATGTGCTGGCTGATGTCACCAAGTCTGTAACAATAGAAGTATTGTGGTACATATTGGCTCGTCTTTCCATAGTCACCTTCCCCCTCTTTCATGTCTCTCCCTCTGGCTTCCAACATTGGTGAAGTAAACAGGCAGGACTCCTCCAGGCTTGGCCTCCTCTTGTGCCTGGACTCGGTCTGTCCTGTGTGCTTGCACCCATGCTGGCAGGATTTGGCCATGAGATGTCTTACTTTTTAAGTCATTATTTATTGATATTACAGTGCACGTCAAACGTGCCCAAAAGGGGCCAGGAAGGAAGAGGTTCAGAGAGAGAGCCTATGTGAGATGGGTGAGCTGGACCTTGCTGCCACCAGCTCAACTTCATTTGCAGCACCAGCTGTGAGTTACAGGCAAATACAGACCTGCAAATGGCCACTGTTCTCTAATTGTCCTATAGTCCAGGCATTCAGCAAGCTCGAAACCCTGGGATCTTCCTCCACCTTGTCCAGGATTCTCCTCTTCATGTTTCCATGGGAATGAACCTGTAAAGGCAACTAGGCATTGTGTTTAGCATTCATGACCCAAACTAAGCAGTGCTTTAGAGAAGAATATTTTTGCTAAAAAATTCTGCGTATTGAATTACCAGGCAGTTGCTTAAATCGAGAAGGTGGATGAAAATAAAACAGTTCTCTGACTTCTTGTTGAAAGGAGTTGAAATTAATTAGAGGAAATGCCTTCCTCTTGGAAAGCAGGGGAATCTTGGCTTTCATAACAGTTAAAAGTGCATGAAAATACAGATGCGAGATGCAAATAATTTTTTTGTGTACACTAATAAATAAACTGTGATTTAAAAAATAATTGAGAAATCAATTTCCCAAATAGAGGAATAACTCATAAAGATTAGTAAAACTTTGTGTTCAAGGGAAAATTGCTGTTATTTCATTTTCATTTCCTTTGCTCTTAATCCTTATCATATTCCTGACATATGCTCTCGTAAGGTGAATATTTTGACTGCATGTGCATTTCAATCAACACTACATTGTTAGTTACAGATCATGGCTCCCTGGCCAGAGGTAGAAAAGCCTGAAACCAATAATTATATCGGGGACTCTTCCAAACAAAACCAGAACATGGCTGGGAAAGAAGGAGACAATCACAAAGGTAATATGCTCATCCATGACTTATAGAGACATGTAAGTTTTGGGGATCCTTGGAGAAGATGGAAAGCAATTAAACAATTTTTTAAAATGGTCTATTTCATCAGGCAACGTGGCCTCACTTGGAAATAAAGGGGAAATTCAACCTGCATTTTCCACAGTAGCTTTGATAGATGAGACAAGACCAGAAGAAGACCCATGGGCTCTGCCAGAACTGCAGGACACTGGTGTCAAGTGGTCAGGTAGCCATTTCTCTGTAAATAAGTTACCTACATTTTTTTCCCATCTCTTGTCTCATGTTCTCCAAGAGTTAATTGGCGTATTATATTTAGTCAGTTAAGAAAAATCTTGAAATCATACTTCTTACCCTTCTTAAAACACACGGAGACATATGGAAAGCAGTCCAGCACTAATGTAGTTTTATATCCAGGCACCTGTTGGTCTTTTTTTACTCAGTAGGATGACTATAAAACCAAGGGTCAATGTCAGATTTCATAAGACTTTTGTCACACAACAAAAAGGGGTTTTTTTGTGGTAAAAGTAGGTAAACAAAATACCTGCTTCTGCAGTTAAAATATTATTAAGAACATTCTTTTGGGTTTAATCACACTGGAGCTACGTCACTGTCTTTGTCTCCACTGTCTCTGCTTGTGCACTAGAGTATTTCAGAGAAAAATTCAAGAGATTCTTTTATACATAGCGTATTTGTTTTGCAGAACTGGATCAAAAAGGAAAAATCATTCGTGTACTCTACGGGATAGGAAAGTTCATTATGCTACTCGGATTACTTTACATGTTCGTGTGTTCTCTGGATGTACTGAGCTCTGCTTTTCAACTGGTAGGAGGTATGAAAAGATCTAATATATCAAGAATAATCTATGAATAAGGCAGTAAACTTTGTCTGAGACAATTACAACTATCACTCTTCAAGAACATTCTTCATATGTGTTGAGATATAGATTCAGAAGCAAGTAGCTCTGATTGAACACTGACCTTAATTTGTTTGAAAGGGTCTTTCTGTCTCAAATTCCAAAGAGCTGTTGATGTAGGGGTTACTGCTCCCAATTTCCTAGCAGCTTCCTGTTACTTTAGTGACAGTTTACAAAAATGCATCTGTGCATAAATCTGTCCCATGTAAAAGACATTTTAGCAAGGTGAAATCGGAAAATTGTGCTCTTGATCAAAGCATCTAACACTGAAATATCCCCCAAATCCTTCAAAGATGAAAACTATTGAAATGTAATTTTTACATTTACCTTGAAGTGTTGAATTCAGGTGATGGACTCAGGAGTGGTTATCAGAGAAATTTGTGCACTTCTGTGATATTTTGCAAACACAGAAAGGTACAGGAACAGAATTAATATTATTAAAAGCATTTTCCTTCATTCAGTAACCAAAAAAACCCAAGTAATAGCATTTAAATCAAGGTATGTGTGGGTTTTTGTTCTAGAGTCTTTCCTCTGATGGCTGTGGCATTATAAGCTTCTCTGCAGAGTTCAGTAGGGCTTACAGTCACTGAAATGAGAGAATATAAAGTATTCTCTAATAACTGAGAAGCTGAGGGTCTGGGACATGAATCTGGATCCCTGGGCTACATTGTGCTGTTTTGGGCTAGCGAGCATGGTTATATATGTATCAATTAAGTGGCTGAATGATCTTTAATTAACCACTCTGATAATTTCTATGGACTTTACCTTGTTCTTCCCTCACTCTGAGAATATGGGTTTTTTTATAGGTAAAGCAGCAGGGGACATATTTAAAGATGATTCAGTGCTCTCGAATCCTGTTGCGGGATTGGTGATTGGAGTTCTGGTGACTGTTATGGTCCAGAGCTCCAGTACTTCTTCATCCATTGTGGTCAGCATGGTGTCCTCCACGTGTAAGTCTGCTTACAGCATCTTCCTAGAGATCACTCATAAATCTTGTCTCAGGTGCAAACATTCCCACTTATGTTCAAATTGTAGAAGCTTTGGGTATAAGAATAGAGACTGTAGGAAAAGATTTTCACAGCTGTTTCCCTGATATAAAATCAAACTCTAAAAAGTAATAATAATGGTATTAATATTCGTAGTAGGAACAGTAGTAGTAGTAGTACTAGTAATAATAGTCAGACCACAGCTGCAATGAAAATCATTGGAAGACTTCTCACTGAATGACTTAATTTTGGAAGTATCTGCATACTTTTGTCATGTTAGGCAGTTACTGAACTTCATTGTTTCTGTGGTATCATTTCAAAATTCTGCAGTAAGTAGGCAAATGCCTGGGAAAGAAGAGATTTTATCTTACTCAGGCCCTCTAATGTGGTGAAAACAGATAACCATGGGCGACAGTTTCAGTGAGGATCATGGGACTATGGGAGTGCCATTTTCCCAGGGGGCCTGATTAAAGCAAACATGTTTGGATTGGAGCAGCAAATTCCACTGACATCAAGGGAAGTCAGGGTTTCACTGATAGTAATGGAAATTTTCATTGAAGCATAGAGCTTGCTGATGATCTGATTTTTTCATTCAGTGTTTCCTTTTCTGCTTTCCAGTGCTGACTGTTAGAGCAGCTATTCCCATCATCATGGGAGCAAATATTGGCACCTCAGTCACAAACACGATTGTGGCACTTATGCAAGCTGGGGACAGGAATGAATTTAGAAGGTATTGTACTTAAATTCTAGATCTGGAAAATGGTTTCTTCGTTTTTTGTAGGTCTTCTATATTCCCTATCACTACTACAGCCATTCAGCCTTTCTAGATAGGAAAGTCACAAGCGTGGCCATGGCAAAGGTATAATGCTGCCTACAAGTATGGCTTCATATGCTTAAAGAAAAACATATTGAGTTCCTTTAAAAGTTTTGTGGGTCTGCAAGAATTCACCATTTTTAATGATCTTACACAAGGACAAATTTTCAAGTGCTCCCACTATACCACCCACCTTTTATTCTATCTTATTTATAGGAGGGCTGTACAAGAAGTTAACATTATATGACTTTGGTCTGGTTTTCTTAAAGGAGATTTCAATGTTGAAGGCTTCTTAAGTCTACAGTAAGCAAGAGCTGGTAACTGTAGAGAAATGAAACGTTCTGGCTGATAAATGTATACAGTGACAACTTTTAGACTGCCACTTGACGTTGCCAGTGAGAGAGCTCATGGCTTACTGGAGATGGGCAGTAAAATTGGAAGGGACAGGAGGCTTTGGTACCTTGTCATTTATGGTATACTGGGGATATTGAAATACTCTTAGCCAAAGCCTCTGTGGGAAGAGCTGTGGCTCCTCAGGCTTCGGAGGAGAAGATGGAAGTGAGCTATATACCAACGGTTTGCAAGAACATGTGGGAGAGCTGCAAAGACCTCTTGCCCCAGAAGTGAGGGCGAACAGATCCTGGAGGCAATGACAGGCTGAGGATTAAAAATGTACCAAAAACAGGTGAGAGGCAAAACAAATACAGGCTGTACAGCCACTTGTCTCTTCAAACAAGTACTCTTGGCAGCCTCATGTTAAGGATCACTCTTGTCTTTTCTAGTTTTTCTTGTTTTACTCACCTGTCTGGCTCTTTAATTGGTCAACAGTGTGGAGCCAATTTAGCACTCCATAACAAAGTAGCCATCTCCTTTGACCCCAGAAATGAAATGATTCCCACCTTGAAATTGCCTTCATCCCCACTTTTATGATTTCATATCTAATTGATGTTGTACACATTTTGTTTAATTAAAAACAACTCTGTTTTTTCATTTTTTCTTGCAGGGCATTTGCTGGGGCAACAATCCATGACTTCTTTAACTGGCTTGCTGTGTTTGCACTGTTGCCCATTGAAGTTGTTTCAGGCTATCTCTACCATCTCACCAATGTTATCGTTGAGTCCTTTCATCTTGAAAGTGGTGAGGATGCCCCGGAGCTACTAAAAGTTATCACAGACCCCTTTACAAAGCTCATCATTGAGGTAAGCTCTTTCTCACTTCAAGGAAGCTGCTTACTTGGTTCAGTCACAACTAATTAAAATGCTCTGAGTATGAGAAGGCTTCCCACTCCTTTCTCTGTGTCCTTGGGGTAAAGTTCATTAGCAGAAAAATTCTTCTTTTTATTCACATTTCGTGAAGCCCCAGCTCTGTATTTCTGGTTTCTATTTCCCCCACATTTCACCTTAGTGATGGCAGACCCAGCTAGGAGGACTGGGAAAGCAGGTGAGGGCAAATACAGCCATGTGGGGTGGATGGGAAGGCAGCCTGTTGCCTGGACATTGGCAGATAGTACTGGCTGAGACAACCTGCCACAGCCAGAGGATCAGCATAGGACCTGATGATGACAGTGAAATTATGGGACACAGTCATGTTCATCTAGAGGCCAGGGGGATGCACCCAAGTGAAGTGACAGTAAATACAGTTAGGCAGTTTGTCAGAGCAGCTGATTAAACAGGAAGGGTGAGATGAGGTAGTGAATGATGTGGGGGAATGGGACACAGTGTTTGTGCATATAGAGTTGTACCATTTTCCTGGGATTATCCTCTCTCCTACCTGTTTGGCAGAAGTTCCAGAATTAGAGTTATGCAGATTTTATATGGTTGAGCTTCCAAAGTAGAGCTGAACAGAAGTATGTGATGCAAGCTGGAATAATGCCTTTTTAAAATTTGTTTTATTCTTCTTTTTAAGCTTGATAAATCAGTAATAAATGCAATTGCTACTAACGATGAATCAGCAAAAAACAAAAGCCTGGTAAAGATCTGGTGTGTCACTGAAACCAATGTGGTGAGTATCGTGTTAAATTAATCGTCAGGTACCTCAGGAAATATGTTACTGATCTGCAGCTGATGGTCCTTACCATAGGATTGTGAAATCAGATTTTTTAATGAGGGTGGGGTTTTTATCAACAGAAAAAGAATGAAAAAAATTTAATGTAGTTTTTGCTCCACTTAAACCAAGGATGGTCACCAGTGGTGACCTTGACCTGGCTGCTTGTATTACTGTGCAGGCCCTTGCCTATCAGAACTGGTGGATTGGAGCCAAGCCTTTTACTCTTTTCAAACCCAAATGCCTTTAAGCTCTGATACTCCTACCAGCTCCCTGAAAGTGGAAAAAATCTGCAACATAGGCCAGAGAAAAGATCGTTTCAACCACTGCTTATCTACTGATCTAATCAGCTTTAGTTTTACGTGTGTTAGGGTGATCTGGTGGCAGCTGGTTATTTGCAGCTTTCTTGGAAAACTGCCCTTGGAGAAAGCCTCTGCGGGGCTGTGTCCTCCTGCTCTTCACCCAAGCAGCACTGCAGCTTGGAGGAAACTGTTGCCCAGATCGACACCAATGAGTATTTTGGTAAACTATGGAGCTGAGTGTTTGGTTTGCAATTTTCAGCTAACTAGCAATTACAGCATTAAATATCCTTTGATTCCCTAGTTAGAGCATTCTACTTGTTGGCATGTATAGAAAAGTAATTCCTGAAGTCCTGAGGCAAAATATACTTAAAGACAGGTCGTGGAGGTTGAAATTAAGTGTCCAGCTCCTATTGAATGACAGTCTGGATGGCCAGTGAAATGCTACCTATGGAGATAGTGCCGGAGCAGAGCTGTGCTCACCTGAAACCCTGCTCAGGTTTCGCTGTTGAATCTCTGGGTGCTTCACCCGGGGAGCCCAGGCTGGGGCGGCTGCTCTGTGGCCAGAGCCCGGCCAGACCCCAGCCCCTCACTGCTCCTGCAGGCACAGCCTGACCCTCAGCTGGAGAGCTCCGAGCCCCTGAGTCCTCCACGAGACAAGCAACTACATGGAAAGTGTAGGCTGAGGGAAATCTGTATTTCTAGACACACACATTTTTCTGTGTTTGTCTTTATTTTGGCAGTGTACCCACTGCCCAAGCTTATAGTCATATTGCAAAAACACGTGAAACCCCCAGAAGTTTGACTTGAACTTGATGGGGGAAAAGGAAGATAATTTAAATTATTTACATTCTTACTGGGTTAAACTAATTTCTAGCAAAAATTATTAAACAGACTTATTGCAGGGATAAATACATGCAGACCCCATATGTTTAAAGCAAAACAAATGTTTTGATCTAGTGCAGATGCTTTGAAACTCTGGTGTTTGAAAAAATTTTAGGCAGGTGAGAAACGAGATAATGTTGTGTTTGTAAAGGTCGACAGGATGGGGGCCAGGAGCCCAGGCACTCCCTAGAGATGTGGGGGCACTAGATCCACTCCCAGTTTCGCCCACCTGCATCATCTGACGGGGGGCACAAATGCAAGTGTCAGTAGGCAATACCCAGCAAAAAAAAAATTATGATTTATCCTCCCCCATTTCTGTAAAAGAAAATCACTCAAGCACTCTGGAAAGATACCTCGTGTTCAGGAGCATGGTTCAGAGACCCTTTGGCTGTTAGGTGCTCTCGTGTGGAAGTACAGCTCAGACAGCAAACCCTTCCTTAAACTGCATAAGGACTTATGGACCTGGTGTCAGAATGAAGGACATCTGGGTTAGGAGGGCTTATAAGGAAGGTTTTGTTGTGGTATAAACAGAAATTCAGTAACTTAGGAATGCTAATCATAGTGCTTGTAATTAGCTCTTAGCATTGAACTTCAAAAATGAAAGTAGTAGCAGCACTTCTCTTTCTACAGACATGGAAACTGAGGCACAGAAAATCAGCTCGAGCAGCTTGTGCTCATCCAGCAAGTGAGGCTGCACTAGTGTTGCAGCATTCTGACTCACAGCCCTCTAGTACTCACCAGACCATGAACTACATTGAGATGTCAGTAAAGAGGTCTTTGACCAAGGAAGCTGTGGCACTGGCTGGAAAAGTAATGCCACTGTCCCACAACTGCAGCCAAACATGAACCTCACTCCACAAAACCTGTCATCAGTAGTTAAGGGCCTTAGCTACTAATGGCTTGGTGTTATGGTTATTATAATGTAGAAGATTTTGGGGATATTTTAATCTTTGAATGTTGTACTGATTGACTTGGGTAACAGCACCATCATTTATTTTACAAATGCAAAATTTTACCTTGCCATTAATGTGGTACCAGGCTTGCAATTCTGACTTTTTAGTTGATGAATCTTGGTTGTAGTAAAATCTGAAAACTTTACATGAGCCCTTAATAAAGGATTGTAGAGGACTGAACTATCTGCTTTATCTGGCAATCTTTAGACACTGCAGAATGTCACAATTCCACCTTCAGAAAACTGCACGTCTCCTGACTTTTGCTGGACTGAGGGAAACAAGACATGGACCCTCAAGAATATAACTGAAACAGAGTATATCAGTAAATGTAAGTAGCAGAACTACTTCTCTGCAATATCTTTACAAAAGTACATAGTTTTCTAATGGTGCTAACAGACCACTCCAGGGGTGTATCCAGGAGGCCCTCGCCTGCACAGGGACACGTGGCACTGCTGCAGGTGCTGCCCGAGGAGCCTGTGCTCTCTTAGAGCTGCACAGCTGGAGTTACCAGCATCATAATGGTATCTGGCTGCAGATGGATCTCTTTCCATGCTCCCTGATACCAGGAATTGAGGTCTCCAGTATCATGTCACCCTCGATGTTCAGATGGCTTGGAGCTATGGTTACTTTGCTGCAATGGTTGCTAGGATATCTCCATCCCTATGCATGCCTCGCAGGAGTTTCAACACCTCTTCTCAGCCATGCAGCCACCTCTGGGAAAAGCTGGCCCACCATGCACCTTGGAGCACCCCAAAATTTTCCCCTGCCTTTGCACTCCTCTCCCTTGCACGTGGTCACCTAGTTCCTGCCTGCCCCCTGGGGGTGCCCACTGTGTATTTTATGAGCATGTCCATAGAAGTGCCTCTCCTGCCCCGCTCAGACATGGCTTTTCGTGGAGGAAGGAAGGTGGCATTTTACCTCTTTGCATTAACCCTTCAAGCTGTGTGTGCTTTAGTCCGATTTTCTTAGGGGCATGAATGAAAACCAGAGCTGAACTTAGGGTTGCAAGCAAAAATGTGGGTAGGCTAATTCATTTTCCTTTTCTTTTTCAGGCCAACACCTCTTTGCAAACTCAGACCTGCCTGATCTTGCCATTGGGCTCATCCTTCTGGCTTTGTCCCTGCTTGTTCTGTGCTCCTGTTTGGTAATGATTGTTAAGCTGTTAAACTCTGTGCTTAAAGGACAAGTGGCAAGTGTTATCAAGAAGACAATCAACACTGGTAACTATCTGCTTTTCCTGGGGATTGTTTTCAGGAATGACAAGGACACTGAGCATGTTTATTGATGTCTCCTGTTCTGGAAGATATTATAGAATAATTTAAAGAAATTCCTATTGAATGAAAATCATGCACACCACCCAACATTTTTCTCCCAAGCATGTTTTTTTCTTTTGTTTAAAAATCTATTAGTGAACAGCTTGATTGAGAAATGCAGCAGATTAACAGCATCAGAGACCAAAGTCCAGGCTCTGTTTCTAGATGTATAATCATTAGCTGTTAGAAATGTAGTGTTACCATCCTCAAAAGATAGCACGGAAGTGCTGAGATTGTGATTGCCTGCTCTGGCACAGGAATCTGCATATTCCTCCTAAAGTAAGTTGAAAAAAGTTTGTAGTAATTAATGATCTTGTCCTGTTCCACTGCGTAACCCTCTCTTCAGCAGGATAAGGCAGCCTTGAATAGTGGTATTTTTCTGTCTTTCCCTGTGCTGTCCAGGTGTTTTTTCAGCCTGGATACATTGAGTGCAAATGTTGGAGGTTTTTCCACTGGACTGATTTTCCTTCATACTCTCTTGAATGGAGAGATTAGAAGCTGTAGCAGAGAAAAGCAGTTCTGGCACAGATCTCAGGCTGTGGTTGAAGTGAGGGTTCACAGAAATGTGGAAGGCAACAAAGTGGTCCCCAAGCTGTCTTCTCCTGGGCAAAGAACACTGCTGATTTAATAACAAGGGGTAGAAAGTAAACAGCTGACAGCTACTGCTTATTTAATTTGGGATCTGCTCTGTGTTCCTCTGTGTCTTTGCAGCTGATTAAGTCCTCACTTCTCAGCTCTCTCCATAAATCTGCAGACTACAGGGGACATCTGTGCCTAGTTTCTCTAATCAGTGTAATTAGATGTTCTTTGCAGGAGTTGACAAGTGAATTTTTAGGAGATAATCTGCTTGTAGCTAGTTATAACAAACAACTTGGTTTTCTCAGGATGGCCGTCAGAGCTCTCTGAAGATCTGATCCATGCACTGGGTGCCTGGTTGCTGAAACCAAGGCTCTCAAGATACCCAGAAGGTTTTGTGCTGACCTCTGTGGAAACATTTCTGGTACCTAATTGTATCACAGCACACATGCTAGCCCGGGTCAGGAGAAATGTCTACCTAGTCTAGTATTCATCTCGAAGTGTAACCAGTGGTACAAGGCTGTAGCAAACAGGATAAATCATTTGAGACCCAATAAGCAAACAATATATCTACATTTTAAGTGCTTAACAGTCTTCACTGCTGTGTTACTGTTACATGGATCATTCTGGTATGCTAACAACAGCGGTCTCACTCTATTTTTTAGATTTTCCGTTTCCTTTTACTTGGCTTGCTGGATACCTGGCTATGCTCGCAGGGGCTGGTATGACCTTCGTTGTCCAAAGTAGTTCTGTTTTCACATCTGCTATTACACCCCTGGTTGGTAAGTTGTAAATACTTTGTTCTGTATCCCCATGTTTTATCTTCTCCATCATTCTGAAACCAAGTCAATCCTGTTTCTTTTCTCGTAGGCATTGGCGTTATAAGCATTGAGCGCTCTTATCCCCTTACCTTAGGAGCCAACATTGGCACAACCACAACAGCCATACTTGCAGCTTTAGCAAGTCCAGGGAGTACATTAAAATATTCATTACAGGTTAGTATAAAACAATGTTTTCTTGACTTCATTTAGAAGTTGTAACTTTTCTGACAAAAAACCTGGCAACAATGGCTGTGATGCAAATATGCCGTTCATACCATGCCTGATTTTGTGTGTGCTATTAATGACAGTGCATTCCCTTCAACTGCTAGAGCAAAAAGGTTGCATTAAAAATTCTCAGAATGTCAATATATAGTTAATCTTGCTTTCATAATTTGTCTTGATCTGAGTGAATTGATTGAGAACTGAGACAGCGAAGGCCACTTGACCCCTGAGCATGGGGTCTTTGCAGACTGGAATTCAGCACCCACATACTGAGAACCCTCTGAGGGTTACTGATTTCTGTAAGCTCCCTTCTCAGGACCCTAACTCAGCTCCTGCAGTGTACAGGGACTCCTGTAACCTATGTGAAGGCTGCACAATCCTTCAGCTGGCAAGTTCTCATCTATCCGATGTTGCAGTGAGCATCACGGCATCTATTTTTCTCATTGTAAATTACAGTGGGTTTTATTGAAATCCTTTTTGCCTCAAACTATTTGAAAAGTAGGAAGCCTGGCTTTGGCCTCCCATTTTCCACCCAGTAAAGAACCTGGCAGCAGATAGCATTTGAATGAATGCTTTACATCAAAGTGTGAAAAGATGATGATGTTTCCTTGGTGAATAGGATGAATGTTTTTACTAGCTAAAATAAATCAAGAAAATTACATAAGTCATTTTATTGTCCCCAGGCATGATAGAACAGATGTAATCATGAGAAGATGCTATCTTGATAAAGCTCAGATTTCATGATAATATGCTGGTTTTATAATGCACTTTATAAAAAAACCCCAGTGCTTTCATATTTACTTTAGTCTGATAACAGTTACAAAATGAAAATTAGGTAAGGTGAGCAGGGAATGTACTGTTTTGCTCAATATATGTTTATTCTGTCTAAGTCACTTCCGTAAGCTTTAGCAAGTCCACACCTTTTAGTGCTAATTAAAAAAAAAAAAAATTGAAGTATGTGAATCAAAGGATTGTAAGGACCCAAAGAAAAAGTTCCCTTCCAGGAATCTCTTCAGTATCCTATAAACTTATAGCTAATTTGTATAAAATCCAAATTTGTACCACTAAAAATTTCTCTGTAGCCCGTGTGCAATGTAAAATTTACACTTTCCCTGTTTTCATTGAAAATTTATGAATGCAGAACCCAATAATGAACAATTCTCACATGGTTCTCACACCTTATTGACAACAGTACTGCTACCTGAGAGCTGGAAGTAAATATCAGGTGGGTAGGAGCATGTAAAGGTGTTTAACTAATGAACTTCTCAAATGTTTTTGCTTTCAGATTGCCTTGTGCCACTTCTTCTTCAATGTCTCTGGGATTATTCTGTTTTATCCAATACCTTATACCCGCCTGCCAATCCGCATGTGCAAGACCTTGGGAAACATAACAGCCCAGTACAGATGGTTTGCTATATTTTATCTGCTCCTCTGTTTCTTTCTTTTGCCTTTGTTTGTATTTGGTCTGTCACTGGCAGGCTGGCCAGTCCTTTTGGGTGTTTGCCTTCCCCTGTTCGCTCTTTTTATTGCTGTGGTTATAATTAATGTTATGCAGAAAAGGCGACCACATTCACTGCCTGAGAAACTCCAAAACTGGGATTTCCTACCTGTCTGGATGCACTCCCTAGAGCCCTGGGACAATATAATTATGTCTTCACTTGCTTTTTGTGGGAAACACTGCTGTGGCTTCTGCAAGTGTTGCAAAGTCAATGCTGAACAGGAGGGTGCCAAAGACAAGCAGCTAAAAACGATGGAAGTTTATGAAAACACCATGGCAATGGCTGATGAAGAAAGAGGTGTAAGAAGAGCACCTGCTGCAGCTTGTGTTGATAAAACAGGCACAAACAACACAGCCTTATAGTATTGGATCCATGCATATTAGCAGAGATAAAGCATAGGACAGTCAGGCTCATCAAAACCATCTTGGACCTTGCACTGAGGACAGAGTGAACATTTTATTAGGTTTCTGAAGCCAGTGATACATCACTCATCAAGGAATGGAGTCAAACAAGCTTGACAGAGTCCCTAGAAAAATCTATGCTCAGTTGCAAAGCTAATGACAGATTTGCTCACGGGGGATCTACTATGTGGTACCTTCCTCCAATGTTATCAGTAGGAAACAAAAGAAATCCTGATGTAGTCCCATGAAGAAAGGGATGAAAGAAGTGGCAATAAATTTAAACTTACAAAAGCAAATAAACAATGCACTTGTAGAACAGCCTTTCTGACCTACTGACTCAGCAGAAATTACTTCATAATACCTAAAAAGCCCTGGAAATTAAAAAAAGGGGAAAAAAAAGGTTTGAAAAAAGGGAATCTTAATGTTTTCATTGGCCTGTCTACAGTGGTCAAAATGGAAAACAGTAGCTTTCCTAGAATAGACAAAATCTATTTTGTGTGTGTGAAGGAAAATAAAATGCTGGGATGTCCTTCAGAAGCTCTGTGAGTCCCACTCTGTCATATGGATGCACATAAGCCCATTTGGATCCCTCTCTGTCTCCTTTAACAGTGAGAAGAAGAGTTATAATCTTTTATTATCTCAGGCTAAAGACCATAAAAGTAATTGCTGCTCCCTCTGCCTGCTGAAGGTTGAGCACTGTGTATGGAGACATCAGGTGGTTACCAAAGGTCTTGACTGACTGAGGATGTGATTGTGTGGCCATTCCTCTCTCTAGATGGTCCTCTTCAGTCCTGTTCACCATGTAATCCCACAACTGTGGAATGGTGCAGGAAGGAGGAGAAGTGGCCAGGTTAGGAGAGAGCTGTGCCAGCCTGGGCTGATGCCAGGAGATCTGTGTGCAGCCGTGGTTCCATTTGTCTGAGCACAAAAGGAGTTTTCAGAGTAGCAGTGGAGACTGGCTTTAGACCTACAACAGAGGGAGCCTGCAGAGCAGATTATGGCTAGCACAGGACATCTGGTAACGTTTACTGGAGAGAAAGGGGTTTTCACCACCCCTTTGTGCTCCGAACTGCCCTACTTGAAAATAATGTGAATTTTACTGGCAGTTGTATGTAGCAATTCAAATCCCAAATAAAATCCATAAAGAGTGTAGTCACTACAATGTATAGCAAATCCATAGGCAGTGCAATAGTTGGTGGGAAGCTGCTTGTGCTCAAATTTTACCGTTATTGATATTTTAGTAAGGGCTTGTGAAATTGCTCTGAGTCATGGGCTGACAGAAGGCATCATTTCAAAGTCAGAAAAAGATCATTTCAAAGATGTACTCAGTACTTCTGCTGGTCTTCAATAGCTCGAATATTAGTGAGTAAGGGATAATATCTGAAGTCCAATCACTAACGCTGCAAAAAAATTAGGTGGCTGAATGTAAGCCAATTTAAGCATCATTTAAAGCCCATTTAAATGGCTGAATTTTAAATTGTATAATGAAAATGCTGAGAAGACCCTTAGTGTAACATAGCCACTCAGTGCTGCTAGAACACAATTACCTCTGAATAGTTGTATTCTGCAGGGCTTGGAATTCAGTAGGTTAAATTCAGCAATCACATAAATACACACATTTTAGAAGTGAAAATTGTTTTCATTATCTTTCTTAAACTAACATTAAAACTGGCAAACTATGTGTTTGTAAATTGCATTCAAACTGAGATTCTGACTGTTTCTGTAATTGTGAACCAGTGACAAAACGCTTAGAATGAGAATGAATTTCCAAAAGCATCTAGTTTTGGTATAGTTCTGCTTTTTTGGAGTGTAGTGGCAAACAGCAGAATTATGTCAAATGTTAAAGTAATTTTCCTTATCCTTCGTATAGTTGAAACAGAATTTTGTCAGCATCTCATTTTTAAAGTGGAATTTTTATATTTTCAATAATTCTTCTTTATTTTATTCTCACAGTTCTGGATGTTTTTGAATCTGTTTCTTTAAATCCCAGTGTGCATTTCCCATGCCCTGTTTCTTTGGGAAAAATATGAGAAAAATATCCAGAATTCTTTTCAAGTTATCCGAAGTTTCCATTGACCACCCGTTGAAAGAGGAAACATTTTAGTCTACTTTTACTCATTTCTTAAACAACATGCACCTTATTTTGCTTCTTGAAGTAAAGCCATCAAGAACAGTGATAATAACTATGGGAAAGCAATTATTACAAAAGAATCAGGGTAATAATTGTCAGACATATCAGTATGTTGTGGTTCCTCTTTGTAACATCTCCCCTGTGATCTCCTCTCCTTACTCCAGGCCATACCGTACCATTGTGTTAAGCAGATTCCAACAAATATTTCTGTTTAATACTTGACAGCACGATATGTCCTGGTACACTCCTCCCCACACTCTTACTAAAATATATTCACACTTTATTTATAATTGTTTGAGTGTACAGAATTTTTCATAAGTTATAGAGAAAAAGGCTCGTGATTGTGTTATATATTACATATTTGAAAACTATGCAATGTTTATCTATACAAATGTAAAAAGGAACTACTGTATATTTTGTAATATAACTTTTCAATTGTTTGTAACTGTGTATACTGTGTATTATGGAGGCTGTTTGCTCCATCAATAGGTTACATAAAGATTGTTAGTAATGCAGAGACAGATTTCTTGAAGACAAAAAACAACTGTAGACTTTCATAATATGGCTTAATGTACAAGGGTATTAAAATCAATGTTTCTAAAAGATTTGAATTTTCTGTAATGAGAAATTTTGGAAATACAATGTTTCTAAAATACTTTTTTAAACTCTTAAACACTTACCTTTTAACTGTTTTAAGGACAGGATATGTCTTTATATTTTCTCATGAATATTCATCTTGTCTGTCCTCATGCATTGAATGTAAAAATAAAGATAAGTGTAAAAAAAATCTTTTCATAATATCTATTTATATACATATCATGGAATCTTGCAGAAAAAAAAAGCATTCAGGCAAGTTCTAGCCTGAGCTGATGCAATGTGCAAGAAATGAGGAGGTTTTTTAGCACTGAGCACTAAAGAAAAGCACCTGTGTGTCCAATATTTTCATATGAATGAGAGATTTTGATATAGAGAAAAATAAAAAGAATTGCTCAGTGCAATTGTGTGGGTCAAGATATTTTTTGGCAGAGTGCTACAGACTATCCTTAGTGAAGGCAAGCATGGAAGAGCAAAGCCAATGCTGTTGTGGCAACAGGATGCGTGACGAGTTAACACAAATTATCTGTATCACTGTACTAGGCTCAGACTCTTCCTGTATTCTCTGGCAAACAGAGTGCCCACAATGTTCCTTATGTCCCACGACCTGAGTGATGTCTGGCTTATAAGTGGCAAAAATATCCTTCTTACTCTTTTTTTTTAAATCACACGTGACCTTTGGACATTAAAATTAACCAGACAGAGAGAAATAAAAAGTGATCTTTAAATGCATTAAAGATTATTGAAAATGTTATTAGACATCCTAATTATGAGCTCAACAGGAGCTGAGGAACCAGCCCCAAAAGCACCTCTCTTTCCCAAATACACGGTGTTTTAGTGAAATGAAGATAGCAGAACTATTTCTTATAGCACCAATATTTATACACTAAAGTGGCTGATTCTGAAAATGCAGTAAGTACCCTGGGCCGATGATTTAAAACTTACAGCTTCTTTCACCCATACATAAATACTGTAATTCATCACCTTCCATGACTCGCTGTCTGTTGGAAATCAGAGCACACCCAGGACATGTGCACAAGTTGTGGCACCCACCTTTCCTTTTCCAAACTGCCTGGGACAAAGTTCAGCAACGCCTATCACTGTTTAACTGATTGCAGTTAAGTCATGAAGCTCTACACTCATCAGAAACTTTCAAAGTGTGCAAACAATGTTTCAGCTCATTGCCTGTTCCCTGTCCTCTTCCCCTCTGCCTGCAACTTAACCATGTTGTCCACAGCTCCTTTTGGTGCTCCTGTGCTTTTTTAGTCTCTGCTGAAGTGCCATATTTGCTTCCCCCAGTTTCAAGCTCTTGATAACACTGCATTGAACTGCACCAGGTCTACCACCGTGTGGTGTGCTGGTTAGTCTGAAATGCTGGTTGAATGCTCCATCATCTCTTTCTTCATCTCACCATGCAGTGGCGGGCACCCAGCCAGGCCCTTTGGACAGGCACTCGCTATGCCATTGAGAAAGGCTGTTCTCTGATTTACAGCAAATTATTTGGGAGTGCAGGCTGGTGTGGTACCGCTGGCAGCAGCTGAATCAACACACAGTCAATAGCACAGGATCTCATCAAGTCTGTTAAAAATAAACAGTGAGTAGTGCGGAGCAAAATTCCACTGTTTCAAGAGCTGCATAAAGAAGGATACCACACACATACCAGGGAATGCCAGGCCATGTTTCTGTTGCATAATCTCAGTGGGCTGTGCTTCCATGCAAGTGCTTTATCTGCATTCGGATGTTTTTTCACTATCTAATGGCCACTCCTGGTGTTGCCACATGCCAGAGGCATGACACTGGATGAGTAAACCTACTCATGTAAAAATATTTTTTACAGTGAATACACTTTAGATCTTACTCCCTTTACGACAATTCTACTACAAAGAAAACATGTGAGCCACATGAGAGAACCAAGTGTTCTCTTTGCATATTGGATAGTAATTACACTTATTTCATGGAACTGTCCCAAAGCAGGTTTTTCCAAACAACTGAGATCTGAGTGTTTTAACAAGACAGAGAAGCAGAGCAAAGGCTAGAATCAAACTGTCACAAGCACTGTATCTTACTCAGCAGCTGATGAAATTCCCTAATTGCCATTTACACTTTTGGTGTATCAATCTTTTTATATGGCTCAACATCCAAGGAGACATTACCATGACATAAACAACCAGGGTAATTACAGCAGCAGAAATTTTGCAACTGACACCACAGCTGACAGACTGGAGGTTTTCTACACAATGCAAAATGCATAAATTACAGGACATGCAAACAATTTGTGGACCAAATGCTGCCCTTGGTGAGGCAATATGTGGCCATCATTGACATTAGGAAAATTGGTGCTCATGTGAGTGAGGAGAGCATTAAACCCTATTTTAACTGACTAATGCAATGGCCTCAGGTACCGGATCTCAAATGGTTGCCAGCTTCAAGGCTGGCTCCGGTGTTGCTGCACAGTACAAACACACGGTATTGACTCTTGGTTCTTGCTTCCTGCTGTTATACCATCTAAAAAGATATTATTAAAGATAATTATCAGTACAATTTCCTGTCTTCACCAAAGACTGTGCTAAAACAGTCTCAAACACTCCCTAGCACAGTAGGATGCACATGTCTGCTCCCAAAAGGTGCATCCTTTGGCCTGTGCTTGAGGACAGATGTAACACAAGGAGCGTTTCTGAAGAAAATGACAGCATAATGGCTCAAATCACAGGTTTGTATGCTGGAAGTGGAAAGAAGCTGAGTCTGAGTATATTCTGGGGAAATCTACTTAGCCTGGTTGCTCCCTTTGGCCAGGCTGGACATGTCCTCACTGCCCTCAGAGCTGACACCTCTAACCATGGAAAGGGGAAAGAAGAAATCCCAAGCAGCTCATTGTGTCTCAGGTGGGACCCCATCGCTGCCTTCAGTCCTTTGTGCCTGTGATAGCTCTTCTTCCTCCCCCTCAAACATGGCAATGCTGCTAAACCAAGGAATCTCCAAGTTGATGTTCACCCAGCCTGGGAAAAGGAGGGGCAGGAAATGATATATTGTTTTGTCCCCTCCCTCTGTCACATTGCAAGCTTGGGTTGCTGGGGATTGAGGAATCACAGACAGAGCAGGAGTGGAGCTGGAGGAACAGAGCTCCAAAACAGACCAGGACTTCCGGGGGTGGGTTGAGGTGGAATTGGTACTGGGGCTGGGTGACTGGCTGGACCTGGTGGTTAAATGACTGCGTGTACATAGCACGTACTGAGAGTACTTTGCATTCATCAGCAGCAATTGTTCCCTTGAAACGCAGGGAAAGGAATAAGTTTTACTTGCTTTGGAGTAAAGCAAAATGCCTAGTGAGCCGAGCAAGGCATCCTAAGCCCAGACACATGGACCTGGCAGTCCTTCCCTAGGAACCTCATAGTTATGGATGTGATGGAGCAGCTCCAGTCCACATCTCCTAGTGAGGCGGCTACCAGCCACGCACTAACGATCTCAACAAAGCCCTTAATAAGATGGGCTCAATCATTTGCTGAGGTTACTGTGAGAAAGAGGAAGGTTGCTGTGCCCTCAGTGTTCAGGGGTAGCCTATCCCAGGGCTCCATCTTGGACACTGGCTGAGGAAGGATGGAGGAGACCTCCCTCCCTCTGCAGGACAGTAGCCAGCCCCCCTCACCTCGGGTATGCACACCCATGAAAGGGTGCTGATGTGTTGTGTGCAAGCACTTCAGGTGGGGACCCTTAGCACATACGTCTGTAGCTGGAAGAATGACCCGGTGGGAAAGCAGCCAGACACCAGTGGCTATAAAACTGAGATATTGCAGCTAGGAAAACAACACTGTTGAAACCAGTAACTGAAAAAGAGCCTGAGAGATTAATTGTGTGGGTCGTGCAAGGTCATCATTAGCCCTGCCAGAGAATGAGAGGTCAGGTTCTTGGTGAATTTGGAGATTCTCTGTAAACAGTCTTCTTCTGTGGCAATTAGCTGCCCTGTGATGGATACGAATATTGCCTGAGAGCACCACAAAGAGCCTTCCTCTGTTAGTAAAACTAACTTCTTACCAAGTCATGTTCAGCTGGCCCTCTTGGATGTGAGTCAGAGGTATAATACCTGAGAGGCAACTTTTAAAGCTGTTAAGATGTCTTGACCATGTGTAACAGCTGGTTTGAATAAATTACATTGAGCCACAGCTTAGTGTAAAGCTTTTGGGCTTTCTTACACCATGTGCAGCAGTGCCTTGCCAGGGAAGCCTTGTCACACCATGCTGGCAGGAATGTTTGAAGCTACATTTACTCAGCCTTTGTCACTTTTAATTAAAACCCAGTTTCAGGACACCCCATTGGGTAATTTTTGAGCAATAGTAATTAATGAGATGTTCAGTCAATGAAAATATTTCTACAGAGACGCTATAGATGACATCACAGAAGGTGTTTTGGGGGTCAAAAACTCAAGCTGGTAAGAGCTGGAAGCCAGAACATCCACAAAGGCAAAACATAACCCCTGGGTGTCTTAGGGCATTTATAGGGCAGTGAAGACTTGGGAGATGTGGCAGGATACAGTAGCTAGCCCTGTTCTTCTGGGGTAGTCCCTATACTTGTCCCTTCAATGTGGTGGAGCTGTAGGGTCTTGAGTGATGCTGTTTTGGTTTTTGCCTTTTTTCCTTATATATTCTCTCTGTTCTTTGCACATGTATTTGTAGCCTATTACATTGGTGACTAGTTTTCCCAGTAGTTATCCGTGCCCTTTCCTAGGCAAGAAGACAAAACAAATTCCAGAGCTCCAAGCCCCTGAGGGTACAAGGCTCTATCCTATCTTGGTTCTCCCTGGCCATCAAGGTTGAAAACAGCTCTTTGAGACACATTTTCATAAACAAAGTACAACTAGTACCAAGGGGGGGAATCCAGAAAAGGGGCTTGATCTGGGGGGGAATTGCATCATCACTTGTCCTCCTAATTGGTGCTTTTTACCAATTATGCTAATTTCCTAAAACCTATAAAACTGTATGTACCCCTGTGGGGGGTGGGTTTTTGTGGACACTCTTCCATAACTGCCCCTGGAGGCCTCCAAATAAGGATCCACTTTTATATTACCTCCTATACTAAAAACTCTCTCGAGTTCCATTTCCAGATTGGGAAAATGGCCACATGAGGACACCCCGGTTCTTGGGGATTTGGACACCAGGGCTTGGGGCTGGCTCAGGCACAGGGCAGAATGTAGAGGGAGATCAGTGGGGGCTCCTTCCTCTTTTGTTCAGTCATAGATTTAAGCCAAAAAGTCAGATAGATGAGTTTTACAAAACGCTCTGTTCCTCACGATACAGTGAACACTTATTGCTTTCACATCAAATTTAGCATTTAAAAGGCTTAGCAAACTTTTAAAAGTCAACAAGGGAGACTGGATGGCAGAATTCTTGTAGTGTACATAGAGCATCTTCAACAAAGCAAACTCTGGTTAATGGAGAAGATCACAGAGCTGAGAATGGATTTCACATCTGACCAGTGGAAAGGGCCATTTCAGCATCATTTGTTGACATGTCCTGGCAATTCTGCTAGTTGCATATCCCAGAGGAATTTAAAATTTCCTCACCTGGGCCAAGTGCTCGCTCACCTCAGGAGGAGGTATTGACCTCAGCCTCTGCAGGGCACAATTTTCAAAGGCTGCCTATCCCTGAATGTGCATGTCGTATGATAGGCAGTTCTTAGTCTTAGGCCTGCAAATGACTGGTAGGATAATTGACGCTGGATAAGATATCACAAGCAGTCAAAATTGTTGTTAGTTTTTAAATAATCACATGTATTTCCATACATGGAAATAAGAAAATTAGTAGAAATGAAAAATAATGAAGTAGCCCTCGAAATGTTACTTTATATCTATTGGATTGCAAACAAATGCCATTCAAGATGGGCTGGAAAACTTCTTTTCCTACTAAAACATTCAAGCAGCTTTTCAGCTCAAAAAGGATGAGAAAAATTGCCTTAGAGAAATAAAGTATCTGAAATAGCTAAATCAAGGTTCCTGGGGCACAGCTGGGGAGGCTTAAAAGCAAAATAAAGTGATTGAAAACAGCTGAAAAGTGACTGAAGAAAAACAATCCTTGCTATGGTCAGTTAGCTTCAGGCTTGCTGGTATGAGCCAGAAACAGCTCTGTGTTTGTGTGTCTGAAGTTTTGCTTGTGGTATGCAGGGCTGCTCCTGGAGACACATAGTCTGATATGGTGGCTGTTTAACAAGGAGGTAAGCATACAACTTTTTTATAATTTGGCACCTGTTACTTGATCTGAATCCACAGTGTTATAGCAGAAAGGAATAGGGTTTCTATTCAGAGTATTTTCTTGAACCACAGTCCTCTAGTTCAAGGGGAGGAGGGATTTTTTTTTCCCTTGGGCATGTCAGCAATGTTCTGAAGGATGTACTCACTGAGGATCTTTTTGTTGATTTTTATTGCAGTAGTGTTATTATATTCTTTCTCTTCTCTAGTCATGAGCTAACTTGTGTGGAGGTTTTAAATATAGTCAAAACTTGCTTTGCTGGCCATATGGTGGGCATGATGGGAAAATATCAATTGATATGCCTTTATTTTTCTTTAGGAGAGAAAAAAGTCCAGTCTTTCTGCAAAAATATCCCATTTCTATCAGAAACTGCCCTGCTGGTTGTGTATGTTTCACCTGAAGTCAAATGTTCAAAGGAACAATCTAATTCTTCACTTTTTAAATTGGTGGCACACAGATCCTGAGAACACACTGTTATGCGTGCTTCTAGCAAACACAGGTCTTGAAGGAGGACACTGAGAGAGTGATTCTGTGTTCTGAATCTAATGGAGGTAAAATAAATTTGTCTTGTGGCGTAGATTCTGCACCTCGTGAATTTGCGCCACCTGTGCCAATAAATGAATATCAGTGTGGACTACGCTTCAGTGGTTGAGATACATGCTGGGGCTGATGGCACAGAAGCTATGGCAAAAATATGGAAAATTTACAGGGTACAAGCAGCAGACCACAGTCCAGCCATGTACTGGACCAGTTATGGATGTTCAAAGTCTGAGATGCTTCCTGTGGTATTGCCACTCAGTATCAGCAATCTAACATGGCTCGTGAACTCAAGCTGGGTTCAAGAACTGTTGCAGTCTGGACTTCACCCATTATTGTTGGCTGAAAGGGGACAGTTATCTCCTCACTAAAGAGTAGAGGTCAACTTTCTAATAGCATCTGGGATAGTCCCTGCAGGGATGAATCATTCTTGAACTACTTTGTCTTAACTTGTGCTACACATAAACTTCCAGGAGAGTATTCTAAGCCCTTCTGTGCTGTTATAAACAAAGTCACTGTACTTATCATAAAAATGCAATAAAGACCCAGAGAAGTGCTCTTTTCTATCTGTACAGAAGAGTGATAGAGACTGTAAAAGACTTCAGAATACCCTCAGGACTCCAGTGACTGTGGGGTTTGGGGTTTTTTGTGTGTCCTCATTGCTTTTGTTTTTCCATTGCTTCAATTTATTCACAGTCAAACAAAAATGGCTTTCTCTTACAGCTAATATCAATTTAAATCACAAAACTCTGGTTTTGTTTGTTGTGCTGGTTTTGGCTGAGTTAATTTACTTTACAGTAGCTGATATGGGGTCACGCTTTGGATTTTTGCAGAACACAGTGTTGACAAGACGGAAATGTTTGCATTATTGTCAGTCAGTGCCTACACAGAGTAAAAGCCTCTTCTGCTCCTCACCCCATTCCATCAGTGAGGAGGCTGGGGGTGCACAATGAGTTGAGAGGTGACACAGCTGGGACAGCTGACCTCAGTTGACCCAAGGGAGATTCCATCATACTGAGCATATACAGCTGGGGGAAAAGGACAGGGAGACATTTGGAGGGAATGATGTTTGTCTTCCCAAGTCACTGTTATGTGTGATGGAGCCCTGCTGTCCTGGGGATGTCTGAACAGCTGCCTGCCCATGGGAAGCATGAAAGGTTCTTTGTGTTGCTCTGCTCATATGCATGGCTTTTGCTTTACCTGTTAAACTGTCTTTATTTCAACACACAGGTTTCCTCACTTTTAGTCTTTCAATTTTCTCCTCCCGTCCTGGAGGAGTGTGTGTGAAGGAATGGCTGTGTGTGGCTTACTCACCCGCTGGAGTTAAACCATGTCATGTGTCAAGGAGATAAAGGGTGAAATAAATGTCTAAGATATTTTAGATAAATTATTCTTTAGTGAAGTAGTATTAATATTGTGTATCTTCAAAAACTGCATCTTGAACTTTTGTCCTAGGCATGCATTTATTAACACTAGTGTAACCATTTATATGTTCCGAAAAAACCCACTTTCATTGGATTTAGTGAAAGAATCAGTTGCAGGTATTTTATATATTTGCAGAAGGGGTCTTTATTAAACCCAGACTCCCATTATCACCCCTTCAAATAGTTCTGGAATTATATGAGCAAGTACACAAACCCCAGGGTAGATATCTACATTTCTGCTTTCATCTGCAACGGGTGGTGGGGTAAGTGTGTTCCTGGGGAATTTAAATGTTATAGTTTTTATAGGCAGACTTATGACCATAAAAATTATTTCATCTGAAGGAGGGACTTTTTTATTTATGCACTGTGCTGGTTTAGGGCAAATTTGGAGAGGGGACCTCCAAAAGAGTCTCCTTCAGAAGAGCAGATTTCAGCAGCCCCTCCCCCCAAACCAGTTTGGAAAAAACTTCCTTTGAGAAAAGTGGGAAAAACTATTTATTTACCAAACAAAATGAATAGTATTAAACAAATGGAACCTCTAGTTGTTTTGAAGAGTCAATAAGTCAGAGAAATCCCTCCTTGGCTGCGGCTCAGGTTCAGTCCCTTCAGAGTTCGGGCCCAGTGGCCAGGCCCAGAGTGCTGCTGGTGATGTCTTGGACTGGAGAGATGCTGAACAAATCCCAGAGACTGGAACCACAGTCCAGGTAAAGTTCTTCTTGCTTCAGCCAATGAGGGGGGAAAAAAAGCCAAAGGAAAAAAAAAAAAAAACCAAAGGAAAACTCCCTGTCTCTTGCTCCCTGCTAGAAGCCAAGAAAAAGAGAGCTCTGAGAGCACCAACTCTCCCCTTATCTCCCCACTGTCCTGTTGCTGCTGCCGGAGTCTAAGAATTTAAACATAGACAAGAAACTGTGCTGGCTTTTCTCTGACTGAATTAAAGGGACAAAAACTCAATTCTGAGCACAGCAGATGATATGGAATATATAGCATAAAATACATAACATAAAATCACATGCACATACCCTTAACAAGCATTTACTGCATCACAGAAGAATCTAAATATTCCTGGCATAATGGCATTGGGGCACAAGATAAATAGGCAGGGGAGGAGGTGGAGGCTTGCAGGCTAGTCTGGTGCTTTCTTGTTTTCTTTCCTTCTGTCTGTTTCTTGCTAACTGAATTATCACATGGGGTAACAAAGCTTTCTTGGAAAGGTGCATGGGTATTTTATTAATTGAAATGCTGAACAAGACGGTTTCTATCTGTCATATCAGCAACAGAGCGTAACCAGCTGTGCCATACGCTATTCCTCTGCGGGGCTGATAGTATCCAAGTGCCAAGGATATCCTGTGCATTGGCACCGGATATTTGAGATACGAAAATGATGCTTTTTATCTCCTTTTAAAGTTGTAAAGGCACAGAGGGTATGTTTGCAGAGCACACTAATGCAGTGCCACGCAGGATAGAAGAATTTGCCCTAGGAGAGCCCAAAAAACAGGCTGGGTAGCAACACCGCTGCCAGACAGCCTCCATCTCCTGGCACCAAGAGCTCACACCTGCACACGCCATGGTTATCTCTGCGTGGCTGTCACTCCTCTGGTGGATTTCAGCCTCTGTAAGGACATGCTTTTAATCAGTGTAGATAACCACTTTTAATCCTCTTAATTCGAATTGGGTATCTGAAGAATTATCTGTGGCAATTACTCTAGGCTTTGAAATATTTAGATTAATGTCTCTAACTCATGGCAGCTTTTCAGGTCAGTAAATTAACTCTTAAATACTGGCCTATTAGTGCTTCTAAAGGCTGCTGGTGGTTTTACATAAAAACTTATTGATTGGGATCAGACACAGCTGAGCAGTAAAGACTTAAAAAGATCTAGAGGAAAAATTTCTGATCATAGAATGGATAAAGTTTGAAGAGATTACAGTTGGTTGGTTATCTGGTCCAACCTCCCTGCTCAGGGAGGGTCATCCTAGAGCATGTGGCACAGGATTGCATCCAGACAGTTCTTGAGTATCTCCAGTGACAGAGACTCCAAGAGCTCTCTGGGCAACCTGTTCCAGTGTTTGATCATTCACAGAGTAGAGTTCTTCCTCATGTTCAAGTGGAACTTCCTGGGCATCAGTTTCTGCCCGTTGCCTCTTGTCCTTTGCTTGGCACCACTGAGCAGAGCCTGGCTCCATCCTCCTGCCACCCTCCCTTCAGACACTGACAGACTTTGATGAGGTCCCCTCTCAGTTGTGTCTTCTTGAGGCTGAACAGGCCCAGCTCCCTCAGCCTTTCCTCCTAACAGAGATGCTCCAATCCCTTCATAATCTTTGTCACCCTCCTCTGGACCTGCTCCAGGAGCTCCATGTCTATCCTGTACTGAGGAGCCCAGAACTGGACCCAGCACTCCAGATGTGGCCTCACCAGGGCTGAGTAGAGGGGCAGGATCACCTCCCTCAACCTGCCGGCAATGCTCTCCCTAATGCACCCCAGGACAGCACTGGCCCTCTTGCCCACAAGGGCACTGCTGGCTCATGGACAGCTTGTTGTCCACCAGGAGCCCCAGGTCTTTCTCTGGAGAGCTGCTCTCCAGCAGGTCAGCACCCAGCCTGTGCTGGTGTATGGGGTTATTCTTCCCCAGGTGCAGGACCCTGTATTTGCCTTTGTTGAATTTTAGAAGGTTCTTCCCTGCCCATCTCTCCAGCCTGTCAAGATGAGAGACAGTGTCGAAAGCGTTGCTGAAGTTGAGGTAGAAAACTTCCACTGCTTTCCCCTCATCCATCCAGGTAGTTGTTTCATCACAGAAGGCAAGCAGGTTGGCCAAGCATGATTTATCTTTAGTGAGTCCATGCTGGCTATTTCTGATCCACTTCTTGTCATCCATGTGGATGGAGATGGCCTCTAGAATGAGGTGCTCCATTATTTCTCCAGGGCTTGAGGTGAGGCTGACTTGCTGGTAGTGCTCTGGGTCTTCCTCCTTGCTCTTTTTGAAGACGGATGACATTTGCTTTCCTGCAGTCCTCAGAAACCTCTCCTGACCTCCATGACCTTTCAAAGATGGTCATGAAGGGCCCCGTTATGGTGTCTGCCAGCTCTCTCAGCACTCCTGGATGCATCCTGTCAGGGTCCAGGGACTTGTGGATGTCAGATTTACTTGGGTGTTCTCCAACCTAATGCTCCTTGACCAAGGGAAAGTCTTCTTTCCATCATTCCCTTACCCTGGTCTCCTGGGTCAGAGGTTCCTGAGGACTGGTCCTGTCAGTGAAGGCTGATGCAGAGGAGGCGCTTGGTAACTCTGCCTTCTCTGCACCCTCTGTTACCAGAGTCCCCTTCATTTAGTGACAGGCCCACATTACCCTTTGTTTTCCTTTTGTTATTGATGTATGCGAAGAAGCCTTTCTTGTCCTTGACATCTCTGGCTGGATTTAATATCAGGTGGGCCTTGGCCTTCCTGGTCTCAGTCCTATTTACTCTGAAAATATCCCTATATTCATTCAGAATGGCCCAACCCTGCTTCCATGTCAACTGTGTTTCCTGCTTACACTTGAGTAATGACAGGAATTCTTTAAACATCCACACAGGTCTCTTCACACCTTTGCCTGAGTTCTTGCTCATTGGGATGCATTGTTCTTGAGTCTGGAGGAAGTGATCCTTGAATATCAACCAGTTCTCTTGAACCCCTTTTTCCTACAGTGCCTGGTTCCGTGGGATTCTTCCAAGAAGATCCCTGAAGAGGCTGAAGTTAGCTCTCCCAAAATCTGTGGTTGCAGTCTTGCTTCCTTCCCCATTTCCTCCCTGCCCGATATTGAACTCCAAATCTCATGGTCACCACAGCCAAGGCTGCCCCCAGCCTTGGCATCTCCAGCCTTGGAGGCCTTCCCTGTTTGTTACCATGAGGCTGAGAAGCATGCTATTCCTTGGGGGATGCTCCACTACCTGTGTCAGGAGGTTGCCAGCAGTGCTCTTCAGGAACCTCCTGGATGGACTATTTGTGCTTCACTCTGTTGCTTCTCCAGCCATGTCAGTGTAGTTAAACTCACTCACAAGAACCAGTGATTTTGAAGCTACTTACAGCTGCCAGTAGAAAGTCTCACCCACTTCCTTCTGATCAGGCTGCCTGATTCTGCACAACTTCTAATATTTGTTTAGTGAACTAGCCTAGAGTTTTCTACATTAGAGTAGGTGTATCTGGGTTTCTCCTACTGGCATTGTAACCAACTGAACTGCAAAGGTTAACTTGTTTTCTGGGATTAGTATACTGCATTTAACTAAAAAATTATATTGGAAGAACTGTCCATGTGCAGCTGGAGTTGGCTTGGAAGAGCAATGCATCACTGATGAGAGATAGGAGCCTCTAAACCTTGTCACCTGGATAGAAGACAGAATTGATATGGGACAAGGAAGTAGGGACAGTGTTATTGCCACTACTAACTCTGCAGAGCAGAAGGGGAAAACTACAATTTGGTCTTCATGAAACAAGATAAAACATGAGTGAAGACTTTAATTTCTCATTCCAGTTAGTCAGTACTGGTGTGTTTTGGAAAGGCTGTCCTGTGTTCCACAAACACATGCTGAGCACACCTCTTTCAAGAAAGTAAGCTTTCAAAACAGCTCTCAACACACTGGAGCTGCTGGAAGGCTCACACTTTTAAAACAGGCCAGTGAAATTGGAAGGACTGATCTGTTGTTGCTTGGGGGTGAAATGGTGCCTCATGGCCTGTAAGAGAGGCAAACAGTCTTGGTTTGTCTGCACAACTAATCTGAACAAGGTCTGGAGGATATGCTTGGGCACTGCGTTGTGATTATCTCAGCTGTTTGGGGGTGTGCTGCTGGACCTAGCTCAAGCCCATTTGAGAAGAATCCTCCTAGACAATGGCTGGGCACCATTTTGGGACTTTATGGACCAAGACTTGTCCCAAGAAGCAGCAGACGAGGTAAATGGGTTTGCAGGAAGAGTCTGACCTTGGTTAGTTTATTAATGCTAATCTACCCAAGGAGATTTAGCTTATAACTTGCACAATTACTTGCTGTGTAAATTCATTACTCAGGCCACGCTGTAATGAACAGATAGAAAATGCCAAGCAGGTACCTCAGTTCCTGCCTTGGCAGGCTGTCAAAAAAGGGTGCTAGGTTTGCTAATGGATTTGTGCTTTTTCCTGCTCACCTGACAGAACTGATAAGAGCAAATAGCAAGGCTGACCATTATGAGCTATCTAGTTCACGTGTGATTAAGGAGAGGTCAGTGTGGACAAACAAAAGAAATGACAGAAATCAGAAAATGCAAACTGGGGAGGGAAGCAAGGTCAAGGAATACGTTAGCAACAAGACGACTGAACACAGTTATAAACAAACCTGTAGCAGCCAGTTTTCTTCTAAGGGATTATTAAGATGCCCAAAGGTGGATGGGTATCTGATAGCTTGGGTTGTCAAACAACCCAAGTACCTTAAGTCAACGGGCACAAAGCGCTGTTGGTGCAATTTAAGTTTGGAACAACAGTGCTTCAGAATATTTGATATGCTGCAGGTCATTTGGTTTCTGCTTGGTTGCGTCTTTTAGTTTTTTTCTTGCTTACTGTAACTGTTACATAAGCATATACTGCAATAATGCAAGTGATCTTTTCCTTTCCATTTTGGTTACTCATTTGTCCTGATCTGGTTTGATTTTGATGCTCACTGATCTGTATGTGACTGCTTTTACACAGACACCTTCTACATAAGCATAGACTCACTGTTACTTTCCTTATTGCAAGTATAATTTAGTCTCCTGGCATAGGACTTAGGTATTTAGATAAATATTGAGGCTGTGATGCATTGCCAACACATCTATATTCCAGTTGTGGGGTTTTTTATTTACAATTTTCTGTTTATTATTCAGGAATTGTTCCTGTCTTAAAAGATAGCATAGGAAATTGTTCCATGCTCAGATTCTCTGTGACATTCTTTAGTTTTCTTACCGTTGGGCTTTTTCTTAAAAAAATCCAACCCTTTGTTTTTGTTCTCCTGCATCCATCTTTTAATGCACTTCAGACGTTTATGGGAGGAAGAAGAGGGTGTATGGATGAAATTCCTCTGCCAAAGCTTATTCAACTTGTTTCATACCTTTGTGCTATGTTTCATCCAGGATAAGGGTTAACAGCCAGTGTTAAATGTCATAGTCCATCAGTCAGTGAGGACAGCTTAGACAGGTTAAGAATCTGCTATAAATCAATTCTCTTCACAGATAATCCATGTTTCACATGTGGTTTTTAAAGATCATCTATGCCCTTCCAGTAGCTCAAATGGGAATACAAAAATACCAACAAAGAGTATGTTTATAATAAGTAATCGCTATACCAGGACTAATTCGCAAGTATTGTCCCCTCTATCATGAAGTAATATTTCTATTGGAAGATATTAGTACAGAACTTTACGTCCATCCTCAAGCCTGTTTATTGGGATGCAGAGCTCTTCACTGTATGGTCTGGGAAGCAACGCCATGCAGTCAGTGGTCAGTCCTCCCATACGGATGCCCCCCAAATTCAGGGCTGTCCTGCTACCACCATACTGCAAAATTCACAGCTGAGCAAAATTTTCAGCATAGTTCCAAATCTTTCGTAACTGGTTTGAATTGTTTCCTTCATAAACCTGTAGCTGTTAACTACGCAGAACTGCTCAACATTCACTTCTTTTTTTAGCTTATCTTCACCTGATTCTCCCTTCTTCCCACAGAGCTTTAATACATTGCATGTAGCAACTTTCCCTTGTCACTTCCTGTAACACACAAATCCATTTACTTGGTGTAAACTGCATTAATTGTAGATAATTTGGCACCTGTTTTGGAAATAACCCCTCTGAAATTCTTTTTTGTCTGTAATTTATTTGTTAGAGATGATTGTGAGCTGGACCAAGGGAAAGAGAAAAATGGTCATCACTTGCACTGCCTTATACATGACCTGTGTTGTTCAGGTGGCTGGACTTCTACCAAATGTGTATAAACAAAGTATGTAGAGCATTTCAGCTCTACAACTGTGATTTCTCATTTCTTTATTCCCACCCTGAACACTCAGCATGGACTGCAGAAGCTATAAACTTCAGTGATCATGTTTCAATTTATGAAAAGTAATTCTTGATAGAGCAACTCTTTTGCCCTCCTCTCCCCGCTTTCCTTGTGGATGTAGTAGAACTATGCAGCTGCTTTGTGTAAATAACCATTCCCTTTCTCTCTGGGAATTGGTTGATTTTCTAGGTTGTCAAATAATAGCCCCCTGGATCTTATAAGCAGTGAAGGGTAATAATGTAACTATTACTATTTTAGCCTTCAGGATTGCCAGTTTATTGTCCAGAGTTGCTTATCTTAACATACTTGGGTAGAACTTCTCTAGTAATAGGTAACAATAAACAAAGATAGAATTATCAACTGCTGGCGTCACGAAATACATTGCAGCTTCAGCAAGTGCCTTCTGAAACACAGATGTGAAATCATGTTTCTGGCAGAGCTCTTCAAATTAGTTGGTTACTAGAGTTCAGCACATGGGCCTTAGAGAGGAAAACAGAGTGAGCCTGAGTGCTGGCACTTAACTCTGACCTGTATGTACACAATCTAAACTACTGCTGCTCTGGGAACTCCCAGATTGCAACACATGGGTTGCAATCACACCACCACCGACAAACTCCCACAGGATTAGTATTTCACTAGAGGCTTCAGTTTTGCTACATGTGACATTTGTAGAAAAACACATCTTTCATGTGTAGCTAGCTACAAGCAAGGTTTGTCTTATGCACATCCAAACAGTTTCTTGAGAACATCGAACTGTGCATGTCATTTGGTACCTAACCTAACACCACACTTTGTTGTGACACTTGTCTGTCTTCAAGGGCTACACTTGACTTTCTGCAGTGCTTCTGGGTTTACCATCTAAATCTGCTCGTTTTAATACAGATGCACAGTTGTCTTTTATTAGGTGACAAAACTACAGTTGAAAGGGGCTCTTGAAATAGCCATATCTTTGTGTTAAGGAATTTGATATAATCAAATTTAGCTACACAAGTTCTTGCAACTCAAAACAAACTCAAAAATAATGGGGACCATTTGCAATGGGTATCAAAAACACATACTCTAACCCCAACGAGTACAACAGTTTACTATGTAAAAGTCAAGTCCCCTTGTAACACATTAAAATACCTACCTGTACACAGAAAGAACAAAATATGTATCTACAACTGTACTAAGAACAAAAACTACTCTTTCACAGTTCTTGATCAAATAAATGAAAAACTCATTAATGTGGCACATAATTTACTCTGTGGGAGGGGGAGAAGCTTCAACATGTTCATTTTTATCCCATGACTTGTCAATGGAACTGCTGCCTCAAAGCATCAACTCTTCTTTCAACACTTGAATTTTCACTTTTCTGCAAGTGAAACATGACCCAACGATATGGTGTGTATAGACATTTATATATATATATATATATATAAATCTCTCTTGAAGGTCAGAGCTTTTTTTTCCTTTTAAATCATTCCTTTCTTACTGAAACCTCCTGTGTCTTGCTTGAAAAACAAAACAAAAACTATTCTAGATTTGCTCTGTGAGAAGACTGTATTCCTCAATGAAAGTGAAAGCTGATTGTTTCATTTGAAGCAAAGAAAAAGACATGAGAATAATGATCTTAAGAGACTGCAACAGCAAGATACTATTTCATTCAAGAGGTGCCTTAAAAGAAATTCCTCCACATCCAGGCTGAATTAGAAAAATATTTTTATTTACAAGAGTAAATAATGTAGTGCAAGGCGAGTGGATTTAACCCTCAATAATGCATAGATTGATGCAATTTAGAGTCTGTGATCTATATAATTTTGCAGAGGTGACTGCACACCTGCTGTAAAGGTTAGACCTTTCCTACAGCCCCCTTACAGACAGATTTAAATCAGATAGAAGGTATTTACACTCCATATATATTATCCATATGTCCCATCCAACATTTATCAAATAAACTGCCACTTAAATAGGTGTCTTTTAGAGTTACTATAGAACAAGAAATAAATCCTTGCCAGTGTTATCTATGGAAGAATCAAAAAAATAAATTTTTGTACACTTTGTGTCACCTGATGACACTTAAACACTCATTTATTCATTAGGGGAGCTCCTTTCTCTAATCAGTGGCTTTTGGCAGGAAAGGAAATGTTTTGTTTTGTCCACCAGGGAACTGTGGATGCTTGTAAAACTTTGACTAAAGCTTAGCCAGCAGAATTAATATGTTATGACCATATTGCAAATATTCCTGGTGTGTCTTCTTTTAAAACAAGACACTTCTCATGTTGAAAAATTAGCATAGGATATAAAATGCCCAAAACCTAATTGTTACCATTGCATGTACTGAAGTCCTGGCTGGTTTCCATGGAACCTGGGCAGTATTGGTGACTGGGTTTCAATTTTACATAATTTCCCTGATTCAGACTTGGACAACTTTGGTAATTTCATCAATAAATAAGCTCAAATGCAGTAAAATAATTTAATAAGAAATTAGATGTGTAAGTAAAACTTTGTCAAAACTTGTGGGATGTTTGCTGATTTTTCAATTAGGCAAAGACTTTGCCAGTTTCCTCCAGGTCCTTCCATGACATCCAGAATGATCACGTGTTGGGTAGAGTGAGATAATCTGCATCATCTGTCTGGAGTTAAATAAGTTATAGGGATGGTTTTCCTCTATAGTGAAGAAGTCAGATCAGTGAATTCCCTACAACTTCAGCTGTTGGACTGCATTATTAATGCCATGTACAGGGTTGGTTGCCAGTTCTTAGATTTGTAGTTGTTCATAGCCCCTCTTCCCAATGGATGTCAGAAAGAAAATTACACTTCAGCTTGTAACAAGAGGATTCTGAGGGTTTGACTCCTGCTGTGATAAATCATTTGAAAGAGTAGGTTCATCTTGCTGTACTGGTCTGGTAGCATCCTCGTTGTCATTCCCTAAGGAAAAAGGGATGTCATCCGATAATGGTTCTGATCTTCTTCCAGGAGAATTACGGGCTTCAGAAAAACGTCAAAACAAATTATTTTAAAAACCCCACTGTGTCTAGGAAGTCTATTAATCAATATTTAAATATTATGTGGATGTAAAATTACATATAAAGATAATATTCAAATGTTTGGAAATATTGAAAGAAGAATATCTAAAAGAAAGCAGGATTTCTGAATTACTTTCATATTCTGCATATTATTCACAGTTACATGTCTTAATTCAAATAATGTTTTCAGATTTAATGGTGTTGGGTTTTTTTAATACTATTTCCTATAGGTATAGGTTGTCAATGTGAAAGTATTTTTTTCAGTACTTTATTACAGAAATATATCAGAAAACATTATTTTCTGAGAAACACTTAAGTAGCTTCCTGGGGTTAAAACACATCATAAGCAAATGTATTTAGTGGAAGAAATTCTTTTTATAACTGGCAATATTCACTTCACAATTTCCCGATCAAGTCTTGTGATCTGAATTGAAACACTTGATGGAAGCAGGAAATGCTTTTTAAGTGTAGATTCATTATTTTTCATGTGATGGTAGCGGTTTTCTCCCCTTTCCTCAGCAATGTAGTTTTGTCTCTGGTATCTCTTTCAGTCTGCTAGAAAACATGATGCCAGTTTTAACAGACTGAAGTCTGGCATTTGAGTTTCCATTTGTTGATATTCTTTGTCCCATCAAAAGAGATAACATAGAGCAAAACTTTCTGTTTTAGGACAGATGGAGTCTGCAACTCCTGACTGTGTGCATTTGCTGATTCTATTACTGGTGTGGAGAGTCTGAACTGACTCTTCCTTAGTTACTCCAATGTACCAGCTCATGGAACCTCACTCTTTCTCCCACCTTGCATTTGAAGTGATCCAGTCATATGAAACAGGCAACACGCTTTGATTGCATATTGCAGAGACTACATAGGGAATCAAAGTCATATAATTATTGTAACAATACTGCACGGTGAGAGATGGGGAACAATCTCATGCAATTAATGTTTTTATTAAGAATCTCCTTTATCAAAGGAAATTCTTCAGAAACCAACAGGTTTAAAGTTATGCTTTGCTTCATCTACCCCTTTTAAATGATCAAAAAATAGCTTGTGTGTTGAAGAAGCTACTGCTCAGAGGTACTTCTATCAAATCTAGAATTCTGTTTTTATTTTTGAAGGTTTTACTGAAATAAAAAGATCACTCCTCTTTCTTCAGTTTTACTATGACACATACTTACCAGATAAAGACTGAAAAGACTGCACTGCAAATGCAACAAGAATCGATAAAAGAAAAGTTCCCATGAAGTAGATCTGTGACAGTAATTTTAAAAACATAGTTAGAGCAGTGCAAAGCCATGGTAGGGTTCCAAATGAACTGTGCATGTAATAAAGGAGCAATACATACCAGAGTAGAGTGTAAAATGTTGTTCCAGAGAACTCTCATGTAAAAATAAAGCAATGCTAATGAACATGGACTAATTGACTCTTGGTTACTATTATTCCAGCACCTACAACAAGAAGATTAAAACAACTGATTAGTTCTCCTCCATAATTTTGTGGCATCAAGAATCTGGGAATCTCAAGTGGGTTTGTGGAACCAGTAACACAGAAAAACAAACAAATATCATCCTTATCTCACAGATGGTGAAGTAAAAATTCAGAAAAATACCATCTTGAACTTATTAAGCCCAGAATACCATACCCTAGAAATGTATTTTTTATTTTCTTACTAGTCAACAATGGGTCTAAACATCCAGGCTACACCTGCAAAGCAGTCACAGTTCAAGTTCTAACTAATGTGAGTCAACAGCAGAAGGACTTCATTTAAAATTAGATGTACAAAATTTAGTTGCCTACACAAAACCCTAGTGGCTAAACCTCCTTTAGAGACCATGGGGTATCACAGAACGAAGTCAGAGCTTGAAGAGTGTTTTAGCTGACTAGCACAAGATACCTACCTCCTGTGGAGTGAGCTGAGCAGCTTTCTCAGTTCCATCAAATATGACTTCACCTACTAGGGGAGTTTAGATAGGTAATCACGGGCACCTAATTTAAGCTTCAATTGATTCTTTTCTACAAAGCTAAGGAGGAAATGGTGGGGTATATATATAGATATATACATTTTCTATATACATTTTGTTATAAATATAAAGTTGTAGATTGTGTGTATATATATATTTTTATATATACACACACATATATAAATATATAAAAGTATGTGCCCTTCTGGACAAAAGTGTATGACTATGGGAAAATCCTTCAGCACTGTCAACTCTGGCATTACTCTCACAGCAAAGCTGGTGGATTCAGCCCAAGTGATGGCAGAATTCAGACTCATGCTTACAATCCCAGGTGATTCAGAACCCCTGTGTATCTGACTGGTAGTTTCATGTGGAGTGGAAGTAATTTAGGGTACAAATTTAGGCTAACTGCAGTGAAGAACAATTTCGGCAAATTGTTGGTGAATAGACTAATGAGGTTTCAATGTTGGCATCATCTCCACTTTTTGGGGGTCACACAACACTCAGTAGCAAAACAGATTATAAACCACTCACGCTTGGTTCACAGACTCAACTATTAACCATTAGCTCCTCCTTCTTTAAATATTTGAAAGGCAATTCCACAAATTCGCCAAATATAGTGTAAGTTTCCCATTCCCACTGTGCTTTCCAGCACATGTTGGTTGGTTAGTGTCCAACACCTGGGTAAAGGATATCCAAGTTCTGTACTGGAACCAGAGCACAGTAGGTGGTTTGTGCATGAATAGTGCTGACACAGGCTGTTCAGGCAGCAGACTGTAACCTTCTCAGATGACTAATATTCTGTGCCACAATATCTGTGCCAGGCTGGAACATATTTGCAGACTCAATAGAAAGGATCGCTATTATCCCAGTTACACATTTTTGAGTTCTGTATTAAATTATGCTACATTTATAATTGAAATATTGGTTTGTATTGCACACAAATCATCAGAGCCTAACTTAGGAACTTAAATATATTTAACTAGAAAAGACCTCCTGGATTATTGAATCCAGTCCCTACTATTTCAGGTACCCACATATAATCAGGTCTCTTTAACAGGTATAAACTGAAATATATTTAGGGAATTTAAGAATTTCAAGTATGTTGACCTTAACCTGCCTTAAATCATAAAAGGGAACAAAGTTAATAATTACAGGAGTTGCTGTCCTCCAGAGTAAATGCTACTCACGTGGAAAACCAGAAGATGCTGATTAAGGATAAAAAAGACTCACCTGTAATACAGTTCCTGAAGAAGTGATGTATTACTGGAATGCAATGCTTGATCAATTTCCAAGTGATCCAGAATGTAGGAAGGTATGGAGTTGCCCTCTTCTACGACAAGGGCCAAATTAAAGAAACCCTAACGGTTAAAAAAAATGCACACTTTTTAAACATTAAATTTTCATATCTGTATTTAAGCACCAAGTATCTAAATAATTATAACTGTCTTCCCTAAATTTGTTTAGTATAATGTGATATCCACCAAATAATAATGAGAGCCCTTTCTCCTAACCGTATACTCAGGTAAATACTGAAAATGCAAAAGAAGTATTCAGATGTTGTGACACTGTTTTCTTAGCTCATATCTTTTTCCAGGTAGTTTCTGTCATATTTTTAGTTGCTCTTTAAGAACAGTCCCCATATCTGTCATATTTTATCTCCTAGAGAAATACAGACTGAAAGCAGAAATGGATTTCTGTTCTGTTACTGTTCAATTCCCCTTCACCTAGCTCTACAGATCAACAGCATCTGAATAGTGAAATTGAGAGCAGAAATTTCGTCCAGACAATTTAAGTCCTTTACCTTACAGTTTTGCCTATTTGGACAAGTCTTAGGCAACCCTGTGTCTCTTCAGAGTCACAAAGATAAACATACATGAGACGTTTTCCAGGATTCCCCATCACTTTGACTTTTATACTTTAAAGTAACTGTTCATGCATCTCTTCTTTCCTCTGCTAGTTTAGCAGTAATGTTTTGTCCCAATAACCTCAAAACAGAACCCACCCACACTATCTCTGGTAAGTTCATATACAATAAACCGTCTGTGGATAATGCCACAGGGACAGGGAGAACATAATATTGCACCCAGGACACTTCAGGAGGGCCTGAGAACAGGAAACTCAGTGGTGAAACACTGCATGTCTCTGGTAACGTGACATGGTGTATTCTTTAATTATAAAGCATTTTAAGATGAAACCTTCGTTAGTGAACAAAACTCACCCTGGGATTCACTTAACATAACAAGAGAAATAGACCAGTCTTCTTTTTTATATCCTAAAATGGCAGAAGACAGGACTGGAATACCACCCAGCAGTCTATTAATTCTTCCTCTTGCAACAGGAAAAATACCAAGGTCACAACAGAGTCAATTGTGCCAAGGTAAGGTAGCACTGAATTAGGCTACTTACCTTTAGCTTACAAAGCAGCCTAATTCTAGGACCATTCATCTATGCTAAGTTTATCTTCTCTTATGAAACAGCAATTACTGACTCACAAGATATTTTGAAATAATTGTAACTTATTCTAGCAGGTTTCTTTGGTGCAAATGAGGCCAAGCAGACGTACCAGTCACAGTTAAATTCTCAGATTGTTTTACACTCTGATGTTTTAGCACCTGTGACTGCAGACCCACCTGTGAATCTCCCTCCAAGGCAGCCTGTGCATACATCCGCATGGACAGCTCCAGGTCTTTAGACTGGTTCTGGTAACCATAATAGTAGAAATCACCCATCTTCAAATAAGCTGTGGAAGAAACCAGCACAAGATCATTCAGACTATTTGTAGCAATAGAATTAACCAACTCTTAATGTGATGGAGAAGTTAATAGTAATTCTATTTAAAGCACAATATTAAAAAACAAACGTACTCTTTCTCTCTGGTTGTCTCTGTGGCTACTTTATATCAGCCTCTCACTGAAAATATTTATCCTGGATGAAATCTCTCATTGTTTCTCTTTAAAGAATTTAGTGAATGACACTGCTTTTCCAAAAACTGAGACTTGAGAGTCTTTATATTGCATTCCTTTTTCACTTGCTGAATCTGTCGTTGGGCAACCTGAAGCCTTATTAGTCAGATGAGGCTTAAAACCGTGCCACCTATGTGTTTTCTCTGTACCTGACACTATGGTGACTGAACCCTTCCCAAAAGTTAGGGACTGTTGCTGCTGATAATTTTATTAGTTTCAAATCCAGCTCAACCCAGGACAACAGTAGGGATACAATTTTCCTGGTCTAGAAGGAAGCAATGCCCAGCAAATGTGACATTGCACAGTAATGAAATGCGTCAAAAGAGAGCGCATTGACAGACAGGAGCAAGCATAATGTTGCACTAATCTGTGCTAATGAATTTAAAAACTCCCGTACCTGTGTCTACATTTATATGACCTAAGCTTTCCTCAAGCGGTTTGAAACTCTTCTACACTTTCCCTTGTGCATCTACAGCAGCTACCTAGAAGTCCCACGTTTTCACAGGGACTGAAATGGAATGACAGTCCCATCCTATGCATCTGACCTTCAGAAGATTTTCTAATGTAAGCTTGTAGCAGTGGATCTACCAAAGGGTCAACCCAACTACACCTTGCTAAGCTGTCTACAACCTCCTCAGGAAAGCTGACAGTGGTTGTCAGCTCCCGTGGCTTCAGGCTATATCCACGTGGTATTCAGTTTCCACATATTTACATTTTCCACACTGTGTATTTAAATGAATAGCATGAATTATTTTCACACTCTACTTTTCCACATGCTTGTTACAAATCACTTAAATGCTCTTGTCAGACAGATCAATGTTTTCAAATATTCAGTAAAGTTTTCAGAGGCACCAAAATGACTTAGCTATTGAAGTCACAGATGTAGTAAAATTTAAGGCCTGAGGAATGTAACTTATTTGCAAATAGATCTTTTTTTTTAACAGAGAATCCTTTAGTTCTCCAAGGTAAGCTCTACTAGTGCTGATAAACTCTGTACCCTAAGAGAAAAACTAATAATAAATTAGATAAGGAATCTCTTAGCCTTTATTAGTTTCTCATGACTCAATTATGATATGGAAGTATATTTGCTTTTGGATTTTCCCTCTGATAAACCAAACAGCATGAGCTCCTAAAGTCTACTGCTTTTTTTTCTTAAACTTTGAGTCAAATGCTCAGATTCCTAAATATCTAGTCCTTCCTCAGGGCTTAGCTTTTTTATTTTATTTTATTAAAATTTTATCCATTTAATGCCATAAAAAGGAAATTTTCAGAAAACCTGTGCTGAAATACAACACTTTAATTACCTTTTCTCTCCTGATATGCCTATCAAAACTTGAAAAAGGAAACGTATGATTAGCAGGAATTAATCTTCCCTCAACTTACTTACTCACATAGAAGTTGTGACAAACAGTTTCTTAAATTTTAAAAAAAGTAAAATTAAAATTCAGAAAGAATTCCTTATACATACCAAATGATGGAGCATTGACTTGAGAAACAGAGAAATTGTAGTATCTCCAGACACAATCAGTTGCTAGGTATTTTCTTGCTAGGTCCTATAAAGAAAATAGTTGATTCGTTCATATCCCAGGTAAGAGACTAGGATCACATTATCATTAACAAGTTCTCCTTCAGGATAATGGGTTGTGAATACATTTACTCACTGGTCTTTCTTCACAGATGTGTGCTAAATTTGACTGTGACACTTCAATCCCAGTTTCAGCTGCTAAAATGTAATGCAGGAGTGCTTCATGCCTAACATTAGATAAAATAAATTAATGAAAAACCTTACAAAAATAACATGCATTTTAGTTACAGTTTAAAAAATCCTGAAAACACTAAATAGATTTATAAAATTGCCTATGAGCAAAATTTTGGTACAAAGTTTAAGAGCAAGAGGCTGGAAAACCCATGCAACAGCGACATACACAGGCAATGCTTGGTGTAACCAGCCATGCTGGATCTCAAGAATTTGCAGCTTTTTCCCTCTTGCACTGAAGCAAGACTGGCTCCAGTGTGCATTTACTCTAATTGCCAGATGGATGGGAAGGAAGAATTGATACTAAGACAAATTATCTATTTAAATGTTTTAGATAAAACATTCTTAAAAGGCTCTACTTTCAAAAAATCTGTAACTTAGTGGTGTATGTATCTGCCTAACATTCATCTGAGTATTTCTTTGGTAGGCTTTACCTTTCATTTATGTGACTTGTTTTTTCTTGCCTTTTCAGACTGAGCTTTTGCAAACAGGATTTTTCTTTCCTTATATTTGAATGTATGAACAGAACAACAGTCTCTGTCCCTCTAAGGACTCTATGCATCTCACTGACTGTGAAGTAAGTAGTAAAATTTATTATTGCATTCCCAGTATAGCAATTCAGTATTCTGATACTAGACGAGAGTATCTCATATTCTCTGCCATTCATCTACTCTATATTATGAAGAACATGCCTTTAAAATTAAGAGGAAGTCTTTAAATCATGTGTAGTTTTAAAATCACAAGATAATAAAAAACCCAATTTGTGTGCTTTTTTCCTTCTCAAGCTTCCTATTAAAGAGTAATGCTGCCAATGATCTGCTCCACAACACAAAGGTAAAACCATGGCAAGCTTCAGGGTTCAATGGCTTGTTTAACTGGAAGCACATATGGTCAAATACACATTTAACTTCAAGAGTAGGTGCTTAAGTAGGTGCAAAAAAACTTTAAATCAAATTGTGAAAGCAGTTGTCCCTTACAGAACTAGCAGGTGTAACCTCCTGTTCTCCAGCCGTTTCTGCATGATTACAAATGATTCCTTGTACTTGCCCTGTAAAAACATCTAGTACAAGAGAGACTTGGGACTACACGAGGAATTCAGAAGAAAGCTGGGAAATTGGTTCATCTGATCCTTAAGCCTCAAAGGGCAACTAAGAAAAGAAATCACATTTACAGCCTTTAAATCAGTCTTTGTGGATCAAAGTACCATGACAGATGCGTAAAACGTGTCTGCAAACAATGGATGGAGAACACATTACTTGGTCTGACTGGCAGTGCAACAACTTACACCTATGCAATTTACACCCTGGCATCTCAAGTAGGACTCCAGCAGATTTTCCCTCCTGCCTGTGGAACCCAGACTTTCTGGAATCTTAATGTTCTACCTGTCATCTACCTGTGGACTGCAAAGTGAGCTGGGCAGAGTCACAGGCACAACAGAACACACTACAAAAATAGCAACAGAGATTTTCAGTGTTGAAAACTGAGCTCAAGTCTAAGGAGAAATGTGAGGACTGAGTAAAAAGACACTTCTTCTAGGAATGGGTTACTCCAGAACAGTCCACTGACAGTTTCTTGTAGATCTCCTTAGTCTGAAGCAGTAATTCAGTACCTACAGGGGGAAGCTGCAGGACTAAATGAGCCATTGTTTTAATCACATATGACAGTCTGATGCTTGTACACACAGTTTCTGATGCTCATGCCTACAGAGGCTGCAAAGATGGAGCATTAACCTGGACAATATTTCAAAATCTCTTGACTGGCTCATTGGATATTACAGCCACCTGTCACACTTACACAAAAGACAGTATTAACCACACACACAAAAAGGAACAAATCGCATCCAACAGCCTGGGTTTTCATGACACAGAATTATACAGAAGAGAGAAAGCAAAATACAAGATTTGTTACAGATATAGTAAAAGTGAAAGGTTTTCCTCTGGTTAATCCAGTACACATTGCACAAATATTATGGGATGAGAACCGTGGACAGTTGATACAACTATTTCACACTACAAATCCTTGTTTTTCACTTGATTCTGTCAGAACTGTTGAATTACATTTTGGGTCAACTCCTCCTTTCCTTTATGTCAGTGGACGTTTTGCAACTGATTTCTGTAGTGCTACTACTTTTTCTTTCTTTGAGGTGATGGCCCATTATTAATTATTTTATCTTGTTATAATGTAAGCGAAAAACAGAAAATAAAGGGAATAGAAGAAACATACCATGAAAGGTCCAGATAAGCATTGAGAGCTTTTCTGATTACATGACCTAAGTAGCCATTCTTCTCTGCAATGTGTTTTGCCCAGCTGTGGAATAGAACAAACAAAAAATGAATGGTTGTGCTCCAGTAATGTTATCCCAACTCATGCAGACTCAAAGAACACAAAAGGACATGGGATCACCCTCTGACTTCTTCTGTAAGACAAACTATGGGATTTAGCAGTTGTCACTGCATCAATCCTGAAACAATTGACTAAGAACATGAAGTCCATTCATCTCTATGAGTGTAGAGACTTCCTCTGTTTTTTTCTTGGAAATGTTTTTTTAATAAAACAAACATAAGTTAATAGGTGCTATCAATAATTATCTGCCTGGTTTTTTATGCAAAATACCAATTCTACCACATCAGGAGACTGATATTTCTTGAAAATCAAAAAAAAAGAGCACGGCTTTGTTAGATACAGCCTTTCAGAGTTGTTTGATACAATCTCTCTGAGTTGTTCTGGAAGAAGAAAGTACTAGAAGTACCCAGTATCTCTCAAAATCTACTGGTCATTTAAATAATACACATACTCATGCAGATCAAACATTCCTGCAGAAGAACCTTTTGCCAAGGAGGTAATCACTGTGAAGTACAAGGCATTTAGACTATGGACTTAAAAATCACCAATAATCAAAATAATCACATCGGAAATATATTCTCCTTTAATAAATGGTCTCATTACTTACATTACAGCTTTTTCTGGATCTCTAGGGAAGTCTTCCATGTTTCCTGTGATGTAATACAGAGAGCATCGTAAAGTCCCTTCGATGTGTCCTCCTTGGGCAGCTTTATAGAAATAGCGTGCAGCAACTGTCTGTGAAGAAACAAGACACAATTAGCAACTCTGCATTATTAATGTTTATTGAGATTTCTTCCTCAGGACTCAGTTCATCAAATGAATTAAAATAGGTAGCTGGCTAATGAGGGCAAGACAGTTTAACTACTTTTAATGTATTTAGATGAAATGAATTCTTTCTTCTAACTTTTTAATAGTTTAGGCTAGAAGAACTTTTGAAAAACATGTATTTGGGCAATATATGGAACAGCAAAGTGTCTAAACATTTAACTAGCTCTTGCTAACATAAAATCTTGCACACACTGACAAAAGTAAAATTAGCTACTCACTAGCAGGAAGATTATTAAGGCATCCTGGAGAACAGGACTTTTGCACTTGCAATGCCAAATGAAGGCTGTGAAGCTGCAGCAATGCTTAGTATGTTCAGTGGAGCACAACCACAGTGCTCAAATCTTTGAAACTGGTTTATAGAAGATAACACAGATTGATTAAGCAGGGTCAGAGCTACAGAAGTGGGAAGGCTGTGTGCCTCCATATTTTACCCTCAGAAACTGTAATTGGTAAACCAAATCAGCATACAACCTGAAATAATTTATTTCAGGAAATTTTTAACCATCAGGATATGTTTTCTGTTAGTGAGCATGGACTACACAGTATCCATCACAGCCATAACTTCTTGCCCTTGGCTTTGATGAATAAAGAAATCTGCGCACTTTTAGGTGTACTCTTATAATCAGTCCACTCTGAAATGTGTATTTTGCTCCTTGGGGAAGGAAAATGTGTTTGCCAGATGCACATGTTGGTGAGCACTGCTGCTGTTGGCAGCAGAAATGCTTACTGTCTGGAGTATATCCAGATCTCAGAACTCAAAGGCCACACTGGAAACATTTTTTAGCTCCAAGTATGAAGTCTGCCTGCATTTATTACAGTCTACCTCACCATATTTTTGCTGCTGTTCACACACTACCTAGTTAATTAAAATAAATATAAAGTAGACCATTCCTATTAGGGGAAAATTTATTTTGCACATACGTTAATGGATTCTGTCACAGAAAAACAAAATAAAATACTGCCATCTACCAGGACTGTATCAAATAGTTACACTTTCAAGCCTGGATTGGAGGCCTCTCACTGCAGTTTTGAGGCTCACAGAAGCTATGTGAATGTAGCATAGCTGCTCATGAGTTCAGGGACAAGGTTGTGCTGCTTTCAGTTATTGTGGAATCCTTTCCCTATAAACTTTCCAATCCAAAACTGAGAACCCAGAAGGTCACATGATGTGAGAGCACACACTATCCTTTCTGGCTGCTGTCACTGGAAGGAGGAAAGCAGAAGCAGTCACTGGAGAAAAACCTGTACCTGTTTTGTTTCTAAGTTAAAAGAATACAAACACATGCACATAATTTTAACTAAGATATGTGAGCAACATCTCTCTCCCTAAGCAATCTGACTGAATCCCTCAGTAAAACCCCTTTTTATGATAAAAGGTATCAAAATCCAACTCGGGGTGAACAGAGCAATCTCAAGAATGTGGCAAAAACTTCTAAATTGGGTCCTAATGTACCAAATAGTACCATTAAATATTTACTCACTTGATTTCTACCAGGTACTCCGGGGTAAATCCCATCTAAATATAGGACACCAAGGTTGTATGACGCATCTGGATTTCCCAATTCTTCAGCAATTAACCAGTGTTTGGCTGCTTTTCTGTAGTCTCTTTTAAAATTGTGGTAATACCATCCCAATCCATTCACTGCCTGGGGCAGGCCCTTAGGGAAGGAGAAGAGCAGTCTCAGGTCACACAGTTGATGCTGCTTTTGGTCACTTCTGGGACTAGGGGTTATAAAAGTCTGCAGACTTTTTTCCCCCACTACTCTACTTTGTGGCCTCGTATTTAGAGTGAGGAATAAGACTCCAGTGTCATCTTATTCTACAGAGTCTCAGCCATGTGTGCTGACTTTCACTTGTTGACAAGAACAAACTGTGACTATTTTTCCCGTTTCCTCTTCAAAGCCAAAACAGGACACTTATTCTTGTGAACTCCCAGAAACTGGTTGACAGGATTAGCAATCAAAAAACCTACTTCTTTTAAACTAGAACATTTTCTTGAGAATAAATAGAAAGAAATGAACACAGAACTTTGTAATGCTGCTTTCAAAATGCATTTCACCAACATCATACAGATCTGCTTAAGATATTGCTACTTGCTATTACCAAGTTGCATCTTTGCATCTTGGCTCAAGAGGAGAAAATCTTGAGAGAGTTTTCATTTTTGTTGCAATGAGTCACCACCTTCTTGCATAAACTGGTGGATCATATAGGGCTGTAAATATGCCAGCAGTGTTACTAACGTGCCCATTAAAATGCAAAAGATGTTAAGCTTTTCAATAATTATGATGTTGTTTTCATATAGAAAATGTGCACTGAAGCATAAGAACCTAAGTATCTGAGTTCAAGGAGAGTAAGGAAATTGATGTCTCTAGGAGTCTTCCAGGAATCTGTTCCTCAGATCCTTAATCAAGGGAATTTTGATCACACCATAAAAGCCTCTCAGTTTATTTAAGCCTTTCCCAAACAGGCAGTAGAACAGATAGTCTCTCTCCTGTTTCAAAGGAATCACAGAACTGGCAGAAATCTTTTCTGATGGTGGTCAGCAGTGAAGTCCTACCGTCATAATCAGTAGTTTAGCTAATTGTGGTTCTAAGAGCTAGGAATGTATTCAAGGTCTGGGTACTCTTTCATTTCTATTCTAAGGACCAAATCATGGACTGGGTCATCTGGCTGTACTAGATCATTAAATGGAGTGAGACTCCTCTGCTCTGTGGTGCTTGTCAATGTTTCTCCCTATTATGGAAAAAACACACGAGGCTTTGGGACATCCAGGTCTTCTCCCTTAATGCTTAGGAACATGAGGCAAAAACATACTCCTGGATCAAATATTCACTCTGTAAATCACTTAACTAAAATTAAGTTCCAAAAGATGTAAGTAGAGAAAATTCTTTTTCTTTCACAGAAATTTTTGCTGATTTTGAGTGGTCTAGTCTCCCAGCTTGGGAAAATAAGGCTTTTACCATTCATGGTGAAGATGTTGGAAGTAGCAAGCAGTATTGACAGAGAATTATGCTAACAGGCATTTTATATAAATCAGAGTTCAGTGTTATTAGCACCTAATACACCTAATACCTAATAATAGAACTACTACAATAAAATATTTATTGCATTTTACCTTGGCTGCTGCTTTCTTCATCAATTCCAATGCAAGCTTTATATTCTTTTTCACACCTTGACCCTAGAAAATGGATATGTGAAACAATCATTGTTTACAAATGCAGGCTGATAAAAATTCACTTATGTGCATACAGAATGCCTTTTAATATTGATACTATTACTTACTAAGTGTCATTCAGCTTTACACAGTTACAACAAAACAAGTAGCTTTGTGTTCATCCTTCCTTCACAGCTTTACAAACTCTCAGTGATTCTAGAAACAATTATTTCACCAGTATATTCAAATGATTTTTATGGGTAAATAATATCACAGATCTTTAATTCTGAGCAACTTAGGAAGAATGAATAGCATTCAAAGGGGCATAGGTTGTGCACAATGTGGCAGAGAGAGCTCTCAGCTTTCCTGAAAAAGGATGTTAGAGTGCCTCTACAGGAAATACAGAGATGTCATGCTTATGATGTCCACATAAAATAATTCCAGACACAGGTCAAACAGATTACATGTGCTCAAAATTAATACAAGCAAAACTTAAGCAAGCATTTTATAGAGAAAAACTCTCCACTGTCAAAGGAATGAGATTAAATCCTAAACAGTTCCTCACTAATATTTCTAACCTTTAGTGCTCTTGAATGTCTTATGGGTGACATCACTTAGCTGATACACTTTATTTGACTCAGGTGGGGTTATGCTTCAGTTTAGCCTCTTCTGTCTACGGCTTCTAGCAGGGAAAAACTAACTGCATGCAGAGATAATTTAATTCCAACTAAAAAACATCCCAGAGATCTAATAAAGGGCATTCGAAGAAAGGATCAAACTTTTACTTACATCTCTATACAAAGCGTATGCCTATTAGCTGGTTGGATTCTTGAGGTGACAAGACATTAGGAAAAATTAGGACGCACAATTTGAGTGGTATTTTGATCCTGAATCTTGCTAGGAACAAAGTAACTAGACTGTTTTTTACTTGCTCTTTTTAAAATTTTTGTGCCTTTTTGGTAAAAATCAACATTAGCTTCATAACTATAGATTTATTTTCAGAGTAAATCTAAAAGCACTTGTACATACTTTTACTGTGTGCCACTGCAGATAACTCAGTAACATCACGTTATAGGAATGATTATTTTGAAGTGAAAACATGAAACATGACGTACCTTGAATAACACAATCGCGTAATCATATATTAACACAGGATCTTCTGTTTCTATTGCACCCTTTGCATACCATTCTATTGCAGCTTCAGGATTTTTTGCTACTCCTTGTTGGCCCCAAAACAGCATCTGAGCCAAACGTTGCTAAAAGAAAACAACATAAGCAGTAATGCTAAAAATGCTGGTACTGAAACTGGAATTGCAGGAGAAGACTTTTGCAGACTTAGATGCATTTCAAATATGTGAAGAAACTAGTTATACATCCTCAACAGTTTGAAAATAATTGGTTATCAGGAATAATCAGAGGACTTTCCAGTGGTGGAATGTACTGATACTAACTCTACAGCACGGTTATTTTTACAGCTGACAGTATCATAGAAGTCTGGATTGATTTCAGTGCAGAGGTAAGTGATAGATTTGATGCATGTAAATGGCTCAGTATTACAATATATTGTTGCTGGTCTCAGATCAGCAGCAGTAATTGCATTGTATCAAATACAAAGCCAGGGAAAAGGATCAGAGATGGAGGTTGCCAAGACTTGACAACTCTTCCCTTTTGCCTTGCATCATTGTTATGGGAAATAGTTCAAGCTTGGAAAAAAAAAAGCAAGTCTGAGTGGAAAGACAAAATGTTTGTCCACTGTCCTCTGCAACTTTCCTGTGTGGTCTATAGATGAACATTCCTGAGTGTGTCTAAAACCAAGAAAGGGGAAATTTATTACTTTATACCTGTGCAGCTGCATTGCCTCTTGTTGCTTCATGTTTTAACCACATAAAGACATCACCATTTTCTTTTGTTTGAGCTCTTAGCAGTTCATCATCCATCAGTCTTATTGTTTCAACAAATGCCTGAAGAGTAGGTGAACAGAAAAAAATTAATTTCCACATGAATTTCACAACGAATTTCTACATCTGCTGCCAAAATGAAAATGTTGTCCATTTCCTGTCTATCCCTAAAAATTTATGATCAGTTCTGGGTTTTAAAATTCTCATCACTCCTCTGCTGGTCAGTGCCTTAAGAACTATTCTTATATCCACTATAAAAACATTTACTGCTTTGTTCCAAAACTGTAAGTCCACTCTACACTGGAAAGATACGCCAAGACACCAAAAACTGGAAAAAAGGAAACCCCAAACCATCTTTTGGTTTTAAATGCACTTAAAAATTATGAAGAAGTGTTTTTAAGTCTTTTAAGGCTTTTTAATTTCTATAGAAATCTCTTTCAAAAGATAAAAATAGGCTGGCAGAAAGCTTGATGAAGACCCGACCACAGCACTCTTATCTAGTTAAGTCTGCTGATTTTTAGTTCTTCAGCAATTAAAATCTATTTTTTGTACAATAATCATTCTTTCTGATAAGCCAGGATTCTAGCACTAACTTACCTTCACTATTCTTTACAAATAAAGTTGTGCTATCTCCTGTTTAGCAGCTTATTCTAAAATCATTTTATTGTAACTTTATCAAATAACTATTTGATAAATAGTTATTCCATTTGATTATATAGTCATATAGTCCAAGTCATTCCATTTGATTATAGAAAAGGTGTAAGTATGGAGAGGACAACTCATCTTTTGCAGGAACTTCATGATATCTGACTACTGAAACAGCAGATCAGTTGCTTAATAAACACATCCAATTATATTAATAATTAAAAATCTGAGTGAGGATTTAGGGCCCAAGAATAAGGTTTGGACTTTAATGAAAGACAGGCTTGTGGACAATTCTGAGGATTTGAGTCTGATTTTGATTCCCCCTTCCTAAGAAACACAGTAATGACACCTACATATAATTTTGGGGATTTTGTAACAATCATTGAATCATAGAATGATTTGGACTGGAAGGGACCTTTAAAGATCACTTAGCTCAACACCCGTGCCATATGCAGGGACGTGAATCACATGAGCTGGTATGTGTAAATCAAGACAAAAATCTTCTGGCCACATAATATGAATATGAAAAATAACTTGCACAGAAAACAAATTCATATACACTTATAACTCTTTTACCTGTTCCCCTTTTATATTGTGTTGATCCAGGGATGTCTTTATTGCAATATTACTGTAGTAAGCATATGACAGCTCCAAATCAAGTGGATAGTTATTAATACCTTGGTAATGTTTATAGCCAAGATTCATCACAGAAAGTCTCTCGTTCCCCTGAGCACCAACCAAACTATACAGCAGTCCCTGGCAAAAATCAACAGACATAAACAAGAGTGAATTCACTGCACATCTCACAAGTTAAGCACTTTGCAGGAGATTTACAGGGAACAGAATGTTCATAGCAGTAGCTGATATACCAGCTACATCATGTAAACACAGTTACAGAAGCAAGCACAGCCCTAAAGTAGTTAAAATGTTTGCACAGAAAGACTTGAAAGAAAAACTAGGCTCTATACTTTTCAAGTATTGCATTTATTCTGTCACCACTAAGTGTGCGGCAATTTTTTAACATCATTTTACTACAGTGTTGTTTATACTCTGACACTTTTTATACTCAGCAGTGACTTAACTAGTCCCACTGACGCCAGCTGGAGTTTTCACACTGAATTCAGTGGAAACATATGGAAGCTAACAAACAGCATTTCAGAATCTTACCCTAGAGATCTGACAGGACTAGTAGGATGGGATCAATGGCTGATAAAGTTTCAGCACAAATCTCCCTTGAGGTACATATTGGTCTATGCACCACATATTTGCCAAAAAACATTTTCAGCACTACTACTATTTTTCACCTGCACAGTAATAAAACCAGTGGTGTCCCATCTGTCTGGATATTAAATTGTTTCCTACACTATCTGAAGCAGATCCAATGATGAAATGACTTAGCCTCCATAATTAGCACTAGGTATACTCTATAGTTAGGGTATAAAGACGGTTCCTGTCTAGGGTTTCTTGTTTTTGAAGAATTGCAGGTGAGCTTGGTGTCTGATTGGCCTGTCAGGGGTTCTGATTTAGTGTCCTATAACCACAACAGACAGATCTGCTATTTCTGTGAGTGTTTTATATTATACTATTACATCACAATTAAGTATCTGTTGGCAATTTTAGTGTTGCCTTCTTCCCCTAACATATACAAACCTTCCCATTTGACCTTGAATCACATTGAAACATTTCAGTTATTTGCAACCTAAGAGGTCAGGAGTTCTCAAACTCTGCAGTTGCTCAGCTGAAGCACGGTCACTTTTTTACACAAAGAAAACTGTTTTACTTTGGTTACCCTTGCTCATTTGACCATAATATACTCAGTGTCACATTGCTGCAAACTCTAAAACCAGACTTCTTTCCTGACTGTACTACACAACCTTTCCGCTTTAGATTTACCTGATCTGAGACTTTTTTCCTGCCTGTCTTCAAATGACTGTGGGTGACTCAAGGGCTCTTACTCATCCTAGCTCCACAGTGACTAGGAAAAGCAGTACTCTCTATGATATTCACTTTACCACCATTTTTAGGTCTTTACTAAGTCACTGATTTCTTTGTTCTGCTTGAGCAAGATAAAGACTCCCACCATCAGGCCTTCATAAAGATATCACTGCCATCAAGGTATTTTTTAGTAGCTTTATTGGAGAATCCCTTCAACCACCACCTGGAAGGCCACTTCACTGTTTTTAATTCAATTGATCATCCCATTTCTTAACTGCCTTTAAAGGTAATTGATTTCACAGTCAGAACATATTAAATATAGTACCTTTACATGATCCACAGACACACCGAGCCCGGTTTCAAATATAACTGCAAGGAAATAGGAAGCCTTATGGTATCCACAACAACTGGAATCCACCAGGAGAGGGACAGAGGAGCCCAGATTGCTGAGGCCATTGGCGCTGGACAGACCTTTCACAACCTTCTCAAATATCCTCCGGCCAACTTCTACAACTGTATCGGTTCCATCTTCTAACACTAAAAATAAAACATAGGACACACAGTTAATGCAAGAGTTAGAATTAGGAACCAATTTCCCCTCCTTAATTTAATAGGACTCACACTGGTTCTGTTATTTGTTATGCTGAAAGGTATTCTCAGTGCAGACAAATAAAATTCCTAGAGACAGAAGGTATTATTGAATATGAAGGGTGAATAAAAATGCAAAAGATCATCTCGAAGTAACTAACCACTAAAAATATAAGGATATTTCTATGATTCCTTCTAATCAGCCATCCTTTCATCTGCAGCATATTACAACATATAAGCCACATAACACTCCTTTATTAAGTTAGCTGATACAAAAAAAAAAGTATAACACATGAACTTAAAGGATACTAAACTACACAGCAAATATTTTTGAGTTATATAAGAACAATAATAATAATAATAAAAAGAAACATGATTACCATCTAGACTACTGAAATCCATCCCTTGTAACAGTTTAAACAAAGTGTGGTACTTTTCCCTGAGCTCTTTTCCCCATATAAAAGCATCACATTTGGATTTTTCTCCATATTTGTGAATCAGCTTCAAATAATAGTTTTCATAGTAACCTAGAGAAAACAACATATTTCAGACATGAATGCTGACTTCTTGGTCTTGAAAACAAGTTTCTGACAGAAAAGAAGATGGTTCTAGTAAACTAAAAATTCATGGACAAGATGAACACACTCTTAACACAAAGCAGTGCTGAAGACTCACCCAGCTAGCACAGGCCCCTTACAAACACATTTAGATTTCTTCTTCCATACTCTGGTCACAATGCATATAATCAAATTCTAATTAGAACCATAAGCTAGTTTTCAGCATACACTTAAGCTATGTCATTCGTCTTCCACCAAAGCACTGGTAGAAACCAGTGAATTACTGAATGTTAGGTAACTGTGGAAGAAACATTCCAGCAACACCCACCCATTTGCCTTCAGGGTCATTTTGAAAATGAAATGCAATTGCATAGGGTACATAAAAGCTTAAAAGTATTTCTTTATCCCTTTATGCACCTGTCCTATTAGAGAAGACACATCAAAATGATTTAAGTTTTTTTATTCTATGACACAAAACTATTTGCAGGGACAAAACCCCAGTTCTAGCCACCAGTGACAAGACCAAACTCTTCAAACAGCATTTTTTTCTTGCTGTGGCTGAATTCAAGTTTACTTTTGATGATCACTATCCAGATTATTAAAGGAAAGAAAACAGGTCTTCAAAGACGACAGTTTAAAATTCATGTCATAGATCAACACTTACAACTTCCGTGCGTTTTTTCACCTTGCTTTACAATATATCTGTAGTCATAAACTATTTCTTGAATGTCCGTACATCTCTCGTAGTAAAGTTCAATTTGTTCAACTGTGTCTTTGTCATGAAGAGGGTTAGAAATCTATAAAAAGGCAAATGATGGATAAATGGCATCCCCAGTATCTGTTGTTGTGTATGCTCAGCTAGAAAGATGCGTTGTACACAAATAACAAAAGGAAACAGATTGTTCACTACAATCAGCTTATCTGGCACATCATATTAGTGTGTCAGACAACCTGATGCTGGCCACAATAGACTACTGTCTATTTAAATGGTCAGCATAATCCAAAAATCACAGATAAATTTCCAAAACTGGCCAACCCCATCTTTTACCATCAGTTACATCAAAACCATAGATTAATCAAATGTGTCCAATGCTGTATATTCAGAAACTCTGAGAACAGAGCAATACCAAAAATACGTCCTTACTAAACACAGATTTACAAACGCTGCTTTACATACTCACTTCCTAAAGTATTATCTTTTAGCATTTGAAATGGGAACTAATATTGCTAGATTTCAACAGAAAATTATCATATATGACATATGTTCCTAGATACTATTGTGCTTCATAGCTAGTTTATCACTTGATGAGAACTCCATCTGAAAAAAAAATAGAGTATAATATTTAAACACTTCCAAGTAGTGCTCTTACTTACCTGTTCTGTTTCCAACACATTGAGACGATAGTATTTCACAGGTCCAAAGAATGCTTCAATACCATTTACATACCCACTGCCTCCAAGAACAAAGTATCCAGCAGTGTCATCATAATAGAAATCTTCCCTGAAACTTGAGAACAGGAAAGAGAAGTAAGCTGACTAACTAGAGGTACTGTGAAAGAAGAAAGAGAAATTAGTATTTCCCACAATTTCCGCAACTGACAGTCTCAAGCTCATTGCCAGTATCTTTTTCTTTTCTCATCTGTTTATTCTCAAAATCTACTCTGAAATTTAGTGTGATAAATTTTGCAGTAAATTTAACAAATTCCTTGTCTACAAACATACTAAACCAGCAGGGTGATTTATTTTTCTGACCTGAAAGTATCTTCTAATATTTTATGCATCGTTACTCAACCTCAATTATTTCAGTTCCACCTTTCCCTTTCACTTTTCTAAAATCAGCATATGAAAATTTAAGTTATCTTTCTCCTACAGTTATTATCTGCAACTTATCAATTTCTGGTTTTTAACGCATAGCAGAGAAGGAATAACCCTCAAGTCTGCCATACAGTTCACTGTTATGGAGTTCCCTTATTAACAGTGGCATTTTTCAATTATTTGCACAAGAGAGAGTCCATCTTAAATTATAGTGAAAGAGAACAACTAAAGATTCATTAAAAAATTATTCAGTTGCTTAGAATAAGGGACACAGAAAGAATACTTCTGGTAGCAATTTTGCTCTTTAGCTAAGCAAACTAAGTAACAATTTCCCTGGTGAAATACTACCTCTCACAGTAACAGTAAAACTAGACTTCAGTAAGGCCAAAAGTTCATTTGATGACTGATCCTAATGCCACTGACCTGCCAATCAGTTTTTAGTGAAGGTTATCAGACTCTGGTACTAGACCATGCACCATGTTAACTCATAGCATTAACAAAAATATTCAGCTCGTGCTTAATGTAAGCACAGTAATGCAACCGGTTTCGAAAGCATAGTGTGGAAAAAGACCACAGACATTTTGAAAATCAACTGGAATCTCAGTTACAAACTTGTGCTCTCCTTCTCCTGTTCTCTGTATCTGAACATACGCACACATATTACTCCATAAAGGGAAAATGCTGCTTACGTAAAAGATTGATGATGATGTCTCTTCAAATTCTTCCCAACACTGCTTACTTCTATCTAAAAGAGTACAAAATATTAGTTAAAAGAAATGGTATAGGGTACATTTATTACAGCATCAAGTTGCTCCGGGGAGGGGGGTTTAGATTGGATGAGAGGAAATATTTCGTCACTGAAAAGCCTGTCAAGCACTTGAACAGGCTGCCCACGTAAGTGGTGGAGTCACTGGAAGTGTTTGAGAAATGTGTGGATGTGGCACTCAGTGCTATGGTTTTAGCTGATATGGTGGTGTTTGGTCCAAGGTTGGACTCAATAATCCTTGAAGTCTTTTCCAGCCTTAATGATTCAATGATTCTTGTTGATCCACAGCCCAAAGTCCTTCAACACAGGGCTGTTCTCAATCTACTCTCTGCCCAGCTTATGTTTGTGCTTGGGATTCCCCTGACCCAGGTGCAACACCTTGCACTTGGACTTGTTGAACATCACAAGGTTCACATGGGCCCACCTCTCAAACCTGTCCAGGTCCATCTGGATGGCATCCCTACCTTCCAGCATTTCGACTACACCACAGAGCTTGATGTCATCAGAAAACTTGATGAGGGTGCACTCAATCCAACTCAATCAATCAAAGTTGATTTCTCAAAGCCAGATGGTCTGAACAACTCCTCACAACTTCTAATTTTATATTTTTCCTTCTTTTGCTATGTGTGAGCATGTACAATATATAGGATTTCTCTCAGCCTTAGCTTCTAAGGAGTTTGTCAGAGGCATAATCAAATTATACAAATTGATCCTGTAATTCAGTAGCAAGCATACCTGTCCACCCTTAAAGGAGAGATCTAGTCGAAACCACTGCTTCAGAGGAAGGCTGAAGCTAGTTTTCACTGCAAGGTCATCCCCTCTCACGAGATGCATCTGAATATGTACATAACCTGACAGCAAGAAAGGAAGAAAAAGGAAATAAACACCACAGAAACATTAACAGCAAGAATGGGTTTCCTAATGTGCTGTTCACAGTGATTCTGTCCACTTCATCCTCTTCACCATCAACAACAGAAATCTGGGCACTCTCCAAGCCATACATCGGCTCTCAGAGAGTCCCACAGACAGGGCTCCACATTGCAGTCACACATCTCAGATGCTGATGCTCAGGCTCCCACACGAAACCACGGACTGAAAACCAGCTGTCTGAGGGTTACACAAACTAAACCCAAGGCAAACAGGGAGGCTGCCACAGTCGATCTCAAACATCAGAAAGCGGTCGTGACTTGCAAAAAACAGCAGAAAGGACCAGTAAACATTAGCATCCACTCAGCATCCAACCGGTGGCATGTGACTGCAATGATCAAGTACAAGATGACTCTGCCCTCCACTTCCTGGACCTGCAGAAGCTAGACTCATCATCTGAGCTTTAAGACCAGAACAGGCTATTATAATAATCTAGTCTAACACTGAGAGTAAAACTGTCCCTAAAACCTTGCCAAGCAAATCTCATATCAAGCTGGTAACTTCCATTTTCTTTTTTTGTTCTTCAAAGAAAAGCACACAGTTTATAATGGATAGATTAATTATCAAAATTGGCTACAAGACAGAGAAAATGAAAATGACAAAAATAACAGAGAGGAAGAGGTCGGTTGTCAAACTTGCAAAGAAGGAGAAAAAAAGTGTATTATGAGAAAGCCAGGTGTGCACCTTTAAAACTCCGCATGCTTATTTCCTCTGTGAGCCTGACAGCCCAGCTGTCTTCTGACAAGAACAGACCCCTACTGCAAGTGTTGCGAGACTAAGACAGTGCTACCTCTTAACTTTCTTCTGGATCAGGGAAACAGACTGATTCTTGAACATTGCAATGTAGGCAAGACCTTGAATGATTTTGACTTTTTCTGAAGCTACTTCAAATTATCAAAATTTTGCATGTTGTATGTATATAGCAATTAAGATCAATTTAAAATAACGCTTTAATAATAAAAAGAAAGCTTGTTCATTGAGGTAAAACTGTTTAATCTCAGCATATGTTCTGGGCTGTAAGATTCAGGCTAGTCTCCTGACAAAGCAGACATTTCCTGAAGTTAGCCAAGACTAGATGCTATGCAACTACATCTCAGTTTTCTCCTGTAAATTTAGTAGCTACTCGCCTACTGAGACACTATAGTCAAAAAGTAGCATTTTGCAAAGGATCAATTTCACAAAACAGGTCTGATATTTTAATAAACGTTATTCCTAGGCACAGATCTATAAAGACTGTATTAGACCTCTTCTGAAAGCCACTAATAATATCCCTTACCTTCCTCATTTAGAAATACAGCAGGAGTACCATACATTTCTTTTGAATCAATAAAATAGAGTATACCACACAGATCCTTTTCACAGTGATGGAGCAGATATAGCCAGATTGAAACGGTGAACCTGCATGAGCAAAAAGAAACAAAAAATCCACTCCTGATGAGAAATCTCTCTATATAATTTGAAAAGCATGCATTTCACTTTAATTTAGCAAACCTGTTTCATACATGCAATCTTCAGAATAGAACACATCCTCTGCAGTGAAAACCTTCAGAACAACCACACGTAAGACTCTTGGATCTTTGATCTCTAACCGCAGACTTTTGTGGTAATAACAGGAGAAGAGAGTAAGGAAGCGTTATCTGAATCAATTCCCGAATGCTGGGTCAGAGCTACTTCCAGATCCCACATCACCAAGGAACTGAAAACACAACCAAGACAAATTGGAGCCAACCTCCCACATACAGACTACAGTACCAAATCCCCAGATGCATCTTGTCTTCTTGATTGTTGAAGCCAGTAAAAACTATAAGCTGTGTCTTCTATCCTGAAAGTGAACTGTGAAAATGTGTTTGGGAGAAGCAGTTAAAAATGAATCCAATCTCTGGACAGTACAAATAGGTATGAATCGCTGTCACAGAAGTACCACAGGATAAATAAAGGTGGAGCCTCTGCAAACTATAGGGCACTGCAAAATAAAAAAACAAACACTAGCACTATGTACTTAGAAATTTCTGTTCAAAGCTGGTTGAGACACTAAAAGCAGTATTTATACCATAGTATCTAATTTTAAGGATTTCCTCTGTGCCAGCATGCTCTTAAAAGAAATTTGATCACTTATTTGTGTAACATTGTCACAGCAGTTAGGTCAATGCTGAATGACTTTGAAAATCATACCTCTAATGTACAATTCAGCACAGCATTATAATTATTATCATATCTGATGAAACAGTTCACGCTTCTTAGTGACTTTTAGAAAGAGATATTCAGCTTTTGCATTTCTATAATAAATAAAAATGGTCAATATTTGTTTATAATACTTTAGAATTGGGTCAGGTTGCCTTGCTTCTCTCTCAAGAAATTGCTTAACATGAGTACGTTGTATCTTTTCCTAAACTAAACCAATGTAGGTCTGAAAGCCTAACACCTGCTCTCCTGCTTTTAAAAAAGCAAGGGTGATTAAGTTTTCCCTAATGGAAACTACGCCTTAAATAGCTAATAACACCATTTTCTCCAGAGATGGTACATAGGTGAAGGAGAAAAGGTTGTACATGAAAATCACTTGTATATTGATAGGACCTACAGGCAAACACTGTGCTTCCAGAAATACTGCTCATGTGCTCATGCTTATATATTGCTCTTCTCATCTTTCATCTCTGCCATACAGCAAACTAAAATGCCTCAGTCTCCTTTTAATCTTTGACTGAAACCATATTTGTTCTGGACACATTTCTTGGGACAGAGTTTGGGACAATGCTAACTCATTTCATATCCCCATTGCTGCAGAATGCCAAACAGCCTGAGTCCCTTACAGACCCAGCCTGTCCTTGCTGCAGGCTCTCCACTGGTAGCCACCTCAAACAATAGTTATCTATCTCCAGCTCTCCTTCTTTACAAATTCCTCACTGAAGCCAAACACGTAATCTCAGTTAGATCCATCTGCTTCTGTTGACCTTTTGTACAGTGGGGAACCACGGTTCACATACACAAACTGAAAAAGAATTGAAGAGAAAAACTCTCTTCCTCTTCCTAACAGAACTACCCCAGGCTGTCACACAACCACAACGCACACTGAGGACACCACCTGAAGGCAAGAACTATGTGGAGCAGGTAAAAAGCTGCATAAATTCATCTCATATACTCTAAATCAGAGCTTGAGTGTCTCAGTGCCAGAAGCAGAATGCAACTGTGTTGGTGAGCAAAGGGCAACAGGCTGTAACCCATCCTGAAGAGACCAGGAGCTAAAAATTGCTCTGTACTTATGGCTTCAGTTATGGTTTGAGAACTAGTAATTTGCATGCAACCTGTGCTCTCTGGCAAGTCTTCTTTGGCACTCTTCTTGTGGCCACAGGCCAAATGCAAACCAGCAGGCAAGTTCCAGTTCCTGCAATCATTTCCTACTTCTCTAATAATGTTGCCAGGGTGAGAGCATCTGGTGGAAGGGAGGTATATTTATATATCTCTTTTCCCCTGAAGTTGCAAAATATGACTGAAGAATTGTGACAGTTTTGGGAAGGGGGACCAGAGCAGAGCAAGATGACCTTACAAGAGTGACTCCCCTATAACTGAATAGTGTGCAGGGGCTCAAGAGTTATACTCCTGTCTGAATAGGAAAATTCACACAGCAATGGTAGAAGGAAATGGAGTGAGCTTAAACTGGAAGACTTATCTTGGCAGAGGATTCTATTCTTAAGGGCTTGTTGGCTGCAAAAAACCCTAGAGTGTCAATTTATAGAGATAAAGTTGCTTCATGCTGGGTGCCCTTGCAAGAAATCCTACTCTGCTCTTGGTCTGCAAACAATGTTAGAAATGCAGATCTGTTTGTAATGCAGAAAACCCCAGGCTAGTTAGTCATGAGAGAGCAGTCTGATCATGATAGCACGTAACAGCTAACTCACTCTCCTAACTGTACCCAACCCATTTAGTTACACCTACTAATGGGACCTCTTACACAGCACTGCATCTAAAACATACCACAAGCATCTTCCTGAGGTTCAGCTTAAGCCTGTCCAAAACTGGAATCAGAAGGAATTGCTAACTAAGTTCCTTTTGCACCTTTTCTCAAATTAGTAGGCAGTATTCCTTTAATTTGTGGTATAGCCCAAGAGTTTAGGTACATTCTATAGCCTTCAAAAACCAATACAGCCCCGTTCGATTACTTGCCTATACTTACATGGGGTAATCAATCTGATGTTGTCTGACTGTCTCAAGTTCTCTGTTTTCAAACTGTTCAAATTTCTTCACAATGCCTGTTTTTTCCCCACTGGAAGCATAAATAAATTCAAGAATCTGGACACCATCTGCAAAATACAATCTTTCTTAATCTGACAGACAGGAAGCACTGATAACTAATTAATTAGCTCACATTCCTACAGTCAAACATTTAAATCATACAACAGATTAAACGTTAACACAAACTCTCAACTGAAAGTCCTTAAACACAACTTCACTTGCTGCTATTAAATACATTACAGTCTTGGACCAAATAACCCATGAAAAGTGAAATTGAGCCTGTTTACAGAAGGAATTAGAAGCAGGGAAAGAACAGACTTACTGAAATCTAAGATATTTAAAGAACCAATTAATAAACAAGAAGTCTTAATTTATGTTATTCACTTAAATCTCATCCTATCTTTGGTCATGCCTAAGCGACATTACTCCACATCTCTTGGGCTTGCTCTCCATTTGCACCTCTCTATTTTATATGCATGCATAGATACCATCACTTCTGTTCCTAACTGATATGGATAATCCTGTAATAAAACTGATTAAGCTGTCCCTCCTAAGAAACAAGAGAAAGATCTTCAAGGCCATGATATATCATCAGCTTGCCTAGAGAAAACCAAACAAAAAAACCACCAGGAAAACAACAAAATAAACTAAACCGTGAGCAATTTGTCACAATCATATTTTAAGAAAAAAAATTGAATATTATTTCCTCCTATTGTCTATTATACTGATTTAATCTAATAGAAGTAGATAATACAGACAAAAAGATGTTTCACAGTGTTGTCAGAGATCACATGCAGTCTTCAGCAAGTATTTTAGAAAGCCCCTAGAGGAAGCAAGATGTTCCCTGTTCTTCTTCACAGCATTTACATGCCAATGTAGTGAAAATAAATGACACAAATACCATTAGGGAATTTTCTAGGAGAGAACCATTTAGAAACAAATGGGCTTTTTCCTTTTAGGTTCTGCTTTGAGTACACACTGAGGACAAAAAGAATTGTCAGGTGTAAAGCTAGAGATAGGTGGGCAGGAAAAAAAAGTCAGAACTCAAAAAATCTAGGAAGTAAAGTTGTTTCAGTAATCTATACAATTGGAAAGACACGATTATGCATTTAAAACTACTATCTGAAGAGCAGAATGGCTTCAGCAACTTGCAACTCTAGCCTCACAGTTATGGAGATTACATGTTCAACAATGTTTCCCAAGTAAACCACTGTATATAACCTTTATTATTTACTACCAGTAGGCTCTTTTTAACAGCTTAGCAGAGATGTTATGTGTTTCCTTGGGGGAAAAAAGTGACATTGCACCTACCACTTTCATGAGGGCACTGAGGTATCCTATTTGCCTGGAGCATCCACAAATAGTCAGCACCCCACTGAAGACAAATTTTGTGGTCCTTATATGGCCGTTCAAAAGGTGGGACTGCCTCTAAAAATGTGTAATTCTTGGCAACCGCAGCCTGGTAGTCTTCATTGTGCTCATCATCATAGCTGCTAGCTGATTTGTGACTGATCCATGCGTACAGTATCACACTGTGCACTATTATTGAGTTTCTGATGATATAATCATCTCTGTAGACCATGATGCTTGGAAATTTCAAGTGTACTTGTCGAGTTCTGCTAACATAAAGGTTCTTCTCATCCTTCCATCTCCTTCTATACACAGGTACACCAGTCCTGAACTCAGAGGACGCTACTGCTTCCAAATTGACAATACAAGGCTTAGAACATAAATACTGAACTGAAACCTCAGAATTGTTAAGAACTTTCTTTTCTAAAATGTTTAAATGGATAAAATCCACATAATCCATATTTTTCTGAAACTGTGGAGTAACTGCTGTTGTCTGTAATGTCTCCTTTCCGAAGGACAGCACAAAGTTCTGGAAGAAAACCCAAAACACAAACATGTTAACCAGGGAATGTAAGTTTATGTGATTACTCATATACTCATGGTAATAACAGAACACTGCACAAGCATGTTTATATACCATACTTCAACTTCAAAATATGAGGTTTCTTTTACACAGCAAGTAGACACAGATTACCAGAGAGCCACCACCAACATTTTAATGGTAACAACTTCCCTACATCAAGTTCTCAAAGTTACACATGCTTCGACAAACAAACTGTATTTACAGGGTGTATCCTTCAGCCCTTACGCAAGTGGAATCCGGTCTAAGATAGTGACTGACACGTCACGCTATTTACACATACTCCTAGGACCAGGCCTAAGCAGTGTGCACGAAAATGTGCTGGCATATATTCAGCATATTGTTGTCTGCTAGGGTTGCCACAGCCTGATGTTTCTGTATCTTCTTAAAAAGTTAGGTAACTTTTTAACAGTTCGTACCTGTCATGCAGGTCCCTGAAGGACAAAATAACAACAAGGGGTTCCTAATGCCAAGGTAATATTCATGAAGTGTTCAATTTTTGACATGTTCCTATCCTGAAGATGGACTTGGAAATCTGAGCAGCAAGACCAGCAGGCTGAATTTCCTCAGCTTTTGCTCTCCACAGCTATGTATGCTATATATACTTTGAGAGTGAGTGCCTGGACATAAAACAGGACTATCCTCTGTGCTGAAGTTGTTGTCTCTAAGGCTTCAGTTTCTTTTCTTTCTGCCCTGCAGTCAGCATCCAGCTTGATGCACTGCCAAGGATACTGGGGATTACTCAGCTCTGAGGGCCAGCCACCAGCACAGCAGTTCCTCCAGGTCCCCTGATTTGTCTAAAATATTCAGAATTATCACTCAGGATTGCCAGGGAAGATGTTCATTAAGATTGCTCAAATTGACATCTGTCCTGGGTAACTTTTAACCTTGATAAGCTTAAACAAATTGAAATCAAATTTATCTTGAATACCTATCTTGGATTGATGGCTCTTTCACTGTGATTTTAAAAATATTTAAAAGGTTTGGCCTAGTCATTAGAACATTTCTAATCACATAAATTATGTGCTGTGCACTTGGAGGACTAAACCTTGCACATAATCCAATACGGGGATCAATAAAAGTCCATAATGATAAACTATTTTGCTTTTTACTTCTTAAAAATATGTTGACACTCCTTGAGAGACACTCCTGAAAAAACATCAAGCCAGTAAGACCTGTGAAGGTGTAAATATTAGGAAAAGTCAGAACTAAGACCTATACTACTTCCTTGTTTTTGGATTTAACTGTGTGATCAAATGCTATTTTCCTCTAGTTCCCTGTCTCCTTAGAGGTACAAAAGAGCTCAAGGGTTGTTAGTGGAACACAACTATACATAGAGGGGCTATTAATTTCAAGACCATGACTTTATTTAGGGCAGACACTGGAAGACATAACTGAATGAGGGAGCTTTTGGATGGAAAAGCTAGATATCATTGCGAGCAGATGGGTAGCTCTAGATCACTAGATTTATTTAGTGTTCCTAGGGAACTTTTCACTTAAACCACTTTCCATAAGTGCAACCAAATGCTCTTTATCTTCTTGTATCCGACAAGAGACACTGCAAGCGAGATGTGGAGTGATGATGAACACTGATAAGCACATGTAAGCACCAAGATACACACCTTGAGCAAATAAAACACTAATAAAATGCAAAACACGAAACAGTATGCAACTCATATTTTGGCTTTCTACAATAGGCAGTCTCATCAGAGTGACAACTTTCTTCTCTGCCTTATTTCCCACTTTACAAAACGGATATTGGTTAGAGCATGGTGCTAACAATGCCAAGGTTGTGGGTTGGATCCCTTTATGGACTGTTCACTTAAAAGAGTTAGACTCGATGATCCTTGTGGGTCCCATACAACTCAGAATATTCAGTGATTTTGTGGTATTGTAAAAACTATGCAAACTGAAGGAGCTAAAAAAGGAATAGCAATGGGAGGTTGGTGTCCATTGGAACACATGATATAGTGTCTACCATATGATGGAACAACACACATACAAATACTGAGATAAAAGTTGATGAGAGAGCCTTGATTTTAATACTAATCTGAGTATCCTTCAGAGCCTGACTTGACAAAGATACTATTCTTTTACATTTCCAACATAATTCTTCTTTGGTTTAAATACTTCCAAAAGCATTAAAAGCCCACAGCAGCAGCAACAAATTATCCTAAACTGCTTGTACTTGACGGTTATCACTCATAATTCTTGATGGTTATCATTCACACTTCTTGATCTTACAATGAACAGTACTTCTAAGTAGCTTAATCTTTGTGATGTGGGGGCTGTGTCATGAGGAAGATGGTAATATACTACAAACACAATGCCATGTGGTTATCACAAAATGTAAAAGTCTACCAGGTAGATACTACAAAGCAAATACTGTGTGCTTACCACACACCCGCACTTACTGTCAAAATGCACAGAGCCAGCTCTCAATTTTCTCAGTAGTTATCCAACACAGAGAGATAGGAACCAACCTCCAGCAAAGACAGTTTGGGTCTGGCACAGTGTATGAATATGTTCACCTGATTTCCAGTGGATGGCAGACATTTAGTGGTGGGGATCCCAAAGCAGTAAGCTCTGAAACCCAAAGCCAGTTCTTTGTAGAACAATTTCCATGACGATCCTAGAGCACTTAAGCACAATGCACCATGACTGCTGATGCATAAGTTTAGCTTCAGCTCTGTTGATCTAGTGTCTTTGCCATAGTGCCTGATCTGCTAAATGGCTCCCCACAGGAGATCTTACTTTGTATTCTTTGGTCCCTGGGTATTGAGGCATGTGCTGCCAAAATGCATGAATTTTATTTGAGTCTGCTGTTCCATCCCACCGAACAAACCCTTCAGGAGGCTCCTCCCATAAACAGTGCGGAGCAAAGAATCCTGAGCAACCCCACAGCAATGGAGGCCCGGCAGAGACTGCAGACCATAAACTTCCAGACTACGGTTGAGTCTCTATGACCACCTGGTTGCCTCTACACAGTGTACAGAGCGTGTACCATCTAAATGTTCCTTGGTGAGGAACGCTCTTCCCTTCCTGTTATATCAGACATGGCAGAGTTAAATGTGCATCACCTCTGACATAGAGCAAGGATGAAATTGAACACTGAGTTCAATTATGAGACTTAAATATAAAACTTTCCTAGCACAGTAAAGAGGCCAGCTACACTGATTCAAAATATTACCATGACCTAGGCAAAGTTCAACAAGACAGACACAAAGGCTTTGTTGTGTGGGTCAACTCAGCCAGTAAAGCTGTAAAAGTTTTTTCTTTTCTTAAATCCTGCTGAATCTGAATGAATTAGCCCAAGTCATCCCATCAGATCTTGGGATAAAAATCAGTGTAGGAGGCAAACACTGCAAGTGTTAGGAAACCGAACATTTTCAGTAGCGTAAGAATACGGAAATGATTAAGAAAGTATTCTTGCTGGAGATCTCCACAGAATCCTCCACGAGTTCAGCCCTGCATAAATTCCACATAACCCTATGAAACCTGCACCTGTTTGCACAAAACCTGAAGATAACCACAGTTCTTCACTTGCAAATGCCCAACACATCATGCTACGTTTCAAGATGAGTGAAAAAAAGATGTGACAAAAAGGGGTGTTGATCTGCTGCTCTCCATCAGCACCAACACGGTACAGACATACAAAGACTTTAACCAAAGCTTATGCTCAGCAGCATAAAAGATGAAAAACTAGTTTAGTAGATGCCCCTAAAACGCGGTTGTTTCCATAAGCCAGTGCAGCACTATGCTCAGTCGCGCATCTGTAAGCAGATGTCAAAGTCCTCCCCATTTTTTCCACCCCAGAAATTTACCGTCACTCAGGGCAAAAAGCTTAACACTTGGATGTGCCGGCTCGGCGCCCCCAGCTCGCTAAGGCAGCGCGCCCCTGGGCGCGGGGCCAGGCCGGACAGCCGGGGGCCGGCTCCGAGGGGCAGCCCCGGCCCCGCTGGACAGCGGCTGCGGCTCCTCCGCCCTGCGCGTACGGCCCGCGGCCCGCAGGACCGGCCCCTGGCGGGTGCGGGGTCGGCGGCACTCACCGTGACGAGGACGAGGAGCAGCGGAGGGGGGCGGCGGGGCTTGCTCGGGGGCCGCATGCTGCGGCTGCGGCGGTGCCCAGCGCGGCCGGCCCGGCGACAAGGATGCGGCAGATCCGGCTTCCTGGAGGAGGGGCCGCCGCCCGGGCAGGGCAGGGCAGGGCAGGGCCAGGCACGGAGGGCAGCGCGCGCCTCCTGGCGGGGCGCCGGCGGGCACCGGCCTCCCGGCCTCCTCTGCCCCCGCCAGCGGGGCCCAACGCCTCAGCCCGCCC
>VZTJ01003246.1:246354-343794 GCA_013397795.1 Orthonyx spaldingii
CCATGGCGGGGCTGGCCCGCACGCTCGGCATCTTCGGCGCCTTCGTGGCCGTGGTGGGAGCCGCCTTTTACCCCATTTACTTCCGGCCGCTGCTGCTGCCGCAGGAGTACAGTGAGTCCCTGCGCGGGGGGAGCTGGCTGGGCCCGGCCCTGGTCTGTGCCCGGGTTTGGGGGAGTGCTGGGGCTGCTGCTCGCTGAGTGAGTCCCGAGGGGCTTTCTGCTCGCCTAGGAAATACCTGAAAACCGAAACAATACAACTCGCATTACTCTTTTTTCAAGTTACTGGCCAGCACGTGATTAAGAACACCCTTCAGCTGTTCCCTAGAGGACTAAGTGAGAGGAAGAAATTGAGATCAGAGAGATGGAGCATCTCTCCTCTGCAGAAAGGTTGAGAAAGTTCAGGTTCTTCAGCCTGGAGAAGAGAAGGCTTCAGGAAACCCTTGTAGAACACTTGAAGAGAGCTTGTAAGAAAGCTGGGGCAGACTTTTTAGTAGGGCCTGTTGCGATAGGACATGGGGTAATGGTTTTAAACTAGAACAGGGTAAATTCAGAGTAGATAGCAGGAATACATTTTTTTATGATAATGATGGTGAACCACTGAAACAAGTTGCCCAGAGGAGTCGTGTGTGTGCCCCATCTCTGGAAACATTCAAGATCAGGTTAGACAGGCCTCCGAGTAACTTGATCTAGCTGAAGATGTCCCTGCTCAGTGCAGCAGAGGTGGACTAGATGATCTTTAAAGGTCCCTTCCAACCCAGACTATTCAACGATTCCGTCAGCTGTTCGAGGTTTGTTTTCCAGCTGCAATTGAAAATCTAACTTAAAACTGGGCAACCAGTTGTGATGATTTGCTAGAGCTGGTCTCAGGCTGCAGAGTCTCTGAACTGACTCCTGAGGAAAACCCTGCTTTCCTACCAGAAACACCTGCCAGGAAAACCTGCAAAAGCCCACTGACGCTATCCAGGAAGCCCACACAGACACCTGCCAGCTCCAGGTGCGAAGCTTCAGCGACTTCAGGCGGGCACTCCATAGGGGGAGAACCTGTTACTTACTCCTCAGCTTCTGTGAAATACTGCCAAAGGAAATGGGAGAAAAGTTCTGGTGCAACCAGCCTTGCCCCCTCACTTTAGTTTTTATGAAACTAAGCAAGCTGATAAGATGAAGGTATATGTGGTTAATCTGCCAAGACAACTGAAGATTTCTAGGAAGGAAAAAGAAAAAAGGATAACAAACTTACTGATCTTTTTGAGGGGGGCTTTGGCCTTGCATCAAAATTGAAGTAAAATTTAACTTAAAAGCAAGTTTTTATTCAAAGATGTGATGTTTGTGAAACTTCCCACAATTATGTTTCCTACTCTGTGTTCCCTTTAAAAACTTTATTACTAAATCTTTTTTGCTTATGCTATACTTTCCAAAAATACTGTGTTAGAAATGTGGCTTGGCAGTAAGGAGAGGACAGAACTAGTGGAACACGTCCTCCTTTGTACTTGTGAATTATGTGAGTAGATGTTGCCTATCAGTTTAGGGATTTTTTTAATCTCTGTTTAGGACATAAAATGGTCGATACACAGTTAACAAGTACACAAACTTGTGATTTGATACCTGATTCTAAACTTTACTTACTGCCTGCTGCCCAATCTTCATCTGATCTCACCTTAATAAATTTCCAGTGAGCTTTTCTTGATGTTCATCACTGCAGTATGAGAAGCACAAGCATTTGTTGTGACAATACTTCAGGCAAGATTGTGGACTTCACAGTTGTGGTATTTGAACCAAAGTATTTTACTTTGAACTTAAGTCCTTTAACCTTTGGGGTACAAAGGATTTTCAGAGTACAGTCTGTAGAAGCTTCCACCCTCTCTTGGCTGAGCTGTGGGTGAATAGTCACTATTTCTGTGTTTTGGGATGCTGTGTCCCAAAAGTTGGACGTTTTGATTAGCATCACATAGTAATCGGTCAAAAGGCAAGAATGAATTTTAGTTACCTGGAGTGACATTGAGCTATGTAAACATGAAATGCTATCTTTTCTCTCTTCACTCTTGTTTTTCTTGTGTATCTCCCAAATTCTATACAAGTGAAGTGCATTAACATTCAGGAAGAAGACTTTACTGCACAATTCTCACACATCTTCAGAGAAGTTCTACCAGTTTAACAAATAAGATGAAAGCTACTTGGAAAAAAATCTATGTAATCAAATTGTTGATCTGAACCTTAAATTGTGCGCAAAGGAGTTTGTCTTAATTTCATACAGAAATGTTATAATTTTGTAGATTTTTAGTACCTCTGTGGCTTTGCTGTTTCTAATATTTTCTTGTCTGTATCTAGCTTTAAAAAAGACTGTTTCCTCATCTGAAGCATGCAGTTTAGAAGCAATGATGAAATTTGAGGCCTTCAGCACAGACCTTTTCCACATGGATTAACTAAAACAGTGGTTTGACAGTGGCTCCTTCTGACATTTTCACAGATTTCCTGATTTTCTGAATTGTGAGACTGGGCTCCTTCCCCATCCTGTGAAGTGGCTTTCCTCTCACCAAGACTGAATCTTGCTTGTTGTCCTTTCTTTTGGCTTACCTGTCTTCCAAGTTGTTTGCAGGCCCCACAGCAGTCTCCCTATTGACTGTTCTGTGTCCTGTTTCTAGATTTATCATCTCTTACTTCTTTGCACTTGTTTCTTTGCCTGACCAGTTAATAGCTCTTGCTGCTCCACCCAAGTGTGTCCCCAGAACTCTCAGACTGGTTCCTGTTTTGGTCCCTGCTTCTCTTCTAATTTAAGTTTCCACTTAAGACTAAGTATCTTTCTCCTTCATGTCCTACAGGAAGTCTTATTCCTTGCCCTAATCTATTCTGTTCGCTCTTTCTGGGTTTTGTACCTTTTCCTTTGAAATTAGACAGTTCCCTGAGATTTTGTTGCTAAAAAGGGTGAAATGGAATTACCATGCTCAGTGAACAGAACTGGAGAAGCTGGATCTGCCTCTAGTGCCTGTCCCCTTGCAAGGAGAGTTAACTACTGTGATATTCCTGCTAGTCTGCAGTAGCATTGGGCTTGTACGTAGACAGGCTGATAACATGTGGTGCCAGTGCATGCCCAGTGGGATAGGATGCTGAAAAATTACAGTTTTAAGGTGAGCTTAGTTCTGAGCTTCCTCTGAGAATGTGCACCCTGCGAGTTTTTAAACGCCTCAGAAGTTCAGTGGTGTGGGAAGAAGATTCATCCACCTGAGCTTTGTCTTCCTGCTTCAGAGTACCACTGTGGTGGTGAAGTGTGTAATTGGAGGTGTAAGAAAAGGAGGGGCATTTAGTAAGGGAAAATGGTACCATTTTCTCCATTTCTCTTCTTGGAAGTGGTTGAACCTTTCAAAGAAGAAAGAAAAGCCTGAGACAGGCCCAATGTGTGGAAAAATATCCCTCAGATACTGAATTTCACAAAGTTTACAACCAGTAATTTTGTAAGTGCTGTCATGAAATCCATTCGCAAGATCTTTCAGGGCCTGAAAATAGGAATTGCCCAAAAGAATAAAATCTTTCGACTAGTTTTATGTTGGGTAGATGAATGATAGCTTATAAAAGAACTAGTCATTCCAAGTGTTGGGATGTTGGGATCATGGCAGGTGTTTTGGCATCTTATATTAAACAGTAGGCATTGTTTTAAGGTGATTATCTTATTGTTTGTAGTCTCTCAAAACAGACTAGCTATTAGTTTCTCAGTGAAGTAGGAATACTACATTTGCATTAAATTTTCGAGATTATGGCCTCAATCAAGATATCTGCTATTTTCTATTTTTTTAGTAGTGTTCTTTCTGTTCTGTTTTCCAGAGAAAGAACAGTCAATAAACCGAGCTGGTATTGTTCAAGAGGATATTCAACCTGCAGGTACAACCTGATTTATGTGTTTGCATTGATTGTTTTAAAGACGATCTTGAAGTAAGGCCTGAATTATGGATTTACATAGTACAGTGAAGAATATATTCAGAGAAAACCCATTTAATAAACTTGCAATGAAATTATTTTTTCAGGCTAATTCTTCACTGAAAAAATACTGTTTTAATGAAACTCTTCTTAAATTGACTTAACTGGCCAAATAAGTTGCAGAGTTTCTGTTGTCTTTACACTTTCTTAAATAGATGCCAGTTTCCACTTCTGAACCAGCTCAGAGCAAGCAAGAACTATGGATAGGCTGAGCTGTAGCTGTAAAGAACAATTTTGCACCTTAGTTTTATGGAATACTGAACTCTGCTGAAACACAGTTCATCAGCACTTTGGTAGAGCCTTCCAGCCTTGTGGATGGATGGACCATGCAGAAATCCACTACACATGAAGGAAAATTTGGAATGCAGTGCTAATAGCTTTTCGATCCTTGCTGTTGACAGTGGAAGGCTTAGAAAAGCATACGAGGGAAATAAAATTCAAGTATAGCAGACTATCCTTGATGGTTCATTTTTTCATAATGGTAAGTGGAATGACTGTTCATTATGCAAGGTTGGCACTCCTTGATTAAAGATGTGAGAGTGCCTGTCTTGATGAAACAGGTAATATCTGAATACGTTAAAGGGTAATGTATTTTTGTTTTTGAAAAAACGTAACGTCAGCAGCAGGGGAAAATCAAATAGGACTAAAGCCATGACCTTATTACATGTATTGGTTAGATCATTTGTGCAGGACTTGCTTTCCAATGAAGTGGTAAAATGGTGAAGAGAAGTAGGAAGGGTATTGTGAAATAGAGGTCTGGTAAACCTGTCTTTTTTACTAAACATTCAAGAGGACTGGACTGACTCATTTATCCAAGATGCAGGTACTTTATGACCAGTTCTCCTCAGTATAACTTTTTCATCTGAATTTAGCTGCTGATAAGTTAAGAGATCCATTAGTTGAAAATGAAACCTAGACAAGTTTAAGTGCAAGGTGCAATTCTGCATGATTGATCCAACAATATTAGACACCTTACCTATGACTGTGATAGATTTTTCCATTATCTGAAGCTTAAAATCAAGATGAGGTTGTCATTCTATATATTTTTACAAGTTTAAGCAGAGTTGCGAATTCGGTGCAGAAATTGTTGGCTTCTTTCACTGTTTAATACACAGAGCTGGAGAAGCAGACCTGGTTTTTTTTTTTCTCCAACTGTCTAATTGTCAACTGCTGGTATTCTCATATTTGATTCGTAGGGTTAAAAGTGTGGTCGGATCCATTTGGAAGAAAGTAAAGTTGGCGTATTGCAAAACTGCAGATGGACGTCTTCAGCTGTTTCTTCTTTCACTGAAGTGTGTATTTGGGTGTCACTGGAGAAGAATTCTGAATATGCTCTCTGGGCACATGAGCAACAAAGGCTACTGGTTGGAATCCCAAGAGAAAAAAACATGCTGCTTTTAAGAGAGAATGCTGGTGCATAGCTCACAAGACTGTTAGAGAGCTGAATGATTCTTGAGTATAGAAATGAAATATTTATTTCCTTGAGAAAAGGAAAAAGGATTTTCTTCTAATCTGTAGACACCTGTAGAGTAAATTATGAACAGAATAAATCATGCAGACTGCTGCAATTTCCTCCCTAGTTTGAAAGTCACAACATGGTGAGTGTAAATTTGTACATTAAAATTTCTAAACCAATGTGTACTTTTTTTCATTTTGCAAGTGTGTGTGGAAGGTACCTTGGCCACTGTCCAGGTATCCCCCTGGCCATTCTTCTTACTTCTGCTCCTCCACAGGACAGGGGAGGTAAATAGAATGACAAAGCTCGTGGGTCTGGGTAAACACAGGGAGATTGCTTACCAGTTACTTTTTATAGGCAAAACAGACTCAACTTGGAGAAAATTAATGTAGTTAAGTAAGTAGCTTTATGGCACACAACATTGTAAAGACCATTGCAGGATCCTGTATGTTTTGAAAAAAGTATGTGCAGAGAGTGTTATCCTAACGTTAGCAGATGTTTGTAATTTTTTTGGACATCACGCAGTTTTATTGGGACAACAGATGAAAGACTCCATGTTTACAGTGTTATTTTCCAAACTGCCATTCTGCTACTTGCTATGCCATTTCTACCTGCCTTTGTCATTATTCTCCCACTCGGACACACCTTTCCTCCTCTGAGTTACATTTTATTTAGTCTTCTATTGTTACTCTAAGCATTAGAGCATTAAGCATTTTCTGTGTGCTTGCTGGAAAAATGTGGCCATGTTTGATTCCATTGAGTTCTCAGGTCATTTTGCATGATGGTTGGAGCCAGAGTGAGCGTATTCATTCAGGGTAGGGATCAGAGATTGGTTTGGGTTGGAAGGCACCTTAAAGATCATCTGGTTCCAACCCCACTGCCATGAGTTGGGACACCTTCCACTAGACCAGGCTGCTCAGGGCCCCATCCAGCTTGGCTTAGAACACTTCCAGGGATGGGTCATCCACGGCTTCTCGGAGCTACCTGTTCCAGTGCCTCATCACCCTCACAGTGAAGAGTTTCTTCCTCATATCTCATCTAAACCTACCCTCTTTCAGTTTGAAGTTTCACTACATAGAATAGAGCAACATTGTCACAAAGCTAATTCTGTTTGCTGCAAAAAGAAGAATAGAACTGAAAAACAGAGGTTTTTATCATTTAAACCTTTCTTCAGTGAGACTGCAGAAATGAAGGAGCCTTGGTTTTTTGTTTCTTGAACAAAACATTCATGCATCAGACCATTTCAGCAAAGTTTTTTCATCTAAAATACCTCAGTGAAAATAAAGCATTGCTGAAATGCAGATACTCCATCTATAACTGACAAGCTGCAAAACAAAGATTTTTCAGAGAATGTGGGAATTGTTCAGTTACGCAGCTTCTGTCACTTGGTGACACAAGTGCTTAAAAAACATACATCATGGTAGTGTGGAACCATCAGGATAAATGACGTGACAGAGAATGTGAAATTACTTCGTTTGGGGTTAAGAGATAATCTCTGCTACCCATTTACTTTGTGAAGTTGAGCAATTTGCTGAGTCTGGATCTTGCCTAGAGAAATGTTAGATGGCTTCTGAACAGTGGCTGCTGGTGGCAGGTGCTGAGCCTTTTGCCTTCACATTACTTAAATGTTGCAAAACATTTGAGTACCTGAACTCAGTTATTTAGCATTTATAGAACTATACATGTCTGTTCGTTGTGCTCACTAATTCCTTCTGGTACAGAAAAGCTTGGTAAGTTTTGTAATTGCCAATTTGTACAGAATTTACAGCAGTTCATATGGGTTGAGTACTGCCGAAGTGAATCTAAACTCTAAAAATGGTGTGCATTGGTTTTAATGAGCATCATTTCCCACTCATGTTCCACCTAATAAAGTGGGCTGATGGACCATGGCTTTAAAGCGTTAGGATAGTGAATGTCTTTTTCAAATTTTTGCTATTCTGTCTGGATAAAACTGTAAAGTCAACAAGGAATGTACTGCAATAATAATCCAGAATTTATGCTGAGATTTTCTGATTCCTCTGGCATGTGCCGGTTGCCTGGAGACTTGCCCAGTTCTCACGTGGTAAGTCCTAGTCCTGCAGCTGGCTTTGAGACAGTGCTTTGTTCTGCTCATAGGGGCTTGACATAAGCCTCTTCTTCCAACTACCCCGTGACAGGTGAAGTTCAGTGTAGTGAATTGTGCTCTCCAGGACTCTTTGCTTTCTCTGAAAGTAAAAGTTCTTTGCAACTTTCATAACCTCCAACTACTATTAATTTGGTAATTGGGAGGGACTAGACCTGCATTCTGCAGAGGAACTAAATTTGCTAGTTTTGGTCAAGTTGTTCTGATTGTTTTGATAAAAATGCCTTCTTAGAATATTTTTAAAGCTGTTATGCCTCTTCTGTTATATGAATGCATTTTGCTTATTTATTATAGCTGGATTGTGAACAGCAAATATACCTTCAGCCCTTGAAGGACTGAAGAAAAGTTTTAAACAGTGGTTTGACATCCCAACAGAAACTGGTTGTACTAAGTTTAGGCCTGTTGTAGGCTAAGTTTAGGCTGATGTTTTGAAATTATTTAAGCTTGTTCCATAAAGAGCAAATCTGGCATTTTGGTCTAAGCACAGCTTAGTTTTGAAGCATTGCAGACTGTTGATGATGCAATGAAACCCTCAAGTACAAACACTTGAGAAGGAGTAAATATGGCAAAAGATGTGGGCAAATTGCCAGATTATACACATGTGAGAAGGAACAATCTCAATAAATGAGTATAATATTCAGCAGGAAAAATCTCACAGGATTTTGAAAAATCAAGTGGGATTTTTCTTGCTGAATATTGTACTTATTTACTGAGATTATTCCAAATGATGAGAGGGGATTTTTTTTTATCTGTGATACTCAAAGCACATCAAGTAGCCTCCAGTTATCATGAATTTTACATTTTACATTTATGTATGCCCTCCTACAAAAAAACAGTCCAGAAGAAGCAGTTCTCATGATTTGCCCTTTTCTAAACCAAATTAAAGCATGTATTTTCCCTTCTTGCAGTCTAGCAATCATTAACTACTCATTTTCTCTGTACTGTGTACACTCCTACTGACCTTCATGTTAACATGCAGACGCAGCAGTAAATGAAAATCTGTATTGGCTTTTTCTGTTGTGCCACACAACCCAAAAAGTATGTTTGCTAGTGGAAGGAAATTATTCTCCAGCTTCTGAGAAAGTGCTGTGGAATATACACTGTTTTTATGTGGACAATGTACAACAGGTGAGAGCAAAAAACAAAGTTCAGGTCAAAGCATAGCACCCTGTGATCCAAGGTCTCTGTCTGCATAGTGCAGAGTGGGCCTTGCAGGAAAAATGGTGCAGTGTTTAAGACACTGTCTTGGAAAACAGGACTGTTGTAGTCAGTTCCATATTCCACCACGCTTTTGTCTGGCAGCAGGTAAGTAATTTAGCCTTTGAGCTTCAGTTCTGTCTGTAAAATAGCCATAAGTAGTCCTCCCCTTCTTTACAACTGAAGGTAAATACAGGAGTGTGGGGGTTTTTTTGATGCTCTAGAAAACATTTTTTTTCTTGCCTGAGAAGTTTTCTTCATGGTTAGGAAAAGTTGGTGTGAATTTGTGTGAGAATCAGATATTTTGGTTCCAAGAATTTAAAATGTTTTGAAGAATCTTTTCCAAAAGAAATTAACAGTGAAATTTCCCAAAACTTTATACTGCTGAAATACCATGTTCTGACAATGGAAATTTTATAATTTGGGAGGCAAACAGAAAACTCATCTGTTTTTCACACTACTAATGCTTTTTAGAAGATCTGCAAATTTGAGTAAGTGGAAATTCAACCCAATGGGAATGTTTTGTACAGCTGTACCAAAAAGCAGAAAATTGGTCAGCTTTTGTTGATGGCCCAGATGCCTCAGCAATTTTGTGGGGCTCAGCAATTTTCAATATTTTGAGTTGCTATTTCCCTTATTTTCTGTAACAATGGGTCCTGCCTTCTGACCTTCGCAAGCCAAAAAAGTAACTGGAAGCCTTCTAAGAGAGCTACAGGTACTGAGCAGAGGTGCCTGGGGTGCAGTGAAGGGAGGCGAGAAACAACTTGAGATACTGCTGGGAAGAGTGTTCCTCCTGTAGCCCTGGAGGAACACTTGGAAGCAGAGTGGTGGATATGAAGAGGAGACAGCATACTGGTCAGTTGAATGGGAGCATGAGGGACATAGGACACAAATCCAGTGGAATACAGCCTTTATAGGCTCTGCAGCTCGCAGAGCAAATTGGGATATCTCTTGACCTCTTTTCTGTTTGCTCCCCAGCAGATTGGAAGTAAACCTTTCTAAAGAAAGTTCCTAGGCAAGACAAAAGTTATCATGAAAAGAGAGCATCTAAGGAGGAATTACATGGCTGTCCTTTGCCCTTGCCTACCTTAAGAGGCCAAACATCAAAGAGTAATTTGTGCTGGAAAGGACCTCATGCTAAAAAGTACCTTTCAGGCCTCAGGTCACAGGGAAAAGTGCCTCCTATCAGCTTCTTCCCATAATTCAGAAAGATGAGTATCAGCTATGACAATCAAGGTAGGGCAGGAAGGTGTTCCCATTGCTTCAGAAATTCCTGTAGGAGGAGTTCTCAGTGACCCAGAACTGGATGGCTCAGGCACAATTTAGGAATGTATTCTTCCACTCTGAATGAAGGCAAACCACTATGGATATTAACCAGAAGTATTTGCTCCCTAGGCTATTATATATGAATTTTTGGGTGCCAGTGATTGTGGCAGGCCAGCTCTAGATCCATAACTCCTCACATCTACAGATATGAGGAAGGTTCATGTAAGAACTGTAACTTGTGCTGTTTCTGGCTGAACAGCACCATTAGGAGTCCTCTGCAGCCTGGAAAGCAGGTAATCTTTGAATCTTCACTGTCTCTTTCTGTCTTCCCCTGGCTCTTAAAAGCATCCTGTGAGTGGCTAACATGGGCTTGCTGGATGTTCCATATAACAAAGGATTTCTTGTAGTTCAATCCAAAATGCCATGTCCCACATAATAACCATTGGGACATTTCTGCTCCTTGCATTTTCTGTATGTTTTTAGCATGAGTTGTGTGCTTTTGTGGCCTCTGCTGCCTGCCTGCCTCCCTCTCTGTGTTTCTGGATCAAAGGAACAATGCCAGCAACACCACTAAATGAAGGAGCCTGTAAGGAGCTGTGAAGATCTGAGGGACACATTCTCATATATAAAGTTTGGCAATCCTAGCAATATGTCTCAGAATTCCTCCTGGCTGCTTTCAGTTGACAAGCTTTTGACTCATTGTAAAAACTCTTGTTATTCCTTATTGTACTTAGCAGTTAAATTTTGTCCCATAGCTACCACCCCAGCTATTCTTTTGCTCTGACATCGCCTCTCAGGTTGTTTAATCAGAAAAGTTCATTAGTGTACTTCAATTTCAGTGCCAAACAATTATGTTATATTTGTTCTGGGACAGTCTTTTGAGGAATGCCACCAAAAATCCATCCAGGCCAATGACTTCCCCATTTGGCATTTCTGCTTTTGGCTACTTTCATGCTTGGCTTACAGTTCTTGCAGCTACTAATTGTTTCCCACGTGACATCATTCCAAATGCTTTGCTGAAGTCCAGAGGGAATATATCCCCTGAATTTTTGTCAGGTTGACAAGCTGGTTACCTGATTAGGCAGTACAATTAATACTCTGACATATTCTACTTTGGGACTTTTCACTGTCCCGACTTTTCTTTATGTCACAGTTTGCTATGATTCTTGTGTGCTTTTCTGGAAAGAAGAGCAGGTCCCATGTTTTTCAAAGAAGTGCCTGGACATTCTCATACTCCTTCTGTCTGGATGCCTCATGATGCACATAAAATTAACCATTTCTTCTAGGAGTACCTAAACATCAGAGAGTCAACTGCCACTCCAGTTCAGGCAGGAAGGAGAGATGTTTGCTGCTATCAATTTATTTAGAAAGCTCAGAAGTTTATAATCATCCTCTCTTTTGTCACTGATTATTGAATCCTAAGAACTAGGCTTGGCTAGTAGAAAATTGCTGTAAACAGCACAAGAACACAAGGATTATTTATTTAGACAGAAAAACCATCACTCATCAGACTTGGAGAAGAGGAAAGGCAGTAAGCAAGCCCGATTGACAAGAGTGATTAAGTGAGTTGTCACATCTGCATTCGTTAGCAAAATTATTTAGGGGGCCACAAAAGCGTTCACACCCAGTTCTGGTTTCCGCAGGTCTTTGGGTGCCTATTGCTTAGAAAGGCTTCTGACAAGGCAGGCATGACAACCAGATAATGACTGCTTTGAAGAACATAAGAAGTTTACCTTTGCTTCAATCCTTTGGAATCACAGAAGAGATACAGATGAAGGTAAAAATATAATTTTTCAATTGTGCTACCAGTTTTAGTTGAACGATGCTGATGGCACTTTGTGATTCATTTGTAAACTGTCAAATCCTTTGGAAAGTACTTGGATTATGATCTGTATGCCCTGTTGGATTGTAGAAACTTTAAAAATGTCTTACTTTATCCCATTTCATGCCTTATTTACTGTCAGTCACTTTGCCCACCCTTTTGCATGAATCTTCCTATGATGGCATGGTCTAGCTAAAGTTCTGGTTATCTCTAAGTCTCAGAAGAGCAAAAGGTATTTTGCTCCTGTTATTTTCTGTCTTTCAAGATAAAATAAGTTTGCATGCAACTCTCTATTGAAACTACCATGAATCTTCACAACCAGGTTCTAATTCTAGCCCTAAATCTATGGAAAATTTCTCACCTCCTAGATTATTTTCCCTACCTATGTTTGCAGGGAGACAATTCCAGTACCAGAAGTGTCCATGTTAAGTGTTCTGCTGGTAGTACAGAAATGCATAACCACAAAAACAGTTTCATTCCAAAGAGACATTTAGGACTGCCTTGCTTGGGAACATGGCTCCTGGGGCAGATATCTACAAGAGATAGGAGGCTTCAACCACTTAAATCTTTAAGGATTCAGCAATTTTGTCTTCTCTGCAGTTTTTGAGATAAATCAAGGAAAAAATTGTAGTTTCTACTTACAGTATAGCAATCTTCTTCACTCTGTCCTGAAATAGATCCCAAGCAGGGCTTTCAGATCCCAGCTATCTGAAAATAACTTCTGACATTTTCAAGACTGGGTTCTGGGTGAATAGCCTCCTTTTTGTATGAAATGCTTATGAAATTGTACCTCTACTGTATACAAGAGGTGTGATAATATTTATGTCTGCTTACCTGGATGGACATGTGACTTGTACTCTCTGTTCTCTAGTGGCAGTAAATGTGTTGACTATTCTGTTACCATTAAACTTCTCTTTCTGAACCACAGCAGGGGACAGTCCTTAAAATCATCTGCAAATTCTAAGTGTGTATTCTTTACAGACAGCTTCTTATGAGTATTTCTGTGTTGAATGCTAGCTGTTATCTTGAAAGTCTTCCTCATCATTCTAATGACTTTACCATCTTGTATCATTGTAGAAAACATCACAGTGATATTTCAAATAAAATATGGAATATATACACTTATATTTGCAGATTCTGGGCATCTGGGGACATATGTTTAGTACAATGTTGGTGTGTATATTTGCTGTTGTGGAAAGTGACAGGGGGTTTCTGAAGAGGAATTATGCACAGGAAAGGATATCCTTGCCTCAAACAAAGTAAAAACATAATCTCACAAGTCTGCTCTGAATGTTAGGCATCTATCCAGTGTTTTTTCACTGTGTTTGCATTTCATTGATCACAAGGGTCATCAAGAATCTTTGCCAGGATTATGTTAATTCTAATTGAAACCCCAATCCCCAGTCTGAGGTCTTTATGTTGTTTCTTCACAGATGTGCTGTCTCAAAAGCAGTGGTATCACAAAATCACAGACTATACACTGGATATGACACTTGGAGGCCATCTAATCCAATTCCTTGCTCAAGGCAGGGCTAACCCCAGAGTCAAGGTGCAAAGGATTATATGGTGTGAAGGTGTCTCAGGATTATGTGCTATCTCGTAGCTAGTTCCTCAAGCTTAAATAAATCAGTGCACAAGATTATCACCTCTGGGAGCACTGCAGAATCAGTACCTACTTGTCTGAAGTGTAGGTGGAAGTATCATCATGTGTGTTGGTGCAAAGCTCGGTAAACCATACCAGGGACTACGGTTTTGATATCTCTGGACTTAACACGCCTGCTCTGGAGGACAAACATCCTTAAAGTGATTCAAGGGTTCACCTTTGTCCCTTTGCTGTGCGTTACTTAGATGACATATGAGTGCTAGAATAAGTCTCTATTCTCTCTTGAGGGCACCAACATTGGGATCTGCATGCCAGTGGCTGGATTCATGTCTTGCCAGGAGGCTCTATTCAGCCTGCTGTATTTTTAACGAAGTGGAAGGTCATGCTGAAGTCTCAGTCTTCACCTGAGCAGGTCCTGTTCAATGAAGACTCTCATTCAAAGCAAGGAAAAATCTAGAGAGCTCTATTTTCTTTTCCCACCACAGATGAAGGAGTGGTCTCCTAGGGAGAGTATGGATGGAACAGGCTTTCAAAGAGGTATTTGAAGAGCGGAGATGAGGAGCTATTTCTGGGTGAACTGATCAGCCATACTCCCTTTTGAAGCCTCACTGACAGAAGGGCTTTGGCAGTGGGAAGGCAACCATGCAGTGGGGCATGAGTGGTAGTCACATCCCTCTCCACCCAGCAAAGCAAGAGCCACAGTCATGTCTGTGCAAACTCACCAGCAAAGGAATGGGGGCTGCTCAGCCCAGCCCAGTCCACAACAAGAAGAGAATCATCTTTGCAGTACACCTCAAACAGTCCACACCATCTATTGGTCTTCAGCCTAGTCAGTATTTCTAGTTCTCTAAAGGAGGGCTACTAATATTTGGAAAGTCTCTACACACAAGATCTTTCCAAACACTCCTCTCTCATTTCCCTTGGGCCGGAAATCATTTTAGATGTGCCAGCTGGGACTCGGCCCCTGGGCTGATTCCAGCACCTGTGCCCAGTTTTATGTCAAAGTGAGCTGGCTGAGCCTGTGGGACATTATAGTGTGCCCTGATGCAGGTGGTGCTTGCAAAGGTGCTGCTGGACTTCTGCAAGGAGGTGGAAAGCAAGTGTCAAAGCTGAGTGGGGGCAGAGTAGTGAGATTTCCAGTTCATTCTGATGTTTATTTCCTGGTGAGTGAGTGGCATGTTTAAGAATATTTTTAATGCTTGTGGTAGTAGCCAGAAGTGATATACTAGCTGCTTTGCCTATTTCTTTTGTCTTGAATTTTAGTATGTCTGTGGCTAAAGATAGTTACTCCTGCACTCCAGAAGAACCCCTAAAACAGAGACTAGTCAGCTGGATAATTGCTTACTCCTAAGTGTCTGGATGTAGATGAAACTTCTCGTTCAGCATTTTCTGTGCTGCTTATTTTCCAGTGAAACAAATTTTCTTTTGATATAAAATACGTAGTTCAGTCTCTGGAGAACCCTGTCTTTGTATTCTTCTTGTGCATTATTCTTACTACTAAACAAAATAAAAATTAAAATCCCAAAACAAAGCTGTAACCTAAGTCCATAGCTGAAGAATGCAGACTTTCTTCCCAGGAAAAAGGTAAAAGAGAAGACAAATTGTGTTTAGTTCTGTTATGTAACCAAGAAAATTCTTTCAGAGAACAGTGGTACATTTTCCCCCTCAAAGGTACTGTATGTAACTAACATAATTAATTATAGAATTATTCACAACCAGGAGCAAGGATGTTTCATTCACCTTCTTTTACAAATAGGGGAAAAAACAGTCCTCAATCTATCAAGTGCAATGCAAATAAAAGTGGAGAATTGTTTCTGAACACTGATAATGGAGCAGAGATTGGGAAGTTGTGGGATAACTATGATTGTCTCATGTACATTGATAGCAACAGTAAAAGAAAGACTAAATGGTTTATCTGCAGTCATAGTTGTAGCTTTCAGTTAGAGCCTGGTTTATATTCAAAGCTCTTGCCAAATATTTGCTTTTGCCAGTTTTGGGATTATTTATCAGCTTGGATTGACATAATTAGCTTTGGGCCCATGATGTAAGTCAGATATCTAAACCTGGTCTTGCACAGGGAACAGAGTGGGTTTTCCCAGCCTAATAAGCTAGAACTTGGTCTGTCAAAGGTGTCTGCCATGAGGAACTAGAGAATTAATGAAGTCTGACTCTTGTCTGTGGAGGCTGCTTTTGAGAGCAGTACTGCTCTGTGGTTATTAAAAATGGGCTGGCATTCTTTCAGTGTCTTTCTTCAGCAGGGTTGCCTCTTTCACAGCTGTCTGTTATGGCTCCTTTTCTAGCAGCTTCCACATGACTGGCTGCTCTCAGAGGGTCCTCCCAGCAGAACAGGGTTGAAGCTTGGGGAGCTAAATGCTGTGCATCTTCTCAGGAGAGAGGAGTCCTGAGCTGTTGGGAGTTACATTTCTCTGGGCGAGTCTTCATGCATGGAGAGTTGTGCATGAATTCACAAGCCCAGGCAGAGTTGGCACCCGTTTTCTCAGGTGTAAGTACTGGCCTTTCTTCCATTACTCAGCGTTTTACAGGCTGAAGAATTGAAGTACTCTTAAGTTGTGCTACTTGTCCCATGCAGATGAGGAATTACTGAGGAAGTCAGGTGAGCTTAGATACAGGACTCCCAGAACACCTCTTGAGGAAACCAACTTGCATGGCAAGCAGGTCTGGGCACTGCCTGTAGTCCCCATCTCTGTGCACTGTCCCAGGTGACACCCCAGCTGTCAGTTGTTTGCTTCCCCTGATGTCCAGTGCAAGTGTGCAAAGTGCTTGTGTGCCTGCGAGGAATCTCTCAGCCGGCTTGTGATGCTCAGAGAACTGGGAGAGGTAGCCCTCAGGACCTGCCTTCAGTGGCCCTTCCTTGCAGACGCTTCTGGACACTGACATTTCTTTTACCTCAATCCCTAGATCTCTTGGCCATTTTTGTGACCTCTAGGGATGTCATCTAGAAATACAGGATCCCAGCTTACAATATAATTGTGAGGCTGTGCAAGCATTTGCACCAAGGCAATGTTGTCCATTGTATTTTACATTATAGAGTCTGGACTTGAGCGCTTTCTGAAACATTTGACCATACCCTTAAGCCAAATAACTCATCCTAAAATATACTTCTGGGAAAAGGCTAAGCAAACCTTTTGTGATGATTTTCAGAGTAGTGCATGTACATTATGAAATTTCATGTACAACCTGTCACTTGGTTTACCAGCAGGTCTAGATCTACTGCCAATGATTTCTTTCTGTGTATGCTGTAGAAGTGATATATTTAAATGTAGTCATAATTGCTTCTCAGATTTTCCCCCTGAGTTGAATGAGCCTCATTGGGGATGCTGTTCCCTCTTCTCCTTTACAGTCTATTCCCTGCTGTGGCCAGTTTATTCTCACAGAATTTCCTGGGTAACTAGGGTCACAGCTAGGGTCACCCTCAAAACAGAGGGTTTCACCTGTACTTCCAGAAAACAGTGTTGAGCTCTGCTTGCTGAAGAAGATGGTTCACCATTCTCTTTTGTGGTGGGACAAAAACTTGTCTCTGAACTTTCATGCCTGGGCCTAGATAGACATGCTGATAGTCCTGTTTCTGCTTGGAGTCTACAAAACCCAGAAGTCCTTTGAGCAGGAGGCTTGTGTGCCTTGCAGGAAACACAGCTGCATACTGTGTATCTGCCTAAGCAGACTGTCAGAGGCTTGCTGGGGTCACATGGAGAGAGGATGGCTGTGTGTAAGATCTCATGGTGAGTCAGCTTGCAGGTCTGTTGGGTTACCTGATGGGAAGCATGCTTTCAGCGTATTTGATGGTCTTTCCCTTGGCTGCAACTTTTCTCTAGGCACATCTGATTGAACCTGCAACCGGCATGGAGGGTCATGGAGCAGAGGGATGTTACAGTACTAGCGCAGGCACTGCCCTTGAAGAACAGGAGGAGACTGAGGCATGGGCTAAAAGAGAGAAATCCAGTAAGTCTTCCTCCTGGGGTAGTGTAAAAGGTCTCATCAAGTCAACCTATACTTTATATTTTCCCTTTAGACATCAGTCTGTTCCTCAAAGGAATAGATCCACTTCAGAAGGATGGATGCACTGTATGCAGAGAAGAAAAATATAAGGTCAACAGGCCTTTAGGGAACTTCACGTGCTACCTATCTACTTCTTAAACAAATACTTATTTAAAAAAATCCCTAAGATGGCATGGTAACCTTGTGATGACCTTACTGAGCTGCCGTATATATGGCAGCTTTGTGACAAGGGTTTTGCAGGCTGCTATCTTATAGCATTAATTTGCCTTGACCCACTTCAGAACAAAAGAAGGTATATTTATTTAATTTTTTAAGATTAACAAGCTAGTGTTACTGAACAGACTGCCCTAGTATTTCCTTTGAAAATAATACATTTTTCTCTTTGTTTGTAGTTTCTATTTCTGCCATGCTGAATACTTGGCCTCAGGTTCCAGTTCGGTGGAACATTTATGTGCTTAGTACCCTCACTAGCACTTATGCATGTGTTTAAATTTAGAATTGATAACCTGAGAATTGACTGAATTGTGGCCTCGGTGGTGATGCTTTTAATTGCAGTGCAAATCCAGTATTCCCAATGACCAGTAGATGGGGCAAGTAGGCCTCCTTATAGTTACGGTCCAGGCTTTTTGGGTTTTTTGGAATGCAAGGTTAAAATGCAGCTGTCATTGGCTCTCAGTTCAACAGTCTCGTTTGAAGGCTCGTTACCTTTGTACTGTAAGGGTAAATTACGAACTTTGACGTAACTGCACTATTTTCTTTACAAACATGTGTCGTAAACAATCGTTCTCTTCCTTGAAATTCTGAGATTTAAAATTATGTTCCTTTCTTTACACAGGGATGAAAACAAATCTTTTGAAGGTTTTGTTGTGCAAAGATATGGAAATGTGTGTTCCCTCCCCAAAACTAGCCAATAGTTAGATGTTTACAACACTCATGGGGATGCAAAGGATCCAAGTTTTAGTCCCTGGTAGTCTTCCACATGCTTGTGGAGTGTACCAATGCCAAGATCACCCTACTTGCCTTTGGGCGATCTTCTCCAATTCTCCCCTGCAAAAGCTGTTGTCATTTTTATACATTTATTGATGCACCAGACCTGTACAGACTACATGAGTGGCCACGGTTGCCAGCCACATTTGCTGTCTGCCCATGCTTCTTGTTTCCTGTTAACATTTGGTGTGATGTACTTATCTCAAGGGAGGGTGGTCCTCAAGACAGTCACTGAATACTGCCTATTAAAAGGAGTGACAACGTTTTCTTGAACACACAGGTACACATAGGAATATAGACTCCTCGGTTTCCCTTTAGCCACAATCACACCAGCTTGTTAAGTGTGCTCTGCTTTGTCCCTGCTTCTTGGAGCTCAGCTTGGTAGTGTGAGTCCTGGAGCAGGCTGTGTTCTTCCAGGCAGTGCAGTGCAGGTGCAGGAACTGTTTTCTGCCTCACACTGAGGCAAACAACTCCTCAGGTGCAGAGCCCAGGGATGATGGGGAGCTTCTGCTTGTTACATAGAACAGATATGGTTTGCTAGTTGAGTGCATTATGCCCTTGTGGAAGCAGCTCCCACTGCTCAGCCTTGAACAAAAGGTAGCGATATTTCTATTCTGTTTTACTTTAGAGTGTGGCAGGCTTCCTGAGATAGCTGGGGAGGTGTGAAGAAACCTGTATCTATACTAAACTGGCCAGACAAATACAGCATGTTAATATGAAAGAAAACAGCTTGGCTAAAGAGTAAAAAAGCAAACAATCATCAACCCCCAGCTCTTTCTCTTCAAACTTTCAAAATCTGAAATGGAGGAATAGATGTGAGCCTACCTTCTCAGATATATAGGGAGAGCCTCAGCTGCTGGGCTTTAGTTTAGCACAGGGGTCTGTGTGTGCCACCATCTGTCATTATCTGTTTGTGATATCCAAAACTCCTCTGAGTGGGAGGGAGCACAGAGGAATTCCTGGCTTGATTGGCATGACTTTCTGCTCTTTCTTGAAGCTGTTACATGGTTAAAACCAAGATGGGTAATACTGAGTGCAGAGGGGGGACAAGGCTTAAGCTGGTGTAAACTGAGAGCAGCTCTTTTGCAGACAATGAAGGTAACCAGACTCTACAGATGTCTAAACCAGTAAGAGTCTGACTCACCTTCTCAAAAAGTACTTTATACAGAATCTAGGCATTACCTTAACCTATTCCATAGTTTGGAGGAGCAATGTGTGTTGTCTATTTCAAAGGTTGCTCCAGCTAATCTTTCTTTTGCAGCTTCATGATGCCCTCAGACCTCATCTCTAACACTGTCTCCTATGTGGTGAGCAGCATGATTCAGACCGGACTTCTTGCAGCCAGATTCCTACAGCCTGTGGCAGTCCTGCTTTCTTTACTTTCCATTCAGTCCACTGACAGTCCTACAGCAAAAATTCCTTTGGCTCCTGCCATATCTACCTTTGCCTTCAAATACTTTTGTTGGCTTAATGAATGAAATGTAAATTCCTCAGTGCTTTTCCAGCCAGTGTTTGCATTTTGTTCATTGTGCATGAATTGACTAGCTGGCACCCCTTGACTTCACCCCTATCCTTGTGGTCTTCCTCTATTTATAATTTTCTTCATATCCTTCCCTGTTCCCAAAGAGATGTTCTCCTCATAAGATGAGCAGTGTTATGAACTCTCAAAGCCTCTGCTTTCACTCTTCTCTGGGCCTTCCCTGAAGAGCTGGTCATTTTTCTCTAAATTTTCTGTTTTGCGATATGAAAAGAACTGCTTTAAAATAAACTTATTGCGCCTGGGGTAGGTATAAAACATGCCTCGGACTGCACAGGCTCCTCAGGAACATGGGTTTGACAAAAATACCTCACGAGGCAGCTGGAAACACCTACAGCATGCAGTGTTTTAGAGTAAACCAACTGTTCAGTGACATGCTGGCCTCTGAGGAAAGCTATGCATGCTGTTAGCCAGAGGTATCTCAGGAGGACTGAGTGTCCATCTGCTATTTGGCTGCTTGCAGACAGCAGCTGTTCCACAAGAAGGTGAAACATGCAATAAATGACTGCATTTACTTGAAGCAAATCAGAGCTCAAGAAAAGGCAGTGGTCCAGCCAAGTATGTTTACTGCTCTGGGAATGCTTTTGTGCTGATGCAGCATCTTTCACCCAAAATCTCTGAACATTTTGAAAACATTAAGAAGGATAGGCTAATGCCTGTGTTTGCAGATGTATTTGAGCCAGGTTTTGGATGCTGCTATCCGTATAACCTACACTGAGTTAGGTACTGCTGTGGCTGCTTGGCAAACCATTTCCTTGACTGCATAGATGGTTTCTGCAGCTGGTGCTGAGCTGATGCAGTTACATTGGGAACAGGACCTGAGCAGGCCACTGCATGGCTAGCTCAGCTAGGTACACATGAGCTGTGGTCACTTGAGTATAAGTATACATTTGTCCTATTTTTAGGAGGCAAGAAGATCTGTGACCTGGACTGAAGACAAAATATCAGTCCCAAAGATACATTTCTCTTTTCTACTGCTGCTCTTGAGAGGAGAGAAATGGGAAAAGTGAAATATTGTGCAGATTGTCACCAGTGAGAATAGGTTCAGGCTAGGTTGTGCCATGTCCAACTGCTGAGTGAATGTTCAGATAATGACTAATACAGAGAAATGTCCAGTGACCCAGAAGGGAGAGAAGTAGTCTCTTCATGTGTGTATATATTTTCCTCATGGACCAGTAGATACATCTTTGGATGCTTCTTTTGAGATGCAGAGGTCACTTGTTAGTCTGCAATGGCAAACAGAAAAGGGCTGTATCTTTAGCCAATAGGAGGGTGTTAATGCAAGGATTTCATGTCTTTTTTCTAAAAAAGAACATGCTGCCAAATAAATATGACCTGGTTCTGAGCATGTGCCAGGGGTTTGGCGATGAGTTAAGAGCCAGAAGAACTGCACTGCCCTGAACAGTTTCCAGCAGAGTCCTAGAGGCTGATAGCTCCAGAATGATTGGAGGATGGCTCTTCCTTGCCAAACTATCCCCAGATGACTGGGGTGGGTGGCTCCTCCTCAATGGTCTGGTGGTCCTCTACTCATTTTTCCTCAACACACGAAAGGGGGCAATCTCTGAAAATTCTTGGAATAGACAATCAGTTCCTTCTAACTTGCACACATTTTACTGAGAAACTCTTGCTTGTTCCCCTCTTCTTCTTTTAGCTCACTCCTGGTGGTTTTCTGCGGACATTTTCCCCAGATGACCTTGCTAGAACCACAGTGAAACAAGGCACTACCCATGTCCTACTCTGAGTTCCTTAACTACAAAATGTTTTCAGTCTGTGGAAAGGGTTTTTTCCTCTCTCTTTCATTCTCTCTGCTCCTTGGCTTCCCACAGTGACAGCCGTATCTGTTTGATTTGAGGGAAGCTTTGCCTGTGCTATGAGTGGCTCCTTCTGCTAACAATTTGATCTCTGGAGCCTGTTGCTGCACAGTATAAATAAATTTCACTGTTTAGTACTTTCCCATTTTGTTCCCCTGCTGCTGGCAGCGAGTTGACCTACCCTGTTTTGTTTTTCAAATTTATCTTTCTTTGCCCTTCTTATATGAGACAAAGTCACAAGATTAAATTAACAAGGATGCATTATTGATACATACATACTATTTTTTGTTGTCTCGCATTGCACTAAAAGTTCTACATAAAATGGGAATTAAAATGCAGATTACATTCTCAAATAGTATTCAGTTTGGTCTTAGAATGAGGAATAGGACTTTATCCCACTTCAAAAAGTCTAATGCTGTGTGCTAAGTAGACACAGTCTCCATATAAAAAGCGTAGTTCAGTCATCCTGCCACATAAACTCAGTGTTTTTATAAACAGTGTTCATTTGGCCCATTCCATGCATGTATGATGCTAGAATGACCAGGATGTTTAGCACATCAGACCTTGCTTTGCAGCGGTGAATGTAGGTACTGGAAGTTCTCCAATTGTAGTACTATGCATGCCCCTGCAACCTCCAGCTCAGAATACGGTAAATATTTAGAGTGGCTGAGCCCAGTGTGGGCTCTGTGCTGTTTTAACTAGATTGTTCCTGCCTGCTTTAAAGCTGGCTTGGGCATTTATCCACCCCACCAGAATCACTGCGGAGCATACGTACCCCTAATTGGGTATGATGAAGGCCACAGTCATGTTTTCCATGGTTCCAAGCCTGAAGCTTAGAGTGCTTGAGGTTGTTTTTACTGCATGAATGTGACTGCATGTGGATTTTAATACACAGAAAAACATACTGTGACCAGCTAATGAAGTCAGTGGAGTGGTTACATTTGCCTACTTTCTCAGAAATTATCATCATTCCTGTCTTCCTTGGGATGAATGAAAGAAATCTATTGATCTAGACAATATTATTTTTGTATATTTTTGTATCTTATTATAGCATAAATAGGTTTTGAATAATATAAATCAAGTGGTTTTTGTTGTCTCTTCCACTGACTTCTAAGTGAAGAAGGACACAACCATGCACAGGGTAAGAAAGGCAAAGAGAAACTAACCCATTACCATTTGCATTTTACAAACCAGATCTTGAAAAAAGTTACTTGAAGGAGGGGAAATTTGTCACCTTAACATTGCAAATTATGTGAAACCAGTATGTCCTCCCACCACAGCATATGTTTGTGGTGGGTAGGCGGGGGAGATGCAGGGAAGAGGTGGTGGTATAAAAATACCTTGTAAAAACAAATGTTTGGCTAGGGGAGAGAGTTTGTCACTTCAGCTAGACTAGAGGGGGAAACCAGACAGACAGGGGGTGGATGGGGGCGTGGGGGGAGGAACCTAAGTCACTTCAGTGAGGTAAATAACTTGACAGTGCCTCAGAAATAGCAGTCAACTAATTAGCTGGAAAAGATCAGATATTAAATAAGTAGGTAGCCTAGAAAGTTAAGGAGTAAAAGCTATCTAAATGAAAAATTAAGACCTTAGGAGAGTAAAGCGTGTGACAAATACCAAGCAGAAGGGTGACAGGTAGCAACCCCAAGATAAAGTGCACAGTCTTGCTAGCAGCCACTCTACCTGCATTTGCATGAACTATGATTTTTCTCATTTATCCTTCTAATAGACATGCTAAGATAAATACAGACCAGGGGCTCTATATGGTACCATAAATGCAGCTTTGTAATGCACTGCTGGCATGGCTCTCTCCCTCTACATGCCATATGGAACAGTTTGTACACTCCACAGCATCCAGTACCGTGCAAATGCAAGCAGACACCAAGATGACCACCCACAGTGGCAGCCAGGGTGGAAAATGACAGTTTGTCTTGTCATGCTCGTGGACAGTTTGTATGCTGTGGTGGGAGACTGACATGCCCACATCATGGGACCTGGAGGATGCAGGAGCTGGTGGGAGGGAGGGCCAGGAGGGACAAAACTCTGTGTCCCTGCGCAGTTCTGGCTGGAAGAAGTAGCTGTCCGAGTTTCCTTCCTATGTGTGATAATTATAGTTTTTATTTTGTTTTAATTGACTTGCCTCAGTGAACAAGCAGGTGCCCGGCCAAAGGAAGAGTGGGTGAGTGTGTGAGAAAAAGAGAGAGGTGGCGAGAGAGCAGGCTGGTGAGGTGCCCTTTACATCCGCTGATCTGTTACCACACATATCCTGTTTTATGAACAGCTTCAGATGCTGCTTTCCTTTCTACTTCTCATTCCCTGTTGCTTTAATTTAGGGAAATTTGAAAGTGATTTGAATGGACATCCCCACGAAGAGAAGGTGTTTTGCTAAATCAGCCAAAACCAGCTCCCCTGCTTCCTCTCTTCTTTTCACTAGGAAGTATGTCTTTCTCCTGCCTCGGTGGAGACTTTTGGGGATAGGTCAATCTCCTCCCCCATGGTGTGGGACCTGCAGGGTATTTTAGCTGAGTAAGAAAGCTCTGTTGCTGTGTGCAGTGGGGCTACTCCTCTTCTGAGGGCTTATGCCAACCAACTCTGTGCCAAGAGACTGGCAGGTGGGGTTTCCAAGTGACAGGCATGGGACTGTTGTAAGTGCAGGACAGGTTTCAAGGGTGGCATATGCTGTGGAAGCTCCTTGGTTCTCAATCTGCAGTCAAGGACAGAAGAAGATTCAGCTCTCTTCTCCTCCTCTGACCTAAAGCATATTGCCAAGGTCTGTTGCACAGGGTGAAACTTTCCACTTGTAGGAGTTCACACAAATTTGGCTATATCTGGCTATCTTCATATGTTGGTATACAGTCATTTCATACTTAGATTCCACTGAAAAATAACACGTATTTTCCCCCTTCAACAAATTTCAAAGAAAATACGCCAACAAAACATTATTAGAGAAATTTTGCATACTTCAGTCAGGAAACTGAAACCTAGAATACCTTCTGAGCCCCTGTCTGTGCAGCTGCATTGTTGCTTTGTCCTTCAGGGCTGACTTAGGGTAGCCGTGGGGATTAGCAGTCTGAGTTCCCTGACTTACATGCATGTAATATTAATCAAATATTTTGGTGGAAATCTAGCTTTTACATTTCAGATTTGTTTCGTTGCACCAGTTGGTGGATTGAAACTGCCATCACAGCAGCTGCCTGAATATCATGTAACACAACATGCCTTGATGCCTTGTCATATTTCAGTGTTTGCTCACTGCATGAACAGTCCCAAGCATTGTGTTGTTTTTTTTATAAAGGTTCAGAGTTAGTGAAATAGAGAGGATCTTTTTTCCTTCATTTTCTCACAAATCCCCAAGTTCTCATTCCTTTCCACTATCCCTTCCCCTGATCCACCCTTTACTGTGCAAGTGCTTGGGGGTGCTTGCAGCGTGATAAGCAATGCAGTACAGAAAGCCTTTGCAGATGCTTCTGCACGTGTCTTCCTGAATATAGTGAGGTCTTCCTGCATATAGTGAGCATGTAACACCATAATAACTGAAGAGTGAATGGTATAACAGTCAAAGCTAAGAGGTTTACAATTAGTCAAGAACTTTTTTTGCTGGGATCTTAATACTAAACCCTAATACTTCTCGTGGAAATTTGGTACTTGTGATGCAACTCTTTGGGAAGTTTCTCATGTGTTGAATGCAATTTCCGATAAAAAGAGAGAAAGAAAAGCATATTGTAGGGTGTTCAATAACCTGATCATTAGGTGGTCACTGAGATGTACAAATACTAAGCTGTAAATTCTCTGTATGAAGTAGAAGAAATAGAAATATGAATTAATCTTTCCAGTGTTCTAGATAAGTATTTTGACTTTCAGGATTTTGAGGAGCAAGCATGAGTCTGATTTCTGTGGCTTCTTTGCGTGAAAACTCAGAGTCTTCATCCAGTTCTAAAATTCCTCTTTTTCTTTTTTGCTGGGACTAAAAGTTTATGTTTTTGCAAAACGGAAACCTTGTTATCCAGCCAGATAGAATAATAAAAGTTGTAGGTGTCTCGTAAACGTGAGGCAAAGAAGAAGAAAACGTGTTCATTTATTGTCTCTGTGTGAGAGGAAAGTCTGGGCTTCATTTAAAAACCAAATGTGAATATCTTTTTTCTAACTTTGGCTTGTGACAGATCAAGATTTGACATATTCTCATTTTTCCTAGCAAGCTGCTAAGGATTCAGACCAGCTTGATGGAAATTTACCTTTGACAGATGACAGCAGGATTTCATGAGTGATTTCTATCTCAAGGCAACTGCCCCTTCTCCACAGCCTGCAAGTAGCAATAGCATTTTAGAAGAAGGATGTCAGAGAGCAGCTTGGTTTTCTCAGTTGTCATCATTATTTGTTTCTCTCCTGGCCAAACCACCAGAAGCAGGTTAAGGATGACACAAACTAGCAACAAATCATGGGGTGGAGGACAGAGCATGTGACAATGCCCTGGCTGTGGTGCAAACATTTGAGCTACGTTTTGAAAGCCTGGATTTGTGTTCAGCAGGGTTCATGAGTGAAAAATAGAAGTCTTTGACGATAACAATCAACAACCTCAATCTCATTAGTGTCTACCCTTCAGAGAAGAGGCTGGAGTGGATCCCATCAAGCTGTGATTTGGTTCAGTGCACTGGGGAAGGTTCCTAGAAGCATTACCCCAGCTTCTTTACACTGTGCACTGAAGGGAAAAAAACAACATTTGGCAATTTGTTGTCAATATTTGTATAACTCCTGATGCCACTAAAACTGCATATGTAGGCTTTAAACTAACAAAAACAAAGCCATGGCCAAGCTGGAGAGCTGGATTTGTTTCCATGCACAATTAGGTTTATTTGTTTAGGTCTCATTTTATTTGCTTTCAGATGACTCAGATAGGAGTATTGCAATCCTTTCAAAGTGAAGTAGTGTTCTGTGTATTTTGGGCATTGGGCTTAGCCAAATGTGGAAAGAATTGGCTGCTCAGTAGTATTTTCCTATCCAGAGGTTTTTTCAAACTTTTGAGAGGAACTGAAGGAATGTCCCTTCCACGCCAGGCTTTCCCCCCCTTCCCCTTCACAGCGTCTCTCCACATTATTGTTAAAGAGCACAGGAATTTTAAAACACTCTGCTGTTGTGCAACTGTTAGCAACTGCTCTTATTAATTGCTTTAGCATTATGCTGCATATTTAAATTCTCGCTGGTGTCATCCATAACATGTTGCTGTGAGTGTCTTTTAAGCCAGTTCAATAGAATATATCAATGGTGCCCTGCTCAAAATCTTCCATCCTGCTAGGCCAGCTCTGGGTTTGCTGAAAATTATTTCCTGCATACATGAAGGGATATGTACATTTTGGCAAGTAGCCAAGTTTTCTGTTTGGAATTAGTCACTAAGGGCAGATTATTTTCCAGTGGACATACTGGCACGCCATTGGTGTTAAGAGAGTTGTCTTAAATCTCAGTACCATGGTGTTTCTTTTATCCCTCAGCCCCCCCAAAAAACAAAAGAAAACAAAAATGCAGGAGGGGTTTTGTCTCTTCTGTCTTATATGTGTAGGAGGCAATGGCTTTTAATTAGTGCTTTACTCAACGCTGTATTTTGGGGGGATTTTTTTCCTTTGCTTTCTTCTGATAATTTTGCTTCTGAAAATACCTCCTCGGATGATGTTTAAAATGTAGACAATATAAATAGATCTGCATTTATTTCTATGAAACATAAAGGTTAAAGGATTTCCTGCACTCACCAGAAGTATGCATTTGATTTATAACCTTCCTTAATGCTCTTCCCACTCACACTCATAAAAGAAAAATAGTAACAAAGGCTAATAGCCAATGTATTTTAAAGTTTGTCCTGATAAAACCAAACTGGAACCTTATTCAGTCTTAAATGTCAATTCTAAAATTTGGGATGTTTTTCTAATCAAGAACAATAAACGTGGAAAGTGTCTCCATGGCACGGAGCCGCAGCTCAGCACGCTGCTGGCCCAGTGCTGCACACACACTTTGGGGGCAGATGGGGTCTGCACATCACGTCGTCCTCCCCACGCAATAGCTTGCTCTGTGAGACTGCTTGACCCTGGGAGGGACTGAACAATGCTTACAATATGGGATTTGTTGTTTTAGTTTGCTTTTTAGAGGATAGGAACCCAAAATATGTGTATGACAAATGACCACATTGAGGAGGAATGTAAATCTTCAACTACAATAAAGAAGAAAGAAACAATATAAATTTCCAAGCTCATGTTAAAAAAACAGAAAACAGAAGAAATAATAAGGTGGGCAAATTGGATGGTGCTTAGGGATCTATTCCATATGATGATTTGTTTCCCTCCCTCTAGCTGTGGAGAACTGAGACTGTCAGAATAGATCAAACCCATTTAGTGGCCTGACTTAACATGGTATCACTTTATAAAACCTTCAGGGCATTTTAACATTGTGCCTGGAAAGCTCTCAGACAACACAATCCGGTGTGCTGGCTGCAGCTCTCCTACCTTCTCCCTACACACACCATTTTGCTGTGTGCAGTTCTTCAAGTTTAATCCAAGACTGAAGGAGACTGTGGATTTCACTGGAAGCTGAGAGAGGAGGCTGGGTCAGGACCTGTCAGAGTTTATATTCTATGGGCTAGTGTTAAACATGTGATTTGATTATCAAAGTATGGTTTTGATGCAGGACACCAAATTAGTTTGACTTCTATTGACTAGTAAATATGCAATTAGTTTTTATACACTGAAAATGTGTAACCATTCCAGATGCATATCCTTTGAGTGCATAGGAAAATATAAAGACAGTACACTGTGTTTATTATAGGTCCCTCATCACATAAGAGACTTCCCATATTAAACTGATTTTTACTGTGTTTAGGCTCCCTTAGTTGCCAAGTACAATTAAGTGGTAAGAGACATTTTTTGGCAAATTATATGTACCTTTTGCATTTTTACTTGCAACACACTGTGAGCTACAGCCGGGCAGGTTGTGATTTCAGTCTAAGGTGGTTTTACCCTTTCCTTCCTGCAGGTGTGTAGTCATGTGTAGGCAGATACTTGCTGATGCCTGGCTAGTAATTCAAGTATTGAGACTTGTGGTCTTACCACCACTTCCTGATGTGCTTTACAGGTAAGCCTGAAAGAGGAAAGAGACTCTGGGGAGGAAAATTAGAAGAAAAGAAGTTAAAGATTTAAAGCATCAGCCTTGAAGCGACAAGGCAGTCAGGACATGGAAGGAATCACAGAAAGCGGACTGCACTTCCTCTTCCTTGTGATGAGGGACCTGAACAGTTTAGGAATAGTAAAAACTCATGGCTGTGCCAAGCACAAGTAAGATAATGCACGTCAGTCCTATGTTATCCTATCCCTCTCTTGCCTAATACAGAATGAAGTAAGTCTGTATCCAAGTGCATGCTCCTGTTTGACTTCAGGGTGAAGTAAAATACCTCACCCTGGAACATCTCTGGGGTGTGTAAATAAATGATAGTTCAGACAAGACTTACATGTTTTTCATCTGTTGTGAAGTATTACATCTTAGCTGAGGGTGGCAAGGAGGTGGCTATTATCCATGAAGGAGTAACTTAAGTCACCTGAACATTAAACATATCCTAATCACTAATGACAGCACCAAATGCTGGGAAGCATGAAAGGAAAGAAGGGTGGAGTACGATGAACCACCAATGAAGCTTTGAGATCTGAGCATGGCAGGATCCAGGAAGTCTTCAAATGCTCAGTGGATATTTTGCCTGGTATCCTCTGAAACCGGATTTTTTTTCCATATCTGAGACTTGTTACATATAGTCTGATTCAATCTAGCAAAAGAGAGGACAACTGCAGTCTACTTTGATCTACGGGTGCTACTTGTCAAAAAACACTCTTCTCCCCCACTAAGGCAATCAAGCTGTCATTGAAAAATCAGTTATTTTGATAACCCAGCTTTTTTGTGATGTTTCACTTTCCACTGATAGTCTTTATTACCTTGGCCTGTTCATTTTAAACAGGACCTTCAGTCTTCTATGATTAATAACCTTATTATAGGATACATGTTTATTTCCTCATTGCTGGATTTCATGAAGTTGAATTTCCCATCTTTGAACTTCATCAAAGTGAAACATACCAGGTATCTTCATTCCAGCAACTTTTTGTGTGTTGCTTTTCTTATTGTTACTCACTTCCTTTTACCTGTATCTGTAGTTGTGTGGTCACTCACCAGCAGATAGGAGCTTCCTCTGTATGTGCTCTCAACTGTGCTTGTAATTAGCAGGTTGCAAAGCCCAACTCATAAACTTGCAGCTGTGGCTTAACACTTCTCTAAAATGGCCACACAGCTTCCAGTTGGCCCTGAGTGCCAAAACATCTGTCTGCAATGGACCTTATAATAAACCCTGTGAGTCAGTGTAGTGGCTTCCTAGACAGAGGAGTACTGGTGTGCAGTTAAGGAGCCTATTTATGCCAAGATGGCTTAAGTTAGAAGAGCTGTGGAGCAAAATGCCATGCAGGCAGGTCAAGTGAACAAGGTAGCATATGCAGTGTTGAACAATAAGGCACAAGTGAAGGTAAAACTGCAGGTTTTGAGATCATAGGATTGCAACTTGGGACAAATGTACAGATATGAATGAGGAGAAAATGGCACTATGTAGGAGAGGAAATCCTTTTCTAACTCCTCTAAACTTACATGCAAAGCAGAACTGTTGGAGAAGACTCTGATTCATGGTATTTGCCCTTTCTTCTCTCCATGACTCTCTACTATCACTCAGAAAAGTGGGGGTAGGCGACTAAACCACTGTGAAAGTACCCATGGTATTACGGTACCTACCAGCCATGTGGAGAAAAGCCAGTGTGCCAGAGAGCAACACAAGTCTGTGGTACAAAACATGCTTGTATCAGTGGGTGAATCTGGCGGACATGAAGCTCCATGACAGTATTTGACCATGCATGGCCAAGCTCTCACTTCCACATGAAAGGACGAAATCTCTGTGTTTGTACGTCAAGACAAAAATCCATCTCTTCTCCCTGCTTTCATTCACCCCTTGTTAAGATTTATGACTGAGTATGTTTTGTCTCCTCCTCTTTGTCTCATGCTTTGTTTCTTCTTCCTAAGCACCTCACTGAGGAACCATGCAGAGTCTGCACAGTGCTGCCAGAAGCTGTAGTACTCCTTGGGAGTGGGTGCTGTCTCTTGCTTGCCTGCTCTGTGCAAATACTAAGTCCAGTCTTGCACCTGTATAAATGCCTGTGTGCATGTTGAGGGCCCAGCTTTCCAGAGGACCACGTGTGACAGCTTTGTGTTGCTCTTAAGAGTCAGACATTCTCTCACTATGTTTCAAGGGGACAGTCATCCCAAAAAGTGTTGTTCCCAAACTCACACTTTGCTGCAGGGTTTCCACTGGGATGACATCTGCTGATTTCATGCAGGGGTGCTGGCCCAGGCACCATGGACCATGACCACTGGAATAGCCATTTCCAGCAAACCCTGGTTAACGAGTCCCCCTGAAATATCCAAGAAGTTTCTAGCTAAAAGCAAAAATGGAGCTGTTTGCAATGAAATGTACCCCTTGCATAGTAATGGCTGCATGTGAGGACATTCACAGAAATAAATGAAAGCCACGCTGGTAGCTGTCGGCACTTTACAGCAACTCCAAGAGCTCTTTCTGTTTTCCTCAGCTAAAATGGTGCCAGGATGCTTTTGTTGCCTGACAGGCTGCTGGCAAGAGCCTTCCTTTTGGATAGTGCTGATTGTAGTGCTGCTTACTGCTGCCGAGCCTGGCAGCCAGGCTCTGTCCCACTGCCCCTGCCAGGAGAAGGCAGCCTGGGGGCACCAGCCCTGGGCACCAGGCACACTCCTAGGGACAGGCTGAGGCTGGACCAGGACAGGGTGCCTGTGGCTGGGCAGGGCAGGGCTGTGGGGAGCTGGAGACTGGTCCTACTGCGGCGCTGCTGGGGCAGGGACCGATGACCCCAGGGGATAATGAAATGGGGTCCTGGACAGGGTGAAATGTGGGAGCCCTGGGGAGTGGCAGTGACCTCAGGGCCTCTGGGTCTCCAGCACCAGCGCCAGCCTGTGCAGGGGCCCCACTGGCAGCTGCTGTCTGGCTGTGGGCCTGGGGATGGACACACCTGCCTGCTCCATGCCCAGGCCTCCCCGAGGGCCTTCTCTGGGTCATAAACCCGGAATTTAATTGAATACCAGACTGTAATGCTTCTGCCAGAAGAGAGTGGCTGCTGGAGTCTGGCTGTATTCCTGGACAGCTAAAGATGCTTCAAGAACGCTGATGTCCCTTGTGTGTAGCCAGACAAAATTATCATCTGGCCAGGCAGTAAATAGAGCCATTTGTTAAAGGTGAGTGTGAACCCTCAGCAACAGCCTGGCCTTCTGGGTATATCAAAATGCTTGTGCTTCTTTAAATTAAAGTCTCCCTGCAAACCAGAATGAATTTGCCCCTCAGCAGAGCACATTTAAATGGAAAACCAAGGAGAATGTCAAGTACTCCGTATCTGAAAAGTCATCTCACAGAGAGAGCTAAACATCTGTAGGCAGGTAGAAGGATCCCGATGCCATAGTTGGATAAGTAGGACCTGAGAATAACCTACTGCTTAACAACTGCTAAGGAAAAGATGGCAGGATGGGAGAGGCCTCCATCTGTTTCAGAGGCCTGACTTTTGCCTCTGTACTCATGGCAATATTCTTCATTTGTGCAATATTTTCCACCCAAGAAACAATGCTGTGAAGATGAAATGATACCGTTGATGAACTATTTTGGGTTAGCTTTCCAGTCAGAAAAGTGAAAGGGGATGCATTTGTCATACTGAAATGATGTCACTTTGGGAAGGGAATAATGTTTTTGTACTAGGAGATAATTAATGTCTTCTATCCCTGAGGGTTTGATTAAACTATCAAGTACCAAGTGACATCTTTGTCATATGACACTTCTTTGGAAACCGTAAGTGCCAGAACAGCGTTTCCGTGTATACTTTGGCTAATGTGGAGCCACTGCTCCTCCCCAGGGCTGAATTTGTCATGACTCCTGGGTAGTGAGGAACCTCTGGTCTCTTGAAATAGGAATTCTTCTTTGGAGAGAAATAAGAAAACAAAAGCAAGGGATTAGTAAATTGTTAGGTAGAATTCCTGCAGCAAGGAATTGTGATCAATATGAAAAAGCAGTAATACCGAGACTTTAGGCTGTGTTGCTCGAGAGGAATACTTTGCATTTCACAATAGGCACAAAGGGAGATACTGTTAATATTATCTTTCTGTAGATGTTTTAAATAGTGTTAACTATTACTGGCACCAATAAAGTTACTTATATTGAAGGCATTACACTGATAAAATGTGAGGAATGCCCATCTGAGACCAAAGAGGTCAGGTAGAGAAAAGGGAGCAAAAAGGAGAAGGATATACAGGTGACAAAAATAAAAAGTGACACAAATATGAGACAAAGCAGTTGTTAGGAAATTAATCTAGAAATTACCCAAACACACTGGAAATCTGTGGGCCCTGGTGGTCTGGTAGATTACACTGTCCTAGCTGCTACCACTTCACTTTTAAAAGGTAAAATCTGCCCTGATCCTCAAATGTCTTCAGCCATTATGTTCAAGTTCTTGCAAGTGCTGTGCAAGAAAAATCATGCATGCTAGCTCTGACAGAGCAGTGAATACAGCAGGTGAAAAAAATAGAAAGCTAATTAAAACTAAATCTTAAAATCCTGTTGCAATTCCTTGATGGGGCTTGACATGAAATGAATTTTCACATAAAAATAAGGGGAAAATATTTGGTTTTATATTCTTATTTCTTTCTTCCTTTTAAGAAAGTGTACCATAAAATTTTATAATGTCCAGTTATCATCACACATGAAGAGCTTATTTCCTGCTGTATAAGTTCATGACTATCAGGGGCACCACAGTCATGATGCTTTGTTGCTCCCCAGGTTTCCCAATTGGAAGGAAGTTTGTTACGTTAAACAATAGATATTAAAAAAGTAAAGGAAGAAACATCCCCATAACTCTACCAAATTTCTTAAATTTCATAGCAGGGTGAAATGAGCAGAAACCCAAATGAATTCAACTTGAAATCTTTTGTTGGATTTTGTTTTAAAACTTTCTGTGAAAAGATTCAATAGGTATTTTAATTCAATCCCTAAACTTCTTTTGGATGAACCTCAGTTTTTAAGATCCAGATATTTTACTGGCAGCGTTTAGTTGGTGTTAAAAGACTTCAAGCTTAGAGTCCTCAGATTATATCATTTACCTATGTCAGCTAAAATGACAGAGAAACAATTTGGGCATGCAGGACTGAAATGGGAAGATTTTAAAACATTGCCCCATCATTCAGAAACTGAAGCTCAGGATATATTTCCTTCTTTTTCACATATAGCAGTAGAAATTGTCTCCAGTTTCAGTGATCTTGAATAAAAATTATTTTGCTGTCACAATGTGGAAAGCAGAGAAAATGCGAAACAAAAGGTGTTGAGTCCAAACATATAGTTAACTGACAAAGTTACTACAAAACTCTCCCTAATAATCTCAGATTTATTTAAGTGTTTTATTAAAGAATTATGTAACTTGGTGTCTCTTGTTTTATTTGTTCTAAGGATTCATGTGTTTCGTAGTTTGCAAGGGCATGGGATTGGAATCTCTCATGGCTTCAAGAAAGAAAGTAGTTAGTTTTTTCCTGGGGTAAATTTCCTTGCTTGATAGAAAATATTTGTATATTCTTTCCTTAAGCGAACTTATTTGTGTTGAAAAAGAAACCTATTCACTATTGCGGCTTTGCCTAGAGATATGAACTCATACTGTTAGTACAAGGAACAAGACCCATCTTTATTCAGTTGTCTCTGTAATTTATGTGCCTGCCCAAGTCACTTTGTCACTCTAGTGCATTATTTTCTAGGAACATGGTTCATAGTCCTTCAAACAGCTCCCTGAAACTGCACTTTATGGTAGGTCCCAGAAGATTTCAGAAAATCTACGTAAGAACAAAGTCCCACCATTTTCTGGAGGTAGACTGAGGGTAATAATATTTCCACAAAGGCTAAAACTTAAGTTTAGTGTTGATGGAAGTTGAATTTTTTGCAAGATAGCTGTGATTGAAGCAAGTTTTTATGCAATATGTGTAGAGACTCAGCAACACATAGGAGAAAGTGATGATGTCACTTTGGTGGCACTGGTGTCATGGTTCTAAGAAGAAGAAGACCCTTGTGCACCTACAGAAGGAAAAAGTAAAGCTCACCTGAGGAACAGCTTTTGACTTTCTCTTATGACTGCCTTAGGTAGGGCTGAATTGTTTTGGGGGTTTGAAAGAGTAACTGGGATGTGAGACTTCAAAAAGAATGAGGAGTTGTTTATATACTTGTGTGGTGAACTAGTCATGTTATTGTTGTGGGTAAGTTATCTGACTTTTCAAAGGAAAAGAAAGTGATAATTTGGACTTTTTGGAGATTGATTTACTTTTCAATGGTAAAAAGCTAAGAGATGGCAGTTTTCACCTCTGGATATCTTAGCACCTGGAGGAAGATTGTGACAATATGCAAAGTTTTGTAGGAGCCTTCATGATTATCTCTAGGCAGCCTGTTTGAGATCAATGAAACATTTTGAATTATCTGAGTTATTGAAGTATGAAAGAATTATTTGAAGTAGTGAGATGTCACTTTTGCACTCGGTAGGCTTACCTTAGTAAAGCAGAAGTGAAATGCACATTGCCAGAATTTTTAAGAGCTCTGAACTTTTCAGAATCAACCAGGTATTTGTTCTACACTTATAGTAGACATGAGGTGTGTCTGTGTGTCTGCTTTTGCACTATTGAAAACATTCCCAGACTTGACAGAGACAATCACCTGGTCTATAATATTCTCAGCAGAGAGCAGACAGTGGGAGCTGATGCTGCACAGTCTGGTTGCTACGATCTGTTACTGCTGGCAACTGTGTATGTGGGATTTATAGGTGAATGTCCTACTCAGCTTTGGGAATTCATTCTTCTCGTGCTTTTTTTAATAAACTGTCTTACTTTTGCTGAAAAAATTTATAGCAGTACAGATTCTTATTGTTGGTATATTGAAGAGCACTCAGAGTTTTGAAAAGGACCCACATCTTTTATTAAGTGAAGAAGAAGAGACTGTATGGAGAGCTGGGGTGGAAAGTGAGGCTAAAATTATGCCATATAAAAAAATTATATTTTTTTTTCTGTGAGGCTTCTTGTGCCCTTTGCTGAAATATTTCCTGTTGGACACTTAAATGGAAGTGTTCTGGCCTAAATGGACCTTGTGTGTAAGTGAGTCTGGCAATTCCTATATTAAACCATTTCTAGAATATACAAATAAAGGAGTTGACAGTTTTTGGAATTATATTTAACTTATATCCATTTCTTTCCATAATTCTTTAAATGTGTGGAAATGAGAATACAGGTATTCACAGAGTTCATAGTTTATTTCATTCTGATTTGTTATTATATTGGATAGACAAGTTACTGAGTCACTGTTCTAATCATTTTTTCCTTAGCTGTTGATAATTTCCTGATTATGTTAGTTTTGGAAATAGTTTTCTTCACTTTATTGTCCCAATATGGGAATTTTTCTCATGTTCCAAATTTCAGTCTCAGGCCGTCTAGTTTCTGTAAAGTGTTGCCTTGCTTCAATTTGTTCCTTGGAATGATAGGTGACATTAAAGTTCTCCTTGTGAGGTATCTCAACACTGCCCTGGTGTGTCTGTATTCTTGGACCACCACACTGGAATATAAGAAATGGTAGAACCATAACTGAAATATTTATGTGTTGCTAATTGATACACTAAATATTATGCTGAAGAAAGAATTTTGGCCCCTTTTTAAAAAATCTGGGATTCTAGCCAGCCACGCCTCTCTATGACTAGAATTAGGTAGGATCATAAGATATACAACACCAGATTTTTCAGTTGACTGGATGCAGCTCATGTTGGCACTTCATTTCTGAACTGTTTGGTTGAGTCTGCTTTCCTTTATTAGTTACGTTGCAATGAAGTACACTAAATGTTCATCACAGAACAACTGGAGGCCCAGACAGAGGGTCAGGAAGAACAGATGTGGCTTTGTAGATGCAGGTTAGAAGTTCATTCAAGTGGGAGGGGAAACAGCTATGTGTCTCAATAGGATGCAGGAAAATAGGAAAGGGGCAGCAAGTCATACATGTCTCTAGAAGGCCTTGTATCTGTAGGATGCAGCTCTCTCTGAAGTGTGGCTTTTTTGCTATTCTGAATCTCCAAAAGGCACAGAAAGCATTAATCTGAAACATAAAACCAGGCCCAAGGTCCTAAGCCACACTGAAATAGCAGTGTTGTTTCTTTTTCCAGATAAGTAATTACTCTTTGGAGCCAGGGAGGAGGGGCTTGGAATATCACTTGAAATTACTTCCCCCCACACACACCTCCAGATTTTTTTAAAGACTTTCCACGCAATGAAGTCAGTGCTTAAATCTGAGGAGCACAGAAATGGTGATTAGTATACAGTGCAGGAGGAATACCTCTAGAGAACTGCTGGGGAACTGTTTAAAAGAAAATAGAAGGAAAAGGGGAAAGGTCAGTTTACAGTCCAGGTTATCAAATCATGGAGGCACCTTCAAGGTCCATTTCAGCCATTCTGTATCACCAGAATGACACAAAAATGTCCCCATTCACTCTGGCCCAGATACACAGGCCATTGCTCTTCTATTTTTAATCTTAGGATGGTCCATGTTAAAAGTGATAGGAACTATTCAAGTTTCCTAGTGGAAACATTAAATTTCATTATATCTTCCACAAAACTGAGCAAGATTTAGGACACTCAACTGAGAAACCCATCTTCATGAGCTTATGCTTCTGTCTTTCTGTTCTTGACCACCTTTCCACAAGAGTAAAAGAAGCCTTCCTTTTCCTTCAGCTTCTCCCATGTTTATTCTGCTATTCTTAGCATCGCTCTTTTGCCTGACTACCTATATTCCTGTTTTCACTCCTCCTCAGTATTGAGCTTGGCTATTTATGGGATCAGTATCACTGTCTATTACCATGATGGGCAAAAGTTGTCTCTAAAAATTATCGAAGTGCCTAGTAAATTTCATGCCATTTCTGGTACATTGCCATACGCATTAGAAAGCCTAAAGTGCTCAGGGTAGTGTTCTTTGCAGGGCTGGAAATTCGTGTGGGTTGTATTTGAGATAAGATCCATGATGGAGAGGAAGGTTTTGATGCATTGATCGCATTGGCCCAGAGGATAAAGCAGTTGCAGAGGCTTGTTGATCAGAATTAACTTTAGTTTCTGAAGTTCAGTCCATCAACTGCTTTAGAAATTAGGAGCAAGTTTCCAAACCAGCTTCCAGTTTTCAAACCAGTTTCCACAGCTTTTGGAAGGGCATCTTGACACAGGGGTCTGAGTCCATGAGAAAGAGGACAGAGGAAGTGTGTTAGTGCTTAAAAGTTGTATTTGTTTTGCTACAGCAAATGGAGCTGCCTGATTTTTGATCTGACCAAGGTATGGGTTGATCTTCACTAAGTAATAAGGAATAAGTTTTTCAGCAGACCAAAGGAGGGAAGAGATACTTTTCTAGCAATCCACACCTATGAGGGCATCAGTCAGTACCCTGTTTTACCATATGGCTGTGATAGCTCTTAAAGTTTCAGGAGTATTTTTGGGTCCTTAAAGCATTTTCTCCAGTCTGACCAACACTGAGTCAGTCTTGTCAGAGTTCAGCTTGAGCCAGTCAGCCATACTTTATCAAAGAGCTGAATTCCTGTTGGTGTTCTGTCTTTTCAATAATAGTAATAGCTGTAACTGTTGAGAATTAGTGTCCTTGCAATGTTATCAGCTATGTCTCTGCCACCTTGGAGTATCCACCAGAGATTAAAGAAAAAGTGTATGTGTTACCCTGCAGGTGATGGACTGGACAGAAGATACAATTACACACCATTCTGAGCTCTGCTTCAAACAAGACATTGCAGGTACCACAAGCAGGGTCACCCTTTTCTGAATCCAGCATTTTCATGGCTTATTTCACCCCTACATAAGGCTCTGTATGAGAGTATCAGGGTTTTTTCTATATTAGTGGTGGCCAGAGTGGCAATAAAGACAGTCTCCATTCTGTGTCCTGATGTGAACCCTGACTGTGAGGCCTCCAGAAAGCTGGCACTTGCATGCTGTTGGCATTTTCTGATTACTGTATTTTTATGCATTTTGCCCAGAAATTAGATGGCAATTGCAGACATCTTCAGGGATAATGTTTCCTTCCTGAGGAGTGGAAAAATTTATTTTTCAACGAGCTTGATAGGTGAATCTCTCTGAGGCACTGTTTCCATCCTTGGCAGGCAAGTGTCTTCTGCATTGTTACCAATACAGAAAGCCACAAAACAGATTCATATTTTACAGCTCTAATTTTTTAACACTTTTCTTAAGCTTTGCCATATGGATATGGGATGGGATGAAACAGGTAATGGTATCTGTTGAAAGATGAACCAATTTTTCCCTATGTGGATTTACTTGATCTTACTAGTCCTTTATCTTGATGATTCTTCACAGGTTCCAGGGCTTCAATCTAACACTGTAATTAAACTGCCTGGCTTGATGAGCTGTTTTGTGTAGTGAACTACCTATTCTGGTTTTAACTGTGCAACACTTTTTCAAGAGTGATTGCTGTCTGTCTGATTCATTGGTTTTGACCCATCTCTGAAATATGGTGGATTCCCTATCAGCCTATGCAGGTTGGAATTTACATGTTGATGACAATTAACATCAGGTAGTTGGGCTGCTGGTTAAGGCCTTATTTGTACTCATTATTTGTGAGTGAACTTTCCAGCAAGGAGGTTCTTTTCTGAAGCAGACCTGTTTGGTGAGAAAACTCCAAAGCATTGAGAAAGCAATGGTCAAACTTTGGCTTGATAGCATCCTAATCAAACCAGAAAAGTGGTATGTTGGTTTCACTCACAACTCCCATCAGCCACTCTGAAGTGTTTAGTCCTATGCGTAAGATCTGTAGGGCACGTACCTTGTTCAGCCAGTGTGCTTTCTCTGACCACTTTCAGCGAAAACCTTACGGATATTACTTTCCTATTGGTCTCTGGCCCAGGAAAAGAGTCTGGTTTAAAATAGCCACCATGCAGTCACCCTCTGTTTGTTCATTCTGTGATTTGTTCTCAGAGACAAAGAGTTGTGTAAACTCAAAAATCATCGGAAATTGTGTCCTGGACAAGGCTGTCTGGTCCTTACTCAACACTCAAGCACTCCACGTATCTAAGACAACTTTTAGTGTAATAATAAGGAATTAGTTCTTGTGCTTCATATGCTACAATTTAGCTTTAGGGTTGGGGGAATGGGTTGCTCTGTTTGTTGACCGGGTTTTTTTGTTTTGTTTTGTTTAAATGAGAGCTCTGACTCTATTTCTGGAATGTCTGTAACTCATTTCTGTTTGTCGTCATTCATAATCAATTCCAGAGCTATCAAGTATTTTATAAAATGGTAGCTGCAGATTTTTTCCTGCATCAACCACTGGGACTAAAAAATAAATGCACATAATACAGCCAGAATCTAAAGACACACATGACACTTTGTTAAGCCTATGTATATCGTAGTTTACAGCCTCAGAAAGTTCTTGTTCTTTTCTCTGATTATATTCTCAACTACTGTTCCATTCAAGTGTAGCCAAAGACATGTCGTTCTTGTTCTAATTCCTAAGAACAAAGCACATAACTTTTAGTTTTCATTCTTGGCCTCATTAATAATGATAAATTACAAAACAGATATAAACAGCAAAGAACCTCTAGGTGATTGTCAAGTTCCACTTGAGGATACACATTTCAGGAGCCCCATGTATTCAGCTTATCTGACAATGAACCGGTTCTTTCACGACTTATTTCAAACTGCCGGAAAAGGTAATTATGAGAAGCATTTTCCAAATAAAGTGAGAAAAAATAATGTTTTACCTACCAAAAATCTCCAAACACTTGTTACTCAGTACCCACATGTAGAGGGACGTGGCTGTGCATCTGTCTCTAAAATATGTGTGCCTGAGAAAGGAATCCAGTGGTATTCTGGGCCAGCAAAGGCTACTTAAGACTCTATAGGGGTACTTTTTTGACCATTCCAGAAGAAGTACAAGACACAGTAGTTCTGAAGCGTACAGCCTTTCTTCCTTTTCCTTATTCCATCATCTTTTTGTGTATATAAATACAAAATGCTGTTAAGTACTGCTTCCAGAGACAACTCTTAGGTTAATGAAGGAACACCCAGTACAAACTAGTTTGCTTACCTCCAGTGTGAGCTTATAGGTGTGGGGAAAAGATAAAAATGGAAAATGCCATCCTGACTATTATACTGTATTGTATTTTGGAATATTTACATATGAGCCTTTAAACATAATTATTGTGAGGAATGGAACCAGAAAGTTGTTCCTTCTTATGGCATTATTTCTCATTGTCACTACTGTACATATTATCTTCTAAAACTGGACTTAATCTGTGGTTTGGATTTGTGGGAGCTGCTTTTTTTGGCTTTGTTATGTAACCACATTTACAACTGTGCCAAATAGCCTGCTTGTTTCAATAGGATGATAATTTGTTAAAGCAGGAGGGAGGAGAGAGGGACTGAAGTGCCACGTCTGCTTGGTTTTGCAAATATGGCACCTCATACCCACAAAGCATTTGCAAACATATAGCCAGCAGTGTAGCTGGAAGCTGTGTAGCATACTCTAGGAATTACCTCTTTTCAAAGTCTCAGAAATCTTGTGGGCTCAAAATATTCATCAGCATACTGATGTTTAATAAGTTGCCATCTGTCAGCTGAAATGTGGTAAATCCAGTGTGAATGCTTTTAGCCCATGGAAAATGTAAGGCAATTTGATGCAGCTTTGCCTGCAGGGAAAGATGGCTAAGCTAAGCCATACTACCCTGCGTTTGGCCAAACTAAAAGTGTGCAGCCAGGTATTTCCAGGGACTCAGCTGACTTACAATAACTTGACCTGTGATTGTGAGTCCTTCTGCACCTCCATCTGTAGCCAGATGATACTCAGAAACTGTGATCTGGAGGGATGGCTAAATTTAGCCATTTTTAAATTTAATTCAACTGCTTTGGCACCAGAAAGCCTTTCAGAATTTGCTCTGGCCAGGATGCATGGAAAGTACGTGCTCTGACAATGTAACACTGATTATTTTATGGATTTCTGCACTTCAATATAGTGAGCATACAGGAGCTAACCCCCTCTCCCTGCCCCTGCCCCTGCCAAAATCTTTCAAGTGACTTTGTGGAGAAAGGTTTCAAAGGAAAATTCAAGAAAAAGGAGGCATGTGCTTAGGTTTTGCTACCTATCACTGACTATTCTTGAAAAATTGCAGGGGGATTTGTGGGTTACAAGTGTGCAACTCATACTACACAGTGTGCTACTAAGTACAGTACTGTCTTGCAGGAAGTAAGGTTTGAGTGTCACTCTCGGGCTTTGAATACATTGTAGTGGGAAATGAACAGGAATTACCATTTCATCATGCATCAACTGACAGTTTCCTTTGAAAATTCAACTTCTACTTGACTGCCATATTCTTAAGGCTGGAAGAGACATTATAATCTCCTTTGCTTGTCCTTCCATGTGACATAGCTTGCAAAATCTACATTTACAGTTCCCAACTGAACCAAGCCTAGAACTCAAGCAGGCTCAACACTGCAAGTTTTTAAATGTCCATTTTTAAGAAGAGTCAGCTGGAAATCTCAAACTGCAACACATTCTATCTTGAGAGAAAAATGAATTTGATTTAGATATGAACTTTGTGCCTTGGCTTTGACTCAGTTTTTTTTCTAAGTAAAATTAGTATCTGGCAAAAATACTCCAGCCCCCTTGCTTATTGGGTAATATAGTTCACTGGTCATTTAAAGAAGTGTAAAAAGATATACCTGGGAGACTGCATTCTTTTGGAAGGATGCAGAGTACCTCAAATGCACAATAGCCCTCGCTTGGACATGAAATGCAGAAAAAATAAACTGATACAAAAATTTGTGATCAAAATCAAGATGCAAATAGTTCGCGTCTATTCAATCTGCACTAAAGTAATGACCCATTTGGAAAAAAGTTTGGATTTCACTTCTATTTTTTATTTCATGACTAAGTGTAGACACTAAAGAAGGGAATTGCCTGTTTTTACGAGCTGATTCCCTTTCCTTCCTCCTTGGCTCATGTGTCTCTCTGGTGACTAATGGGGAGGTTGCTTCTCTGGAACACAAGGGGAAAGTTTCAGTAAATTGCAAAAGCATGTTTGTTACTTGGAAGTCTTTTGGCACATTTTTGAGCAAAGTTCATGGAAACCGTAAAACTATTCTGAAGAAAGACTTAGAGGCCACATTATCAAAAAATGCACCTACGCATGGGGACCTGCTTGTGAAAAGTTCATTGCAGTGATCAGATCAAGAATCTGAGCTGTTGTGCAGTCAAACAGGTGTGCATAAAATACACGACTGCATCCGCAAATGAGGCAGTTTCCCTGTCATGGAAATACACAACTCTCAGATTTGCATGGTTGTCTCTATGTTTTATAAGGGTGAATTAAGTACCTAATTTTATCTGACAATTAAACTCTTGCCTTACCTCTTTCCTTTACCCTTCTCTTTTCCATGTGCAGAATATAAAAGTTTCCCCTACCAAGCAATCTAATGCTTCTAAAATGTTCTGCCCTCAAAGAAAGCACCATATGAAGCAAAATTACTAATAAGGTCATATTGGAGACTGGTATGTTCTTACAGTAACTTGATCTCAGTAGGACTTCTAAGTCTTCCTACCAGTAACTTGGGTTTTGTTTTCTTATGTGAGGAAAACCATCAGAATCTATGGAATTTTGGGGAAAATAAACAGAGGAGAGGAGAGGAGAGGAGAGGAGAGGAGAGGAGATCCTCTGGCAAGCTTTTAATTCTAGAAGAATAAGCTCACACTAGTCTTTTGGCTGCCTGGATTACATCTGCAGCTGTTCATGTGCTCTCTTTTTCATATGTCTGCTTGCTGGCTTTAGTAGTCATATTCAAAAAACCAATAGATTTTTCTTTTCTTGAAATGACATTAAAAATGGATATTGCAGTCATGAAAGCTGTTAAGTAAGCATGCTGAGACACTTGGGAGACATACATAGGACAGGAATATTTTTTGTGTTTCACTACCAATATCTTTTCAGCTCAACCTGGAGCAAACAACTCTAATAGGAAAAGGAAACTTCATTTTCTATAGTCCCTTAGGTCTTGGCTTCCCCAGTAAGGAAGTCATATTAACATCTTCTCTGATGATCACTTATGAAATACAAATAGGCCTTTGTGAGAATGGAACTGAAACTACATCTTCATTTCATACAACCCATAAAAACATGATATAGGTCATCATTGGCAAGGTTTTAATTGGAGACCAACATCATTTTCCTGAGCTCCTCATTGTTCTTTGAACTTGCACTTTTTTACCAGTCCTGTACCCATTTTGGAGCAGTCTGCAGTGTGTCCAATAGGAAGGTGTTTGCATGTTACTGACTTTAAAATACCTTGCTGATATGGCTGTTTGCAGCAGCTTGCTCTACCTTCCTTTTTCCTTTTCTTGTATGTTCATATAACCTGAAACACCCTAAGAAGTTTTCCCTTTCATTTGTGATTTACCTAAAATTCTTTCCTTTGGTTGTTACAAGTCATGTCAAGTGTATCAACATGGAGTTTCTCTTCTGCAATACGCTCTCTTAAAAGGCGCCTGTGCGCACACACACACACACACACACACAGACACACACATACCACAGGGAAGCTGCTGAAAATCAAGAGATATCATTTAAATACTGAGAGTGTGTAAAAACACAAACCACAATTCATCATTCAAAACATATTAGCAAATGTGAGCCATGGGGCGAGCTGACATAAGCAATCTGCCCAACATACAAAGCATTAATTTTCTGGAAATGCCCCATATGTGCTGACTATAACTACCTAACCCTAAAAACATTCATAGACAAGATTTTAAACAACTATTCATAAAAGTAACAACTTTGACACTGGGTGTTGTCTGAGAATTAATGACTGCCCACAATTAATGGCCCTCAACTGCCTTTGAGCCATCGGCTCCTCCCAACTAGTCATTAGTCCCTACACACGGTTCTCAAACTCCTATTGTCCATTCAATATTGGACAGGAGGAAAATACATTGCCTTCAAACACTGAAAAAGCTTGCAGCAATGTAAACTTTCAGGAACTCTACTGCTTGCTTGACAAGGTTTGTGCTAGGGAAATTTCTACATTAAGTTTTGTCCTAAATTATATCTTTTACATATCTTTTGATTCCCACAATTAATCACTGCACAGTACCATAGGGAAAGAAGACTTCCATATGCTGTAGTAATGAGAAGCCTCCAAGAAATGTGAGTAATAGAGGAAGTGTGCAGCTTAAGCTGTGAATTAATAATTTATGTGAATTGCAAACAAGAGTTTGCATATGGTGCAAGTATGATTACAGATGAAGCTGTTCATGCAAATAAAAGGATCTGAGAAATAGTTGCACAGCTCAGGATCTGACTTCCTTTAAGACCAGGTCATAATAACTATTATGACTTGGAAAATGCAGGGCTTGGTCACACATAATATAAAATCTGGGGCTGTGACTTTGGCTTTAAAGTGTGATTCTAATCTGAAGAGAGATACCTCCAAAAATATGGCTTACTCATTTTATGAAATCTTCCTAATCCTGTACTCAGAATCATACCTGATAAACTTGGAGACATAAATCCTGTGCTGAAAAGCAACAGTAAGTAATGCAGAAAGTGGTACTGAGGCTAGGAGTGAGATGGAAGGAGTCACCCATACAGTTCCTTGCTTTGGGACAGAAATGAGTTAAAAGCTGGGATTTCCCTGTCATGGAAAATATTGTCACTTTGCAAATTGCTCTCCTTCAGAATGAAAACAGTTTGACACTTCCTGTGGAATGGAAATTCTGTTGAAATATTCTCTAAAAAATGTGTCACAGTACAATCAGAAGACCTCCTGATCCATAAAGGGTTTTTGCCTTGACTTAGACACAGCTATCCACTTATAAAACCTGAGAATCAGCTCATAGAAATTGACAGCATTGTACATTACACATCCTTTTAGACAGCATTGCTACACTACTGCATTAAATGTCAATAACAATATGTTTAAACCTCCTAAAACTAAATTACTTTTCATAACAGATTTCATTTTCAAATGTTTGTAGATTGTCTGGATTTGGTTTCAGGGCAATTTGAAGTCTTGTCAAAATTTTGGCTTCAGGTTAAAAAATAAATTCTTTTTTAATCTCTTAAAGACCAGTGCTTAAAAAGATAAAGCCATGTCAATCTCGTTCAGGGTTGCAGTGCTGGTACCTCACACAAACCAGCGCACCCACATTACTGAACAAAGCGCCGTGTATCTGTTTTGAATTGGCTCCTGTCAGGACGTCCATCATAATGGTGTCTGTAAGTCTGAGAATGTAAAGCTACTTGCTTTGTGGCCAACCTCTAACTACTAATAAGGGTTAGGGAGAAAGTTTCCTTGGAGGCGGTTCATCCCCTAATTGCTTGCACAGATCTTCTAAAGCCCTTCTCAGATGAAGCTGGCATTAAGTCCTGTCAGAGCCAAAGGTTTAGCCCACAAGGACAGCAGCAGCTCCTATACTCCACAGCCATGGCTGCCAGTGCTCCAGGGCCCAGACTCCAGTGAGAGCTGGGGGCACTGGAGACAGCATGGTTTGCAGAGGGCTTCAGTCAGGGCCAGGTGCCGGCACGGGCAAAGCAGAGCTTTATCAAGGGTGGCAGATGTCTAGTGACAGCAAAAAAGGCTCTGCAGCTTTCTCAGTCTGTTGGAGGTCTTGCTCCTTGGCTTGTCACCGTGGTCTTTGGCAGGGATGAGCAGGAGGGCAGAGTTGTTGAGCTCAGGGCCTCTTCCAATGTCAGGACGAGCAGTGAGGGCTCTACCCTCAGTCTTTGTCTCATCTCTGGCTTTTGTGCTCCCCTCCAACGACAAAGTTTGACCTCTCATCCAAAGGGAAGCAAAATGCATTTTTGTCTCCTCTGTTGAGAATTCATGAGTTCCTTCTGATGCAGTGACCTACAGCCCCTTTTCCTAAAGAACTAGGACTGTTGGGAAGTGAATTTGTGAATAAAGAAAACCTACTATTTGTGAGATGCAAAATTATTACACTGAGTGGTTTAACAATAACCATACCTGCCTGGAGATGGGGAGTATACTGAATATATGAGGTGTGCCTGAGGTCACTTGGTCTGTTCAGCTTGGATCAGAGGAGATGAGGGGAGGCATCATAGCAGTCTACAACTTGCTCACAAGGGGAAGTGTAGGAGAAGTCTCTGGTGACCAGTGACAGGACCCAAGGAAATGGGCTGAAACTGTGCTAGGGAAGGTTTATGTTACATGTCAGGAAAAGATTCTTCACCCAGAGGGTGGCTGGGCACTGGAACAGGCTTCCCAGGGAAGCAGTCACAGCACCAACCCTGACAGACTCCAAGAAGCATTTGGACAATGCTCTTGTGCATACAGTATGACTCTTGGGGCTGTCCTGTGCAAGGCTAAGGGTTGGACTCAGTGATCCTGTGGGTCTCTTCCAACTCAGAATATTCCATGATCCTATGATTCTATGAATATTTCCAGGTGTATTTGTGCTGGTGTAGACAGCCCAAGAGACTTTTGATCTAACTGAAATGGCCAGGCTTCTACCTGAAAGGGTATCTCAGCTTGGACACGGTTGCCTGGCTTGTTGACCACAGCTGGCCCACAGGATGGGCTCAGGTTTCCCTGAGTTTAGCTACCCTGGGCACGAGTCTATGAGATCTCTGCAACAGTGAAACAAAAGCCCAGTGAATACCAGGTGGCAAGCCTGTTGTAGACATCTTTTTTTCCTAATCTTTTCTCATGCCCATGGTCTGGATTTTTTTCTTCCCCTGCCACTAGACCCCTTAAAGTTGGACCTGCTGCTCACATAGATCCTAGGTAAGACACTGTCAAACAAATGAAGGTCTTTACTTTGGGGTTTGCTAGTGTCTTCTAAACACAGTATTTCAAAGCTTTTCACAAACATTATGAAGGTCTACAAAAGTGTAATTTCACTTTTTGATGAAATTATGAAACTGAAGGATGCAGATGTTTCAAGATTGGTCCAAGACAGCAGAGTGGGAATAAGTGTGAGAATACAGATGTAATTACCACAGGGTTTGGGTCCTAACCAGAGGATCATAGGGAGATGTTGTAACCCCTTTAGACTGTGATATCAGTTTATTTTTATTTGCATATCAGAAATGTTACTATCATAATACACACTGGGACTACTGCAATAGTACTGTAGTAGTGACTGTACTATTACAGTCAGTTAATAAAAAAGGCAGCATTCTAGAGATATGACTGGCAGCCTTTGTTGTCACACAGTTGGCTGACAGTGGTTAAGAATTGGCAGTGTCAGACCAAGAAAGTTTTAAAAGCTGAATGCCTGAACTGGCAGTAAGAGTACATAACAAGAAGAAGAAACAAGAAGAAATCCATTTACAGTGAGAGAATGTAATGATTCCCGTAAGATCTTTTTTAAAAAAATCTCACTGTGAGCACAGTTAAATGAAGTAACTGGCAGCAATATTCAGCATAAAATCATTCACTGTTTATTAACAAGTTGAACTAATCTAATGTCGGATCGATCTAAACAAATAAATAAATTGCAATCAGTCTTCAAAGTATTCTGGAGCATCTGGTAGACTCTCCCTGCTGCAATATTCATATCTGATTATGGGGTTAGAATTAGTTGTGAGCTCCCCAACACAAACTGTGTTTTCTGTAATGACAGATCAATATGCACAGAAACTTACAAGATGACCTGAGAAGATTGCAAAGTAGTATGAAATATTTTCTTCCTGAACTTTGATGTGCAATCAATAAATCAATGCAAATGTGAAAGAGGTACAAAGAGGGTGAGACGGTCTCTTTATGGTGATTCTCTGTATAAGAAGGAGAATGTAGGCTCAGGCAACATCAGTGAGGTGGGGTTAGTGGGCTGGGATTCTGTGAGCCTGGGAATGTGATGCTACTCACTGGGAAGTCAGAAGTAATAGAAGCACTAGTGTTGGAAGTGATGTCATTCAGGTTCAACTGGCCTTTGTATGGCTGTGCAAAAAGGAAGATGTGTCTGGAGTAACCTAAGAACTGATTTCCAGTGGAGACAGGAAGCTCTTAGCTAGGTATTGTAGAAATGGCAGGGTGGGAAAAACTTGGACCTCAAACTGCCCAGCACTGATGCAGGATCAGGTATCCATACATATTCCTGACAGGTAACTTTTAACTTGTCATTATAAACCTCATATAAGGAGATTTTACATTTTTTTCAAGGATCTTACTGCAGTTTTCACATCTTCAACTGAAACCTGTGTTAACACCTTCAACCCAAGAGCGTGCAAATGCAGAACTGCTTTGGGAATCCAAAGTGGTAACTGCCCATACCTGGCCCCACTAGCTCAACTCTCCCCTGGACCATGCTGCACTGTTCCCTGTATTGTAAACATAAGGCCCAGGAGAGACAGAGGAAGAGGCTGGACCTCACCTGCTACGCTTTCCCCAGAGGCCAAAGGGAGAGGATATCTGACAACAGAGCAGATCTCAAACAGCTGCACACTTATGGTGCCTGTGAACCCTGGGCAGTGAGTCACAGAACTGCAGGGGTTTGTGCTGCTGGTGGAAGGGCAGGGTGGGAAGGTGCCTCTCTGCATGTGCCTGGCATGGTGCCGTAGGCACTCATCACAACCCTGCACAGGACAGCAAAACTGGGACCTATCCCTGCTACTGCACAGGAGACCAGTGCCTCAGGTGAAAGCAAGGTCAATCAGCCAAATTAAGTTTTCCAAAATATTTGAAAGTTCAAAAAAGCTTATTTGATTACAATGAAATCCATTCAGCTCTGAAATTATCTCAGTGTGCTGGTTTAAAAAACCCATCTGGAAAATGAAACCCCACTTAAGATGCTGTCTTCCCCTCACCCTCTCCTGGTGAGAGGGATGCTAAAAGCAGAGAATCTGAGTTAAGACCCATTTACTTGAAAAAATTGGGCCCTGCAGTACTTGGGAAGTGCTTAGTCTGGACAGGAGTCGTGCTGCTGGGAAAGGGTGGCTTTGCTGGCTGCAGTGGTAGTCTCAATGCAGGGGGTTCCCTTCCCCAGGGCAGTAGCAGCAGCAGCACTCACCCCTTTCCAAGGCTTCAGCAGCATTTACAGCTTGTGTGTGTTCAAGGGACCAGCCTACCTTTCCCCACCACTGAGGGAAGACTGACTCCGCTTCCAGCTCCCTGTGGCTCAGCACTTTCTGCTGAAGCCGCGCTCCCCGGCCGTGACGTGGGTGGTATGGAATTTAACAGGGCTAGAAAACCCCACCCCTCTTTTTCCTCTGTATTCAGGACACTCAGTTTTCCTATGCAAATGATCCCACAATGCACAAATCTGGAAGGCAGGAGACTGAGAGAGTACCATATGTTATGTGAACAAAATTGTGACTCTTTCTTAGACAAGGTTGATGTTGGCCAATGCATCTTTCTCAGAAAGCAAGAAATAGATATAATTCTTCCTCAGCTTGACCAACTGTGAGGAGGTTTATTGTAAAACTGCTACTGGAGAGAGTCCAGTGAAGGACTATGGATTTGATGTAGGGACTGGAGCATGTGTGCTATGAGGAAAGGCTGAGAGAGCTGGGGCTGTTCAGCCTGAAGACAAGGCACATGGGGTTCTCACCAGTGTATATAAATATTTGACAGGAGGATGCAAAGAGTGTGATGCCAGGCTCTTTCCAGTGCTGCCCACTGACAGGACTAGAGACAGCTGGCACAAACCCTCTGAATGTCAGGAAATACTGTTTCACTGGCACAGTTGTGCCCTGAGGTTGTGCAGTCCCAATCCTTGGAGATATTCAAATGCCATCTGGACATGGTCCTGGACAACTGGCCCAGCTTGAGTTGGACTGGATGACCTCTGGAGATTCCTTCCAACCTCAACCATTCTGTGATCCTGTGACTTCAGCAAATACATAAAGTCTGTATTCAATACAGAAAGATTTATAACACTGAGATGAAGCATGACAATATTTTTTCTTGTTTGATGTGCTGTCTTGTACCTGTTTATTCAGGGCTCCATTTGTCTTAGTAACTGATGAAACAATTGCACTGATTCCTTACAATGAAAACTTCAAATCCCAGTGTCATGCCAGGATATAAGCCTTGGTATCCCATCTCAGTTTAAATCAAAATTTAAAAGAAAAAGAAGCTGCTATGTAAGTAGAAAAGAAGTTTCTTGCATGGCTACTCAGGACTGACTCAGTCTCCTACATGTGGGACTGCTGCCCTCTGGAAAGTGCCTTCTGAACAATTTTGAAATAGGAGCTGGCATGAAGTGACATAAAGGCCTTTAGACTTAATTTGTGGTAGATGACCCTGAGGATCTCTTTTGTTTTCATTCTGTCATTGTACTGTCTCCTGAAGCATTTTATGAAAATCAAATGGTAGCTGTGATTGTGATAGTTCCATGTCTACTTCTTCTGTCTTTAAGTAACTGGTTAGAAAGAGACCTTTAGTAAAGTTTCTGCCTTTAGTTGCATGACTTTTTATTATTTCTTTATCATTGAAAAATCTTTTGTCCTGCCTAAATGAAATATTTTCTTAAGTGGAAACTTATTTTGCCAGAATACTATATTATTCCTGACTGTGACCTATTTATACTCATGATGCATAAGCCCACACATATCTTTTTGTTATAAATAATGATTTTCCCTGTTCTCTATTCTTTCATTTTCTATGGAATCAATAATAAATATTTTCTGTCACTGTGCATCACTACCGAGGATACTTCAGTTAGACAATGACTACACAGAGTCTTGACTTTGGGAGCTCCTTCTTACCTAGAACTGAGAAGAGTGTGGAAATTAAGGACATGCTTTATGCCACTGAGGGCTCCTATTCTTCCTTGTGCATGCATGCTTGTTTTAAAGAACTCGTGTAGAAAGTTTACTGCACTCAAAAACAACAAAGATGGGCCAGAGAGTATTTTTCCAATGCTATTTTAAACATGTGGTTATGGCTCTGAGAGACAGGGTTTCACCAGCCACACCCTTCTCCATTTCCCAGCTTCCTCAAATGGTTCCTCAGTGCTGGGGCAGATTCACTCCATGTGGAGCAATTGTGCAATCTTACATCATTCCTCACTCTTTGCCTCTCCATTTTCCTTATCTGTCATTAATAGTGTTGCTCTAATATACTCAAGACTTAATCAGAGCTTTTTAATGAAAGGTCCTAAAGCAGGCATTGCAATAATCCATTTATATATTTCCTACCTATTAAATGATCGACAGTTTCATCTCTAACATATCTGAATTTCACATTGGACAAATTAAATTTTCAGCAATACATTTATCACTGGCAAAGATTGTTGAAGGATACAAAGTTTTGTGGGATTGTTTCCTTATATGATACTTCATTTCTTATGAAAATAGTCTTTGTTGATCCTGTACTTTGATATATTTTTTCATGTATTTGTATCCACAACATGTTAAAAGAAATAGTAAAAACATTACTCTGATAAAATACTATCTAGACAAATACAGTATTTTTACAATGTTCTCTTGGGAATTAAGCAGAACCTTAAAAAGTTTACCAGTGGGGTATTAGCATAGGTCTGCAGAAAATGTGGAGAGAGCTGAAGTTAGGAATAAATTACAAGTATGAATACAGAGAGCTTTCACTTTGACATTTTCCTAATTGCCATTTTACAGTTTTTATTGCCACTGTACACGCTCATTAATACATGTGTTTTAATAGACATTCCAGTGGTACAAGGAAATAATTCTATTTCATGGATGAGGAGTTAAGAAACAGAGATTAAGCAATTTATAAGAAGTCACACAGGAAGCATGTGGCTATCCCTACATCTCTTGAATGCCAGTCTGGTGGTGCAACTACAGAAGCAGCTCCCAGTTTGCAAAAAAAAAAAAATCAGTATGAGTTCTGCTACAGCCCTACATTTGATATTGTATAAGATCAAGATGATTATTAACTTTTAACATATTATTAATGATACAATGCATAGCCTTTTATCTAGTATCTATGAATCCTGATTTACATAAATTCTACCAGTTATGTCACAAAGATTGCTGCTGCTCAGAACACAGGATTTTAGACCAAGGTCTACAAACATTGACACATCATTATGGAAAGAAGTGAATGAATGATACTTGTTCTACTTATGTTATTAAAATTATTTCCCTCCTACCATTGTAAAATGCAATCCTATAGAAAATTGCTGAACTCTGACTTTAGTGGCCAGCTGTGGTTAATATGTGTTTGTGAACACCCACTGGTGCACAGAGTCCAGATTACCTCTACCCACAATACCTCATATTTCTCTAACACCCTTGAAATGTGTTTCAGAAGTATGCTGATAGAACACAGAAAATGACTGCTATTAAAAGATAATTTTCAATGGCTTTAGACAGATTGTGTTGCTAAATTCAGTTGAGAAAATATAGTTGCTCATACAGCATTTTTAGATTTAGCATACTTCAGCTGGATTCTGTTAGTGGCCTTGTATAGGTATGTACAGATGCTGAAATTAAAGTAAACTTCTGTTCACTTCACTGGGTAGGTGATCAGAGCTTCTCTAATACAAGTGACTGTATTAATGGCAGAGAACTGAAACCTGGCCATTGTCCATCTGAAAATTCTTATGATGATAATCACCTAAGGCATAAAATAGATTGAAAGACTAGATCCATTACTGGCCAGTGATGAAATTTCATTTTCAGGTATTTATTGGATATGGAAACTTGGTAAATTTAGCATTTTCTTAATTTTCTTTTTAAAATATTAATATATGTCAAATAGCAGAAAAGGAACTGATGTTGTTCTGTGACTTCTTGTGATGGGCAGCTGGTGGTCGTGCATGACTGCACATGTGGATTTCTAGCAACAGGATGCATGGCTGCATCTTAGAAAGCTGGGGTGGGGCAGATTATCAGCATAGTGGCAAAATAAGGAACATTTAGATGTAAGAGAGAGGCCAGTGAAAATCTACAGACTTATGTCCCTGACAGGGCTACCTGGAAGATTGCAATACGTTTCTGGAAATAGTTCCTATAAGAAAACTGTGAGGTCTTTCTGTGTGTATGTTTGTGGGCTGGTTTAGTTTGGGTTTCTTTGGGGGTGGAGGGGTGTTCAATCTTACAGTTGTACTCCTTAGCACTTGACAATGGTTTAAAGGCATGAAGTAATAGCATCGCTTTCTTTTGTTCAAAGTTGAAAAGAGAAATGAGAAAACCTCCACTTGTATTCTAAACTGAAAAAGCAGGAGAACAGCAAAGACAGAATTGGAAGTTAATTTTTCTTTTTATCTTTTCACTAAGTTCTTAAAATTTACTGATGGAGGAATCAAAAGACTAGGGACCTCTTGACTAAGAAGAGAGAGACCAAAGTCTAGTCTCTGACTAAAATCCTTTAGATATTGGAGTAGTTTGAATTTTCCATTACCTCTGACTGGGCTGAGGTAAACTGGCTGAGGCTTAATCTGGTGCGAAGGGACAGGAGTGGTAAGCTGATGGGCCATGATTTGTCCATTTGTTTAATAAAGTGCTAAATAGGCATTGCAAACATACACCAGATCCAGGATGATTCTTATTTCCCACAGGGAGAGTCCTTACTTTGGAGGCTATTCTTATGGAGCTGCCAGCCCAGAATCATTCTGCATCTAATGGAGGAGGAATGAGAAGAGCTAAAAAGGATAGCTTAAGCAAAGACATGTAGAAATGAGTTTGATACTGTAGACTAAGTTTTAACATTTTTTTGTGCAACAAAGAATACATTTTAAATAGTGAGAATTCTATGAAGTCATCTGGAAAATTGATGAAAAAGTTGTGAGGCTAATCAGACATGTTGTGAGAAGGAAATTCTGCAATTTACCAAAACCTCAGAAGACTCTAGCAAATTTATTTTTCCTTGCTTCTACAAGACCAAATAAAACTACAGTGTGTTGTCAAGTCCTTGAAATCTGTCTCTTCCACTGGAAATGGAAATTAGCCCTAAGTAGAAACCTAGGGATTAGTCAAGGACTTAAAATATGTCCTCTCAGATTGGCTGGGTTAAGCAGGTTCTCTATTCATCACAGGGGCAGGACACAGTTAAAGAAAGCTTGCTCCTGAAGTACTGCAGCAAGGCTGAATAACAGTAGTAAATGAACATACGACATGATAAGGGATGCTAAGCTGTATTTACATTTTCCACTCTAAAAAATGGAGAGAAAAAAATGAAGGGTGGTGGCATGGGAAAGCAATTCAGTGTTTATAAAATTTGTCCATGTGATCAAAACATGTAGCCAGTATTTCAGCTGCTGCTGTAATAATCGATGACTTTAAGTGGGGCTACATTATTATATACCTAAATTACTTAGCTTATTCAAACAAATCTATCCAAAATGTATCAATTAGATTAGCTCAGTACATCAATCAGCAGCATTCAAAATTGTGCTGGCTTCAGTTTTTGTGGTGTCTTCTTTGCAGTATTTTTGTTCTTATAAAAATTGTGTCTGTGGTCCTTTCAGGTTTCCAAAGTTGGCTGCATCCAAATTCTTTTAGCAGTGGACATTTTGGGTAGTGAGGGATAACTATTTCCAAAACCACATTTAATTTATTTATTACCTCATCCCAGAACTTATTTTACCCTAGGGCACAACCAAAACATATGTAACTAATTATCCTGAGAATGTCTACAGCTCCAGTAAGTATGATTTTATTTTTTTAAATCCTGCTATTTTTCATTCTTCCTGGTGTCCGTAAAGTCCTACTGAGACATTTCTGCTGGATAAATTCAGCTTTGAGTTCATGTGCAAATTCGTTTATGTTTCAGAATAGTCTGTTTCATCTTTAGCTGTTCAAGTAATAATCTAAATCTTGGCCCACAAACTTTTAAGTCTCTGTCAAACATTTCGGGGATACCAAAAAAGAAAGTCACAAAATGAAGGCACCAGGGCTCAGATTTATTCTGTTTAAATTCTCCTAATGTCCCCATGCCTGGTGATTCCTCTTAGCTACACACAGCTGATAATGCAGGGCTAGCCAGCAGGAAACATCAGGCAAAGGAAATAAATTGGAATTTAGCCAATACAAATCAGATTTTGTGTATCTGATTTTGATTTTAAAAAACAGCCCAAACCATAAAAACTCTGAATTCTTCAGGATAGAAAGCTGTCTTATGAGCCTGAAGTTCGTTTAAATGCAGATTTTTTCACTATCTTCCTTCCGAAAGAGGGAAAGAATAAATACAAAATAATTATTGAACTGCAGTGGAATCATAGGAGGAATAAATTCGGGCTATTCTGATTAGGGCTATGATACGATGTGTTCAAAAAATACAAAAAACCCCCAAAAATCTATAGTAGAGTTTGGAAAAACTTTCAGGCAGATGGCTGCTAAATCTCTCTCAGATATACAGATTTTCTTCATTGCCATAGAACAGACTCTTCCAACTTGCTCATGGGAGTCAGGAGAGTTGCACATTAAAAGTGTGCTGGCCCCAGTTCAACGAGGTGTAAAAAACCAAACCTGTTCAGTCTAAATATTAGAAGCAGCTTAATTCTCATGGAGAGGAGTTCCACCTATGCTAATTCATATTGCCAGGAAGCCTGGTAAATTAGCCTGAGGCAGCCATCACACACACTGTCTAAAAATTGAATATGCATAATAATATAGAGGAGGCACTTTTAGGTATCATTTTCTTTGCTGAAGATGTGGGAGCTCAACACTTTTACTATTCAGGCTCTTGACTAAAGGTAAAATTCCTGCCTCAGTGAAGGCAACAGCAGAGCTCCCTTGAGTTCAGTGAGGCAAGATTAGCCTGACTGGACTAACAAAGGACAGGTACTTCTTCAACACAAGAGCTGTTTGGCTGCAGCACTTGGTGTACCTGACAACAGAAAATGACTCTACAGATGAAATGTATGGAGCTTCCTGGTAACCTTGCCATGTGGGAGCGAGTTCTCATTGGAACTATTTGGTTTTAATCCTGAAAACAGGGGGATTTAATATCTGCTGCTTTACATTTATAAACTGGCTCACAGTTTCTTTTTATAACTATTAAAAGGAATAATGTAGATGCCTGCTTTTTTTAATTAGTCAAATCGCAACAGGATGCCTGGTTCCAGAGAAGGCTTACAAGTCAGCATGGCCCCTGAAATATTAATCTCCCAGACAAACATAGCAAAAGCGGGTTTAATGGAAGACATAGAAAAAGAAGAACTACTCCACATTTCTTAACTGATTTTGATGCTGAGCTTTCATTATTGTGTTTCCAGGACTTTTGAGGGACAGTTTTCTTTGGAATGTGAACTACATTGGAGAGATTTTATACAGAAACATGTCCTGCATGGGCTTACTCTGTCTGTGCATGTGTCATGTGTTTTTCTTGTTGTCCATTGAAGCTAATGAGCCTATCCACAAGCGTAAACATAAGATGATAAAAATTTCCCCATTCAGACCCTAACTCACATCTCAAGATGTGTGACCAAATGTCGGACATTCCACTCAGAAATCCAGATGAGCTCATCTCAGATAACTCACTGTGTTTCCATCTGGTTCAAATTTGAAGAAAACTATTTAGTTGGAAGAAGAAAAATACATTTTGTATCATTTTAATGCTGAACAGATTTAGTGACATACTTGCTTATTTAATCTACGGCTTTGGAGAGTCTAATGAACTGAGTAAGATACATATCTTGGCTCCAGTTCTGTTCTAGGATACACCAGAGAAGCCCCAATTGACTTAAATGGAATAGCATCTTTGTTAAGGAGTGCAAAATGTATTCCAGTGGAAAAAAGTCTACAAGCATGGTATGAATATAAGTATTTCAAACTATTGCAAATTACTTAACAGTTCATCTGCATTTATGTCCTGTGTGTGTTTCTTTAGAGGAACAATACTGTTTAGTCAATAAAATAGTTTTATTTTTTTAATCTGAGGAATTTAAGCATGTAACTCCTATTCCCAACAGCTGAAGAAATAATAGGTACATGGCTTGTCCCAATTCTGATGGGAGAGTGAAATGTAGTGTTGTGCTGCACATCACATTCTGCACTGTGTGTGCCAGACAGGTTACCCTTGATATAATACAGCCCAGCTTGGGGGTGCCAAGCACCTATTAAAGAGTTCAGGGCCGTCTGCTCTGTTTCAGGAAAATGGGTATTCTCAGGATGCTCCAAATCTGCTTCCTTTCTGTTGTACTGAAAACACAGAGGGGCAATTGGCATAAAAACCAGGTCTCACCATAACCCAACTTTTATAGGGAAATTCATGGCTTCTGGTGATCTTATCTGGAGAAACTACCAGGTAGCAGCAAATTCTGTAATCCTGCTTAAACTGACATCACCAGTGTAATTAAAAAATATTGTTCCATCCATCTCCAGCTGCCTACTCATTCCCAGTTCTGATCCATCCATTTTTCCTGTCACACATGATGAAAAAATCAAGAGAGAAGAACAGCTAAATCTATCCTGTCCTTTGTGTGGGAATAGGTCATATAGAAAAGAGAAGGTGGGAAAGAGAAACTGCATCAAGGGTGAGATCCATGTTTTCAGTGGCAGTTCCGTTTTATGCTGATTAAAGCATCTCACAGAACACTTGAGGGTGCATTTTCTCCTCTCAGAGGTAGACAGGCCATATTGCCAGTTCAACTACACTAAGATCTCATTTTACTGTTTCTGCCCTGGGTTTCACCTACAGCTCAGTTGTTTGCATTTTTTTTCCATGTTAAATTATGCACATGAAACACAAGCATTCTGCAAGTATTACTGCAGAAAAATAAAAAAAGGATTCAGAAAAAAAGTGAGTCTATTTTGTTTATGAGTTGGGTTTGTTGTAGAGTTCAGTTTTCTTAAATGTTGTACTAACAATTTATTTTTCTACATTTGTGTTGTCATCAAAGTTGTGGTATAAAAGACTTGATTCCTAAACATCAAGATTGGAGTGCTATTTTCAGTGCAACTGATGAGAGAAAAGTTTAGAGGGCTGCTTCTTTTCTCAAAAGATTATATAGTAATGAATTGTAGAGAGAACATTTTTTGGGCACTCAACCATAAAACATTAAGAGTCTTTTGACAGTTCTTTTTCTGTCCGAAAATGTCATTTTGTTGCAGCAGTCAAACATTGAAATGTCAGTTCACCAAAATTTGGCAAAATAGCGTCTCCAGATGATATATGGAGGAAAGGAGAGACAAGCTAAGAGAAAGGCCTTGGCTTTCTCCCAGCTATGGAAAACCAAGTTTCCAACCCCAGTCTGGTTAGTCAAAGCTCTCCAGAGGACTCTCATCCTTTCCTGGGGAGTGCAGCCACTGTGAACCTTCTCTGGAGGCTCTGTCATAGAGTTGTGCTTTGCTTTCAGTGGAAAGGTCGCGGATTGCATTCGCATGAATACAGAAACAAATTTTGAAACTAGAAGCGGTTTAATGAAACGGAATTCCAATTTTCCAGTCAGCCGTCCTTGCTTCGTTTTGTCATCAGCAGAACTTGACGAAAAAGTAAGTAAAATGAAGTGTTCTGTAAAAGGAAACAGACTCAAGGGAACATATTTGAAACAGGTATAAATGCCAAATTTCCATTGCCATAAAATGGCACTTAGTGGCTGAGAAGTTCTGTCCCCTTCATCATGGACAATCTGAGGGTGGGAAACTTTCTTATGAAGATGCCAGAGCATTTAACTGCCTTTTAAAATGACATATTGAGGCAGAAGCATGCATTCGGCCATGTGCACTGGTTGCAGCAATAACAGGCAGTCAATTAAGAAAGCAGAAGCGGAGGAGGGACATTTGCTCTGAGTTCTTTTCAATGAAGCACTTGGGCATAGAGATTCACAGGTGTTAACATGATCTTCTCTTTTATGACATGATGCCAAACAGTACCCCTAATAATCACTTGGACATTTTTGGAAATCTGGGAAAAGAAGGAAATGGAGTTAACCCTCCTTATTTTTTCCTTTCCATTTAGCTGCAGCAAGTTCTTGTGAACATTCCATTACTCCCATGTCCTGAATTTTTATGGTGTTAACTGTCCTTTTAGTAGAACAGAAAAGAGATCATTTTTTTACTCTTACTTAAAACTGACTCCTAGTTTCTTGAGGAAACACAAGACAAAAAATCCTACAAAGAGAGGGAGAATAGGACAGCCAAACAGCTATGGAGTGCTTTTCTTACTCTGCTTCCTCCAAGCTTGCTTCTAGACAAAGAAAAAATGTAGCAGAAAGCCTTATCAGTCACTGTGAGACCTGGCAAATTTACACTAGTGTTGAGCTGCCAAAGGCAGTGCTCTTGGTTATCTTGCTGGTTGCAGGATTGCAGCAGTGTTGCAAAAGAAACAGTTTAGGACAGACTAACTAAACAGGTGGCAAGAATAGAGAACGATTAACTGAATTAAAGAAGGAAAAGGAGATAGCAGGGAGAGGCTGGGAAAAGTAACCTGAGCCTGACATGCTGGATATCATTCAGAAGTGAACAGAAACTAGTAGAATTGGATCCTTCCCATCAACTCTGTTTGCCCACATCATCTCTTAGCATTAAGAGAACTAAGATTCAATAATGCCATAAAGAACCCTCAAGTCCCAGCATATGGTGGGCATTTTGTGCTACAAAGGTAACTCTCACTCCTTTCAGCCTTCTTGGACTCAAATTATGGACACAAAAGTGCAATCAGCAAAATAGGATTATTCTTTTGTTGTTTGCCAAATAAGCCAAATTTCCTGCTCATCAGTTTTGGACTATTTCTCCATTTTTTAAAATGTAATCTCACCCAGCATTTCACTCAGCAAGAATTTGTCTCTGAACTTTTAAAGTCCTTTTGTCTATAATCTTTCCTGACTTTATAAAGTCTTTTATATAGCAGGCAGAGGAAGACTTTTGTTATTTGGACATTGATATGTCCATGTGATGTATCTTGTCAGTTTTGGATTAGTGGTGTTAGTCCAATGACTTAGTCATTATTAGTTTCCCTGAAAAATAATAAACTATTATTTTACAAAGAATTGTTCATTGTCTTCCAAAACATCTGATATTGTCAGCTATCAGGAAGGGCCACTGAATGCTGATATGCCAGCAGTCCTACAACTTCTGGCATAGTGGTCTGTCAGTTTTTAAAGGTCTATTCCTCTCTCATATATGCCTTGCAAAATATCTTAAGACCATCTGATGGAAGTGGTGTCATTGAAAGTGTCACTGTGCTATGCGCCTGTCTTCTTAAAGATTTGTGATAAGAAGAAATAACTTAAGGATATATTCAGACAGTAGTCTCATCAGAATCAGTTGTAAGACACTACCTGTGCCCTCAGCAGTGTATCCAGTAGTTACAAATGTGAATGTGTGGTACAACAGGGTTCATCCTGGGCACTGAGAACTATCTGGAACCCTGGCTAAAAACTGTGCAGTTGGGTCCTCAGCCTCCACGTTGCTCTGGCTCTCTGCAGGAAAGCTAGCATGGGCACACCAAGGCTTGCAGCAACCAGTTCTTTCTGCCATCATGTAAAAAAGGAGTAAGAAATGAGAACATTATGCAAAGAACACTAAGCAAAATTTGTTCTTCAGCTGGAAAAATGTCATCAGCAGATTTCCTCTTTTTGCTTCTGTAAATTGCAGCACTAGGAGAAGGAGGGGAGGGAGAAAGAGGGAAGAAGCCTTATGGCCAAAATTTTATTGGCCATTTAAATGGTAGTCCAAACATATACTAGGAAGTCTTCTGTTAAGAATTTTTTTTTTTCAAAGTTGTCTCAAGTTTATCAAAGTTTAATGCTGGTTTTATTACACTATTTGCCTCAGTAACAAAATTCTGAAATTAAAATAGCCACCCTCTAGTGCATATTACCCCTTCATGGTGCAAAGGACAACCCTGATGCAAGAAAACATCTATTTGGTAGCATTAAGAAGGAGAAAAAAAATATTGTGTGACTTCAGTTTGGATTTGCAAGGTATCTAATGCTGAACCCTAAAGAGAATCTAGAAGTAAGAACCAGCTTTTAAAAACAGAAAGTCTTGCACCCAGGAGGGGTGACTTAAAATAGTTGTTCTATTTTAAGTCTTACAGAGAAGGAGAAGTGCTCTATGAGTTTCTTACCTTATGCAATCAGAATACTGCATAAAATGATTAAAGGAGAAGAATGAGCCAGTTCTCTAAACCCTAAATTACTAGACATAGTTACTTAGGAACAGAAACTTGAGAACTGTTAATGAAAATTGGGAACTGTTCAAGGACCTACTGCTGCTTTGTCTATGCACAGCATAAAGAAGAAGTAAATGGAAACAAGACTAAATTACAATTCAACATATACAGGTGACAAATGCTAGTCAAAAGAATAAACAGACTGTTTAGAGACAAGTCTGTTCTGTGTTTGCAATGGGGCAGGAAAACATTCTTTTGGCTGGGCAGCAAGCAGTGTCACACTGTACCATCAGCTGCCTGTGCCCAGATGCGTGAGGGCCTTCAGCACAGCACGTCAGTCACACGGGCTGGAGCACCAGCCTGGCGTGTGCTGTGTTTATGGCAGGAAATTTGAAAACCAAATTTCAATTCTACAGGCCTGATTAACTGAAGTAATATTTACTGTCACTGCCCTATCACTGCAAGATACCTACCTATGTATCTAATTAGCTACATCACTTGCCACTTTTCTACTCTCTTCTCTTGCACCAGTAAAGGTGAAATGGAAGGAAAGCAAGGGAAAAAAACACAAACCAGAAAAAATCTGAGAATCCAAAGCTGTTGCAGAAGGGAGATTATTTTGAAATGTTTTCTATGAAAATATTAACACTTTTCCCTGGCGCTAGTGAGTGCATGAAACAGAACTGCTGTGTTCTGGTGCTTCCTACTCCATTCAGGCTGCAGCCAAGGAGAAGTATAGGTGGCTTTTTCTGCTTGTGGATTTTTTGACAGGTTCTGTCTTCATCTTTTTATTTCCATTAGAAATCCACACAGAGCAAACCTTAAAATTTCCAAGCATTTCCTTAGTAATTTACACTTAAAACACAAAAATCTCAACACTGAACTCATTACTTGCTCTCTGCCCTCCCAAACTCCCAATGATACAGAGGATTCTAAGAAAAGAAAGTGGGATGTGCTAGGCATGGTCCAAGAGAGGGATTAGCTCCATGAAGACCTAAATCTAGGAAGGACATTGATCAAATGAAAGCCGAGCAGAGGAGCTGTCTCTCAGCTGCTGTATCCATGCTGTTGTGAACACAACTTTTTCTCTCATTGCAAAAATACTCTAATAACAGTACTATCTAACTTCCACTTTCTGTGTTTTCATTGGAGAAAAAAAATGCCAAAAGGAAATTCTTTTGCCTATGGCCAAGTAATGTTATTCAAAAATTCTGTGTTAGATGAGGGTTGCAAAAATCCCTTTGGAATCTCCCTTGTGCAGTGTTTCTGTAGAAACACAGCACGGCATTATGTTAAATCACCACGGCTGAATGATCTCTGCAATCCGTGACAGAAGGAAAATAGATTGATCATATGGATTGAATCACAATAGATAGGAAAGACTAATACAGAATATATCTTCTTTAATTAGGAAATCTTTCTGTCTCAGGTACTCAAAAAGTGAAGTTAATTCATGTAAACATTTTACATCTGGGCAGACTTAAAAATATATCAGTACAGAATATTTAAAGTTGCAGCTTCCTAGGGGAAATTCAATAATTTTTTAGGGCCAAAACACTGAAGCCAATAGGATTTTCCTCTGTAGAATCAGAATCAAATAAAACAGCCCCCAACTCTCCCCTTGACTATTGATGACAGGCACCAGAGCTCTGCAAAGGAAAATAGAAAAAGAGCACTAATGAATTTTGAAGTGAGCTTGCCAAGTTGCAATACTGTCTTCATTTAAGTCTCTTCTAAGAATTTTTCCAAGGTATTAACAGGAAATAAATAGCTTATGAAAACAGTAGTATAATTTCAGTGGAGCCATTGACATACCCAGGAGCCCCAGTCAAAGCTTTTTCATGTGAGTGAGAGTCTCCATAGCCACTGGCAGAACAGCACACATTTCATTGGTTTGGGGGTTAGTTTGGCAAAGACATGTGGCTACAGTTGCTTTCTCTGCCCTGGCTTCCTCTGAAAGTCTTCACTACTTTTTTGGATGATCCTGTCAGTTCCTTTGGGTACCTTTCCATGCAACGATGACCAAGCCAGCTCTAAACCTTTTCATACCAATACAATTTCTAAAGCCAAATTTCAGATACTAAAAGAGAGTCCCTAAATGAGAAATCCTGGTTTCTGGAAGCAGGATAATCTCATTAGCAAGACATAGGTTGCTTTCCAGCGGGGCTGACTAGCTAAGCAAGCATGGCTGTTCTTTTCCCAGTGCCTGTTTTCCTACTGCTTGATTGAACTGGGTTGATTTGTGTGTCCCTGCACTGGGCTGCTTAGTTATAAGCACTGAGTCTCAGTTCTTCATGTGTAAAACGAAAGCAGTAATAGCTTCCTCCTGCCATGCACACATTTAGAGAAAATGTTAGAAGATGGAAGAGCATGTGGGTGTTTCTTGCAAAGGTTACTAGACCTGTCTAATATCTCAGATCTCTCTTTCTGACAACTTTGCGGTTTTTGAACCTGATCAGTGCCAAATGGCCATGTGATTTCATGATTTTATCCCCAGTTTCACTTTTATCCTGTTTCTCTCCTATTAATCACATCCTTGCTTGGAAAGCACAACAGTCCAGAGGGATGATGAGAAATGGGAGAGACAGGTTATCACAGAGCTTGTGCCAGGGCTCTGTGAGTTACAGAACGCCTCAGATGCAGTGGAAAGCTGACTGGGTCAGAAGCTTTCCAGCCACTTCCTTTTTCTGCTGCTACCACAGCAGGGGTTGAGGTGAGATATGTTAAGACCTATCCTGAAATTCAGATGAACTTGTCCATTTCATATATTTCTACTGCTAGATTGAACTGGCAGTGCCTCTCAAAGTAGTGACACTAGACAGGAGGATGTAATTGAGTTGCTTGCTGAGTTAGGAGATTGGATACACCTAATGACTATTTGTGTATATGAACAAAGAAATATGCAGTCCTGCAAAGCAAGGGGGAAAAAGCTTTTGAGATTGTTATAAGTGCAGGCAAAACTCTTCTCTGTATCCCCTCTCCCCTTGCGTGGGTAAGATGTCTCACACATAATATATGTTCCACATGCTACTGACTCACTTTTCTTCTCTTAATAAGATCACTTTTAAAGCAAAATTTCAGTATTTGAAAGCAAGTCTCTGCCCTTTCATATTTAGCAAAAGTAAACTACTTCTCTAAAATATGTCTGAATTTCTCTGCAGTTGGTTTGTGGAGGTTATATGACAGACCTGACAGTCATAGCGAAAGAGGAATATGACCTGCTCCATACATGAACCAGGAAGTCTGCTCTTTAGGTAGCTGGTGAATTTCAGATGAAAGAGCTGAATAAGTTCCTTTGTCCACTTCAAGCCAAAAAAAACAAAGTTCAGCCTAAAAGTCAGAGGGGTACAGAGGAATGGGGATAAAGTAGGAGATTGTCAGTTCTGTGGCTTGGGAGGTCAAAGCACTGCAAGATCATTGCGAGCCGATACTGTAAACCAGATCCAACAAAAGTCTTGCAAGTGCTTATCATACTATTCAAACATACTCTTAAAGGTTTTGCGCTTACTCTGCTTCTGACCCACTTTGTAATAGCTCTTTTAGCAATACATTTTCTAGAGAAGAGGCCTTTATATAAGAATTGTTAATTTAAAAACCCCTGCCTGGTGGTATAAAAAAGCAGAACTATGCAATTTTACATCTTCCCTGCCCTCCATGCCTAGTTTTGAGAAATCTCATATCAGAAGATGAAAAGACTATATATTTACTCTCTATTTCTAGTTTGTTTTTTTTTTTTTGCTCTGTGAGACATATGGCTACAGTTTTGGGCCTCTAAAGAGAGTCTGAATATCTGTGTGGATATGTTTATCTTGTACAGGAGGTAGATGCTGTGAAGCATCTCAAGGTGGCTGTTTTCTAGTTCTTCAAGCATGTGGCTAAAGGGTTAGCTCCCACCTGCCCATGAGTCCCTCCAAGGAGCTGTGTGGGGAGACAGTGAGCATCTGAGTGTCTCTGAACTGTGACCTGGCATGTGTGTGTGCTGGTCGATGTGTCTTTAGCATGGCTGGGGAAACAATGTCTCATATTTGTGGGCCTTTGATGATGATCTTAAGGATGAATGATAATCTCATTGATTATTTTGGCCTTTTAGCAGGAGGATGGAGCTAAGTGGTAGAATTCAGTATGTAAAACACCAATTTGAGAAGACAAGCAATTGAGTTGGCTGGGAGTTTCTGTAGCTGGCATTGCTTCAACAGCTTCTACAACAGGGCAGTTCTTGTTTATACCTTTCAAGACTGATCTCAAAAAAATTGGAGGGAACTCAAAGAGGATCCAAAGCAATAGTTGAAGACCTGGAGGATATACAAAGACTCAAAGGAGCTCAACCTATGTATTAGATAAGTAATAAAATTAGGACAGAGTTTGCAAGTTGTGCTCATTGAAGAAGAAAGAATTTACTGATAAAGGGCTTTCTGACCCAATAAACACAAGTACAAGACCTAAATGTGATCTGAGGCCTCCCCTAAAATTCCAGCAGAAGAGAAATTTTTTTCCAACAGTTCCACTTGGTTCAACTGAGATGACTGTGGAGGGAACTGTTGCTTCTGCTGAATCCAGTTCAGGCAGTGTCCCCAGCAAGGTGGGCTCTGGCCAAAGCGCTGCTCTGGCCTCAGTGGCGATGACATATTGCATCAAATGCACTGTGCATTAGAGAAGAAGCCACACAAGATCCTACATAGCTGACAAGTCACCTATGAATTCCTGGGGGATTCTTAAGAAGTCTGGATTGATTTTAGTATCATGAACTGGGCCTGGTAAATTGGTTTTTTTAACATGCGTCAGAATTGAGCAAATACGGGCTAAAGAAGTAAGGTCTAAAAAAGGAAACAAATTTCATTTTTGGCCTTGGAGAAAGAACTTTTTTTTCTTTACACTTTTGGGTGCTCTGATAGTTGAATTTGGCAACCTAGAGTCAGAGGCACAGAAATCCCATGGTACAGCTTGCTCCCAGAGGTGTCTGACAAATTTTGGAGCAATAAGGAAATTATTTCTGTTCTCATCATAATTTAGAAGCACTGTTTCAGATAAAAATGGTTAGAGAATTTTACCTCTCTAGCCAAACTCAGAATAAAATGCTAAAGAATCTTCTATCATATGCCACTTCAAACTGATAACAGATCCTGCCATCAAAACTAGCATTGATCAAAACTCAGATAGCAGATTCTGAATGACTTCAGGAACTTCTGGACTTATAAAAGTCTGAAATGACTGAAATTTTTCTTGTAAAGTGAAAAAACCCCAGCCACTTACTTTTAGAATATTTTCTCTCCTTTTCTTGAGATTATTAGATTTGGCAATGCATAAGATACATTTAACTGAGTGTACACTATAAAGATTTTCTGGAATAATGAATGAACTCACAGGAAAATGCTATCACAAAATCCTTAAAGGAGCTCAATAACAGCAGCTCTAGTGATGCATCATTTTACTCTGCTTATCCTAATGTATGTCAAAGCAGAGTAAAGTTTTGTGTTCTTTGTATAACCTTAAGAAATAATTAATTTGGATGTTAAAAATTAAGAAAATATCCTTGGTTCTGGGGAGGGTGGGAGTAAAGGATGATTCCCTTTAGAAAACACAGATACATTAATTATAATTTTTAATATATAAAAAATCAAGGCCCAAAAGTAATGACCAGAGAGAACAACAAACAATGGATTTAGTCATTATTAGATTAAAATGAGAAATAATGAAATAATGCATAAAATCTAGAAATGTTCAGTAAGTGAACATTTTCTAAGGGAGGGGGAATGCAACACTGTACTCACATAATCTGTTGATGAAATACTACCCACTATAGCAATTCTCAAGGCATTTATATTCAACATAAAGAAATGGGAGCTTTATACTTCTCATTTATCCCACCTGTCTTGGACTCCTCTGAGGACAGACTAAATCACTTTCTGAAAGTCCCTAAAGACAGAGGAGATGAGTTCCATCCTCTGGGTCAAAGAACATAATCTTCTGTTGTACAGTGACATTTCTCATGAGGGCACAGTAAAAAAATCCACAAATGAGGAGGCTAGTCAGCCACAGGATGCAGTCAGAGGAACAAAATGACCTAAATGCAAAAAGGGACAAGTAATCTCAGGATGAATCAGGTGAGGAAAGCTTTTTCTTAAAGTTGGGAAAATATTAGTATTATTTGTCAAGAATATTGGTAAGATATTATATAGAAAATTTGTTTTCTCATGTTTGAAAATTCAGACTTGTGCATGAGTAAAGCAGGCACCTGGATGAAATGGAGAAAATTGCTGTGGTAGGGCAGGCATGAAGGAGCTTGTCTTGTTTATCATAGCCAAAAAAAAAAAAAAAAAAAAAAGCCTGGGATGTGATATGATTGCTTTCTGGAAATACATCAGAGGGTTGAGCACCACAAGAGGACAAAGATATGTGAACTAACAGCATCTACAGGAAATGGAAGACCGGTAGGTAGATGGATAGATGTATAAATAGTCACTTTCAACGTGACTCTTTCCTGTAGCACTTGTATTAGACGCTCAAAGAGTTAGAAGCTGAAACCAGAAAAACTGAATTCAAAACCAGACAAAAATTTTAGTTGTGATGATAATTGTAGTAAGTAATCAGTTTGCAGTGGATTCTGTCTCAGTGGAAACTTTGAAATGAAAATGGCACATTTTCTCTAACAGATACTTTTTTGTTCATTCCTAGTGCTGCTCTTTTATCAGAACTGATTCATGTACACCCTATGGCTCTTATTTGCTATGTGTCAACTAGGTAATTCTCAGAGTGCCTAAAATCTTGTTGCTATTACTCTACATATTTACTTTAGAGCTCCTTTTAAATTGCAAGAGTAGTGTAAATCAGATTAATTGGAAATAAAAATGGGGTCCTATTCTTTAGCACTTCTGTGAAACAGAAATCCATTTTTTTTATCTGTCTTTAATCTGCCTTCTTGAATGGTTTTATTTCATACATGCTGATAGCTCAGCAGAAGGCTGTTGTTAGCTCACAATAATAGATAGCCTCTAGGTTAACTTCTGGAAGTAACTTTGGAAACTATTTTTCAGGCAATGTTCCAAGAAAAAGAGGCACATGTTGAGGAACTGACATAACTTTTTAGCACCACAACCAGCATATTTCTTCATGCAAACCCAGCCAAGACAAGTTGCCAAAATCAATACTGATCTAGTCCTTCATCCAATCAACAAATGCCATTGTTTATAAGATATAACTTTTCTTGGTTAAAGTTCAAAGCAAAATGCCAAGGATTTGCAAAACTATTAAAATGAGAGGATTTAGGTTTCCAGAAACTCTGGCTTGCTTTCAGTCTCAGTGGGTATTCTGAGCCATCAGAAACTATCCAAGGAACCTCTGCTGTTTTTATATAGAACCTAAAAGTGAAATGACAGCAAAGAGAACGTGAGTGCATGCACATGTGCATATGTGTGTAATATATATATATATACACACAAAAAGGTACTTTACAAATATTATACTAAAAAAAGGTACTTTCGATTTTTCTGCAACACTGAAATTTTATTTGAGACTAAGGACAAAAATTATGCAGTATGATTAAAAGAAATGTGGAGGTTCTTCTGCTTGTTGATAAAATGTCTGGTCTTCCAATCCATCAAAATAAAAATTGTGTTGGGTTTAGAATTCCATGAATGTGGGTTTTATAATTATAAATCCATTGAAGCATTGCACCGGCATGGGATTTATTTAACATTTTCCTTAAGATGTTTCTTTAACAGAACTTGCCAAATATTCCTGAATTTTCCATGGTAAGAATATGTCCAGAATTACACAAATCCAGAACAGGAAATGCAAATGTTTATCTCTCTTAGGAAAAAATTTTCACAATACAGTAAATGGTTATATTCCAGAATCTGAGTTGCATTTTCTGAAACACCCTATAAGATCTTTAGATAATAGACAGGTAGGCCATAGGGCAAAAAGCCAGGTTTTCAACTAAACTTCAGTAACCTCAGCAGATGAGACCTCCGTATTTCAAAGTCTGCGGTAATAATCTGTGTTCTGATAGCACTGTCAAGGTGTTATTTAAATATTACTGCATACTGCTATCTAGCTTTGGCTGGCCATTAGGTAATGGTGAAGCCTCTTGTTTAGATATTGAATAGTTAAATTTGTTTGTTTTCATAGCCTTTAAATTCCTGAAGACACAGTGTGGGTTGATTTTTACCAGACTTACATGATACTCTGAGGCTGCTGCTTTGCTTTTTCCTTTAGGATTTTTGGTTTCCTAGCTTGAGGGTGAAGTGGTTGGAGCTGATTATAATTTGCAGTGTTAACTCCTAAAAAACACCATATGTGCCTGTTTGCTAAGAATTCCGGTTATTCATTGCACTGGGTGGAGCTAGTGCTGCCATCTCCCCACTTTTACCATTTCAGCGGCCCAAGACAGCCTCTAAAGCACTCTAGCAGTTCCTTTCTGTGCCTCCACATACTTTATCTTGTGGCACAACAGAGAGCACTAGCTTAAATCCCCTTTCATGCCATTTTCTTACTGTCTTCTTAAAACCTAAAACTCCTGGTTTTGTAAACAGGCATGGCTCTGATCATAACAAAACTGATACAAATTGCATTGGTTTCACTCAGGATTTTTTAAAAGTAGTCTCCCTAAAAAAGATCATGGTGTATGTAATCCAGTATCTGGTAATTAGCTTATAAAGTGGAAAACTGAGCTTATTAGAGAGTGAGAATTTGGTACAAAAATACTAAAAGGCTATTGTCTTTGTTAGGGACTCTGAGAGTCCTTCAGGTCTTCTTCTATGCAGAAAAAAGATGAATTCATGCTGATAAACACTCTGAGAAGATAGGTCTAGTTCTTCCAGACATTGTGCCATATTGTGGTCATGGTTTTGGGTTTCATCACAATTCCAGCATGGACTCTGTGGTAGGATATACATTTCAGGCAGCTAGTGTCATGATTTCCAAAAAACTTCATACATTCTCTCAAAGAAACACCTTTGGCAACCTGGTTATTTTTGTGTAGCTCCAAAATGAGCATTCCACTCAGACACTGCTAAGCAGAAAAATACCTACCTACCCCCAGTCTTTACCTGCAAGCCAATCATCTTTTCTTCATTAGGAGTAACTTGTTTAGGGCGTAGAGCAAGCAAAGATAAGATCTCTTCCTCCATCCTGTCAGCAGAGCCAGACCTCTGTCCAACATCATACGAGCTTTCCATCAACCTCAGCCCAGAACTCTGTCTGAGCCTACAGATAAGGGGTAGAGTGTAGTACCATGAAGAGCCCCCAGCAGCACCTTGGATACAGCACCACCACCAAGCTTTCAGAGGGGAAGGGAGAGAGTGGAGCACAAGCTCCCCCTCTGGACTGGTCAGAAGGGGCGTTTCACAGCTAGATGGGCTGGGAGGGGGCAATCAGCCTTCTGCTGTGGCTGCTTAAGGTGCCTTGCAGACTGAGTGGTTTGCGCAGTGGGGGCCTCATCTGAAAGCTCTGCATGCTTGAAGGAGATGAGTTGCTGCTGTCATTTTGCAGCCCCTATGGATGCAAGGTGCTATAAGCCACTTGGAGCTGTGGGACGTGGGAAGCGGTGCTGGACAGGGTACACACCAGAGCATCGCTACGCTCACCAGGGGAGGAATTTCATGTTTATCTGCTAATAGCCTATTATGAGTTTGTCTACCTTTTCTTGATTCACTTTTTTTAAGTGAACCCTACATAAATGTTTCACCGTGACAACTGTAACTGTGACTTGTAAGTCTGCATTGGGTTCTTTTTTTCAGCATTTTAGGTTCAACTATGTCTATACAACAAAACCAGAAAACTCCACCCTCCTCAGTCGTTGCTTTTTTTGAAAATATTTCCGGATCTTGCTTAAAAGTAGGTGTACTGTTCACACTTTTTCTTCTCTTAGATACAGAAGGCCATTCTGGAGTGGACATCCAACGATATATTTTGTTTTTAGGGAGATATTTAAAAATATTTGAAATCTATTGCCAGTAAATATTCATACTATTCCCTGCAGAAAAACTTGTTCCCAGAAGTTGCCATAGGTGACATGGAAATTCAGGAATGATAAATGTCTTTTTGCTGATGATTTCACATTTTCTTCTTGCTGCTGACATTTAGACAAAGTTTTCTGCTGACATTAGAAAAAAAATATTTTCCCTTTCCAGACATTCCTGGCCAAAACATCACTTTTGTGCTTGCTTTAACATTCCTAAGTTCCCAGTTGTCCTAAACAAATTCTTTTTTATTGATCTAATGATTACTAGGTTCAAATTCTCCCTGGTTATTCTTTCACTTTATGCCTTATATCTGTAGCTGTAATAGGAAAGCTGAATTGCTTCATTTTAATACTTTTAGTAATCTTCCTTTCTGTCTGCCTAGCTGCACAATAACTTTCACTTGACTTTAGGCAGGTGGCTGCACAAATTCATATGGGTTTCTCTCCAGCCTTTATGCAATCCAAATTAGCAATACTTTCTTCATGCACAGTTCTCAAAAGTAGACCAACCCCATCCGTTTGGTGCCTTTGTTTATGTGTTGTTTTATAGCAATATGGTTACAGTTTCCTCACTGCTCTTATGTTATCAGGCATCTCTATTTCCCTGATCACATCTAGCATTGTCCATCTTCTTGAGTTCTGGGCTTGGTTTCTCTCTTAACATCATACATAATTTCTTCAGTTCTGTACAAAGTCAATTCAGGCCAAAATCAAGGTTGCAATGGCCACAAATGAATATATTTTGACATGGCCATAACTTTCTAGAACAAACATTCAGTACAAGCCTTATGAGTTCCACATTTGCACCGATTTTTAAACACTGCTAATTCAAAACTTTTGAATTTACTTTTATAACACTCAGACAATTAAAAGCAGGCTGGACATCAATGAACAAATCTGGGACTAGTTATGACACTATTGTTGTTAAAACAGTTCTGGCTGTTTGTATTTTGAAGCGAGAAAATTGAAAGTTATTCTGAACAAAACCAATGCTTGTGAATGCTAAACTTTTAAACTCAATTTCACTGCCTTTGGTTTTTCTACCATGAAAAAAGCATTCCTAAAAAAAACATGGCAAAAAAGTCTTCTTGAGTGTCATTATCTGGCTGCCAATCAATAAGTAAGCAAGAAGGGAACAAGTCTGCAATAACACAGGAAAAGGAAAACAAAACATGCAGGCCAAATCCTAGCAGATCTGAAAAATTAAACCACTTTTACCTCAAAAGCCAAAACAGCTGGGGAGGAGCAACAAAAACATTCAATAGAAAAACCTACTGCACGTCGGTAAGTTGGAAAGATTTGTTCCATCTATTGCTGCCAAGCAAGAGAAGAAAGGACACAGTTTAGCAGGAAACACACACTTGTGCAAGACTTTTGATACTCTTCTTCTTGTGTATCACTTGAATTGATAAGAACCTGAACACAGCTGTTCCCAATGAGCACATGTCTTATGGTGGTAACACAGACAAAGAAAAATATCTTGGTTTGTGTTCATACCTTTACACCCCAAATAAAAGCCACAGCACAGATACCTGCTAGTTGTTGTTTTCTGGAGTTCTGGATTCCTTGGATCTGTACCAGTAAAATAATATTTTGCCTGTGCAGCCTGATTTCCCATTCCTATGCTTGTACCTTTGCACATTCAGATGCAGTTGGTACTATGAAAAATGGTTTGCAGCAATAGAACCTACACCAAACTTTCTGTCCTGCTACTCCAAACACTTTCTAATAGCCTTTATCCTGCTGACAATACAGGGATGGACACACTTGACAAGAAAATGAAAATATTAAAAAATAACACAGTCTCCTAATTTTCAGCCCCACTGTCTCACAGTGCCAAATACCATTCTGCCATACCACATTGTTCTTTTCTGCCTTAGGAATCAAAACCAATAATTCTCTACCATGTCTTGTTTAAAGCCTTGAAGCTTCAAATATCTGCAAGGTTAGAGGCCCTATTCTTGAACGCTTGGCTAGAGGCAAAATAGGCAGCTGAAAGCACATGCACACTCTTATGTAGTGTACCTTCTGTGATGAAGGTACACTACATAAGAGACTCTCCCCCTTCCCCTGCTCCAAAATTCATTTTAATATAAGAACAAGAATTTCTAGCAGAAAACAGTCTTCCAAAACCTTCCTCATTTTGCTTTTCTGTTCATGTCACTCTTAGTACCCATGAGAATGAAGCAATGGAAATGAGCATTTGTTCAACTTCATGGAGGTATAATACTTGACATACTTTGTTTCATTTCAATACATTTCATTTAACACCTTGCCTTAGGGAACAGAGAAGACTATATAAATAACAGGAAGTTTCCTGGTAAAGCGGGAAGCTATTTTTAATTCTTTTCAGAAGCCCCGCAGAGAGATATCATAGCAGTGATGCTGTGCTCTATTTTTCCTACTCATCTGACCCTGCACAAAGGCTGCAGGGGCTTCCTTGTTTGGTAACCATAGCACCCCAGAATCACCTAGACCTACACACTGCTAACTGCAGAAGGTAGATAAACTAGCACTGAAACCAAGCAGATGCTAGGTGTTCAGGCAAATGTCAGCTTTGGAGCCTTCTAAAACCAGACTGAGGTGTGTCCAGAGCCTTGTCTTCTCCAGGCTGAACAACCCCAGCTCTCTCAGCCTGTCTTCATAGGAGAGGTGCTCCAGACCTCTGATCGTCTTCATGGCTTCCTCTGGGCTTGCTGCAACAGGACCATGTCCTTGTGTTGGGGCCACAGAGTTGGATGCAGTACTCCCCAGGTTTAATTTCAAAAGAGCAGAGTAGAAAAATTTATAGAAAAGTTTTCTAACTTCCTTTTTTTAAAAAAACTGCCTAGCTGACCTCTGAATCAATTGTTCCATCATGGCCATAGGGATGCATTATGTAAGAGGAAAATATAAATGCTTCAGACTGTATAATAATTTCACAGAGTTAGTAAATGTGTCTCTAAAATGCCAGAAAAGTAATTTGCTGGGATGCTATCAATCCTATTTAATGCCACAAAATAAGATAAAAAGTCTTCCTATTCATCTTAATTATCTTGCTATGGCCAAGACTGAGGTTTTTTTTCTAATAACTGGGTCATTACACATTAACAACTATTTATATATCATATGTCACCTGGAAGTGAACTAATAGAAGGACAACAGTGTAAGAACTTGCCTGAACCAGAAACCTCAATGGGTCATTTTGCCTTTGACTTTACTACAACTATAATTGATTCTTTTTCCATGTCACTGTTCAAAGGACCCAAGTAAAGCAGTCCATCGTGGGAACTGAACACAAACTGAGAGCACTTGTACTCCTGAAACTAAACTGCAAAGTAAGTTGAAGTACAAAGTGTCTAGTTTTCTAAGATGATACAGTTATATCCTTACACTGAGACAATAAAATATGTATATCAAAAACATTACAAAACATCACACTGAAATACAGTGATCCAATTTAAGACCCAGACTGGCATGAAAAGAAAGCAAACGTTAAAACTGCATTCTTGTGGATCTTGCTTGAAGGTCAAGTCAATACCCTTATCTCTGGAAGTAGCCAATGTAAGTTTCTCAGAAGGTATAATACTCCACTGCTTCTAATTTCCTACTTCTGTAAATTCTGTCTTCACCAAGCTCGTGATCAGCCTGTGAAGAAGGACTGATGCTACTAATGTCTCTCCCCTGCTGGTAATGCAGCAGTGGAAGCAGATGCAAAGACATTACAGAATGTAGCATCCATCCATTTATTGACTTGTCTTTATTCCTTTGAAGCAACATATGAACAACTATGAAAGCATCATTGCCCAAACAAATAGAGTAATCAATAGGCAGGAGGAAAGCTGTTGTTCACATGCAACCATAGTTCTTTTTTTTCCCTTTCTACAAGAAACATTTTTTTTAAACGTGGACCAAGCTCATCCATGCAGCATGAACCCCACAGTCTTCCCCTTCCCCCATAAGCCTATAAAGCGTGAAAGTGGTGGGAAAGTACCATGACTGCTTCTTACTGATTACAGTACATTTTTGTGATAAAATGGTTTGGGCGACTATCAGGATGAACTCCAGCTGACTGCTTTCAGTCCAGCAATATTCCATATAGTCAGGAACTAACCCTTGAAGCACTTCCTTCTTTCCTTGAGCTCTGCAGTGAGAAACACTGCCTAGTTATCTGTACAACTTGAGTGCTTCTCTGTATTTCTTTAAAGCAAGACAAAGAGGCATTCAATAGGAATTTTCCTTTATTATATAGCTTCTACTTCTGTTTCTGCTATTACCACGTATCAGCTCTGTTTTTGTTCCCCAGCCAATTCTTTTCATATTTTCCAGACCATTCAAGTGCCTGTGCCCAGTGCCACAACTATTGAGTAAGTCAGTATTACTTCTTAAGCAAGCAATTAGTTTTCATTCATCTCTTTTCAGATCTGAAAGAGAAACGGTGAATTAAAGAAACTAGTGGAAAGAAGTTCTTGCTGCCACTACCATATGTTGGCTCTGAGCCACAGTTTATCTGACAATTCCAGGAGTTATGAGTGTGAAATCAAGGTGGATGATGGTTTTTCTGTAAAATGATTAATAGTGTTGGTCCACTTTCACTCTTCTCCTGGAAAGTAGTCAGACAGTTCTTTCAGAAGATCTAAACTCAAAAATATTCCAAGCCAGCCTGCTTTGGGGAACCAGGTTAACCTCATACAACCTTTCACCCTACTCCCAAAAAAGTTCACAGATAGGGGTATGTTTGGGAGTCTGGCAGCAATGACTGTTGCTATCTGAAGTAGCTCAGACCAGGATCAGGTCTTTTGGATGGAGATTTGGACATGAAAGTCCATTTATTTCAAGGTTGTTTTATTTTCCACTTCTGGAATATGAAATTTCTGCACACCAGTGTCCTACCATTGCCAGCCTTTAGGAGAAAACATCTTTGTCCCTCTCACAAGGAAGACACAGCAGGAGATGATAGCTTCCACAAAGTTCTGACTGCATCATTTTCTTTTTCCTTTTCAGATGTGGTTTTCTCCTTTGATATCTCAGGCTACAAGTATTACTTTGTTTTTTCTTGTATCATTGACAACGTCTTATGCCTTTCATTTGTGTATTGGAGCATTGACTTAACAGCCGGAACCTCTGACATGACCCTATGACATATGATTTCCAAGTGACCATGGAGGGCAGAGGGAAGGAATGTATGCTGTAACCTATAGGATACTTCAGCATCTGATAGGTGCTATTTGGTCTTCCCTTCTCTTGGGAAGGGAAAGTAAAACCTTGTAAAACTAGGGTGCTAACTTTAGTCCTCAGTGTGTCTCATTTAGATGTCAAAAGCAGATAGCTTGTGTCTCTTTTCTACATGTGTACAGAAAATAATCCTTCTGTTTTGGTTTTACACCTGGAATCTGATGCTGGATGTGAAGTGGTTTTATCACTGCCCTACTTCCTCTGTAGCATTCATTGCCATCTTTGTGCTTCTGATGACTAAGATGTCAGAAGAAATGTTGATACCAATAACACTGCATCTTCTCACATGGAATACGTACTACAGCTCCTTGCATTTGAACTTCCTTTTTTTCTCTCTGGATGATGCTAATATGATTGTCTAATATTTATGCTGATATTAAAGTTTACATTTTATTTTTGCTTATGTTGTATCTCTTCAGGCAGAAAAAATATTAAGGCTGTTATTGTAAAATGAGTCAGCATTTTCAAAAACTGCAGTCTTCAGTCCCCAGATGCTTAACCGTATGAGAAAAGTGCTGTATTAATACTAAAGGATTCCCAACCCTTGGGCCTGGACTAGCTGGAATTGCAGTACTTGAGATGCTGATGTAAGTTTGCAACTTTTATTTCAGTCTAACAAAGTTTCCAGTATCACATGTACATGTGAATGGGTGCAGAATAATTAAGACAGATTTAAACACACTTAGACACTAATTAAACTTGGTTTGGTATCTATCCATGTAGTATTTTGTTTCAGAGAAACCATGAGATCTTCTGGCTAAGGAACCATTCTCTCTGCTACAGGCAATTCCTAGACACAGGCAGCTGGAGTCCCAGTCCCCCAGTGCTCATATTTTTTAGTCCCATCATGAAGCTTGACCTGAAGATGAGAAATTTGCCCAGGTTCCAAACTTTATCTTCTTTTGGCATCCATTTCTATTTGCATCGCATTTGCCTGACTTCACTACCATTAAAAGACCTTTGTCTCACAGAACCATAATCACAGCTCCAAGTAACATTACATATTTTGAACTTGTATAAAGCAGAGTATCTTACCACACCTTCCACCTTCTCTCTGGAAAAGTCTCCTGATGTTGCCTGCTTTGGTTGTAAGGACAGGAGCCATTGCAGGTATTTCTCTGGACTGACTGTAGCAGAGTAAAAAGAACAGTGCAGCAACTTTCTAGGAAGGGTTTTTTTAAAAATGAAAACAAAGTCTATTGACTGGAAATTATCTAAATGTGATTATAGCCACTGCCAGGTCTCTTGGCAGTGTAAGCTGCCAGCTTTCCTTTCCTGTTTTTTTTCCCCTCTGATAACATATGTAAACAATCAGTAGTACACATCAGAAGGTTTTTCTTAGGCTTACGTAGGACCTGCACACACACAATACGGGATGGCGAAATCTCCATCAGACACAGGACTCGTTCTGTCATAGGGCAAATTTGCATTTGCAGGACATAAAACAGCATGATGGTAATGGAACTATTTGCAATTCGGGGAAACAGATGCTGAGGACAGGGTCAGATGACTGGAAGCTTCTGCCCAAGGCACAGCGTGACATGAAAATTGCGTGGTCCTGGCTTCTCACACCCATCCCACGGTTCATTCCCATTTGCCCCTCATAGGCTGACAGAGGCAAAGAGAGAATTACTGTAAAAGCCAAGGTTTTGGAGGGTTTAAGAAGGTCTTCATATTTTTCTCATCCTGGTACATGGGGTCATTTGATAAAGTTGTCAGGGAGCTCTGAAGCTACTGAACACTGTTAACTTCATGATGCACACCAGCATTGCTCACAGGTATGGTTTCACATTGTACTTGCAGGCACCAGTATGGGCATCAGTATCTCTTCAGAAGGAGTTATTTTTAAATGAAAACTGAGGTTGTGATGCAGTCAAACGAATCTTGGGGGGTTGAACCTAAACTATTAAAAAAAATTATATGTATACTTCCAGGTAAGCCTTTACCACTTTCTCGTCTTAAATCTTCCATCAGTTCTACACACATTTTAACTTGGTTGAAGCCCTTTAAATGTCTTTGTGCTCACCAAACTACCTATTTGGAGCAGGGACAAAACATGATATAAAAAGACAGAAGAGACCAGAAATTATTGGTGAAAACCAAAAACAAACAAAAAAAGTTAAAAATGTGGGCAAAGGTGCACCCCCAATCTTCTCCTTCTGAAATGAAATCTCAGGAACAGGGGGTACAATGAAACTTGAGCTGGGTAACTAAGCTTTCTGCCTTGTAAACTCTGACCTGGGACACTCCAGTGTAGTTCTGAAACTTACCAGGTTTGATCACTGAAAGATTCCCAGGCACTGGAGAGTGTGACCAAAAAATATACTGTGTTGCCTTTTTTGTTTTCTTCACCGATGTAAACAACACAGAATTATGTCTGTCAAAGTATCCTTAGAGACACTGACCTTGTGAACACCCTTGATTTTAAAGGAAATGTGAATGATGATGTTAAACAAACCCCTGGCTCAAACAGCTGATCCTTTGTTATCCTGAGCTTTATTTAAGCAGAAGTGAACAATACCATTTAGACAAAGTAGAAAGCTCATTAACATTCCAGGTATTTCTCACTGAACAATTAAGCAGGAAAATATATTTCATTATTAAATGTAATTTGCCAGAATATTTGAAACTGTGATGTTGGACAGAGAGCAAGGTGAGTAAATGGCAAAATGATATGCGAAAATGATAAGTCACTGATAAAATGTGCTGTCCCTGTACCAAGAAAGTAGTTACAAGTCATTCATTGCTTCATCCTCACAGCACCTCTGTATTGCAGACTGGAAAGCAGAGGTATAAGAAGAGGCTTGAGCGTTCAAAAGGACACGTAACATGTGTTCTTCTCACTACAGAGAGCTTTGAAAATATTTCACCCATAGCTGTAGAGCACACCTACTTTGTAATTGACTGTAAGCAGCAGGAGATGGGATATCCACAACGCCATGCTGCCCCATATTCAAGTCCACTTTTCTTGGTTACTGTATCTTGCCACAAACCAGAAAGCCAAGCTATCCACAAGTGCACCTTCACTATTTTAAAGCTTGTCAGGCCGTCAGATTTCTGCCGCTTGTACTTGACGGCCTGCTCTGCTCCAGAAGGTAAGAACAAGAAAAAGTCACTGAAAGCTAGGCTGTTTTTATTTCATTTCTTGACACTGACTCATACTCTCCAATTCCTTGTCCTTAGGGAAGATACAAGGAAATGATGTAATTCTTTTTTGGCTTATTTTCATACTTTGGACTTCTTTCTTTTGGCATAATTTGTACTGGGCCTGTTTTTTAATTAATCTGTATGGACTGTGCTAAAGTAAAAGCCTGAACTGTCTATCTCTGTATACACACTTGTAATAGGGTTGTAATGGTTAATGGTTGAAGGTAAGAAGTATTGATCTCCATGATACACCAGGTGACCCATTAATAATTACTAGGGAGTTCTGCAAGCTTTCTTTAGAGATCAAATTTTAAAAGGATGACCAAACTGAAATGTTAAAAGTCTGCAAAAATTTTTAAAAAACATCTCTTTGAGATATGCAGTTGTGATAATTCCTGCAGCTCTTGCCATAAACCTGGGGTTACATTTTTCGTGTTTCATTAAAAGAAGAAAATTAGAAAATCAGAAACAACTTGAAGATTAAGCTCCTGGTGTTTTGTCAGACTGAACTGAGACCTTATCTCTAAAGACTCCTGTGGACCACCTCCAGTTCAGATTAAAAACTAGATCTGAAGCTCTCTGTAGACCATCAGGAAACTTTTGGTTTTGTAAAACTGAGGTGGAAAACTTTACAAAAGTATCTCCTTATGAGAAGACAAATACACTTGTGTTGTTCTAGGACCAGGACTAGAAAGGGAGATAAGGTGCCCAGAGGCAGAGGATGTTCAGATGATGAATATAGGTTTGAGTTCTCTCACACTCAGAAAGGAGCTGAGCATGGCTGTGTCTGAAAGTTTCCTAAAGTAGAATGATATTTCAAGGCATGAGTGAAAAAGACATTCTAGAAGCTGGTTTTAATTAGGGTGTGACGTACCAGGAGTTTGGAGTCACAGCTGACTGACAGCTCCCCGGGAAGCAGCATCTTCCAATTCTCTGGGCAAACGTAGCCTCTCCTCTGGGGATAGGAAAAGTACAGTTTGAGACACGATCCTCAAAATATTATTGACAAGAATATGGATCAAACTGGATATTGCACTAAAGTGGATGGCAGTTTTTTACAAGGAGAAATCTTTCCTGCTTGTGCACTTATACCAAACACAGCCCTTTGGAGAGCCCTAGCATTGTTGCACCAGAGCTGGTCTATCTGTCAGGTCTTTACGGCAGTAACCTGCAAATTGACAGACATAGCTCTGGATATGTGCACATGCACAACCACAGGTGGCAAAAGAGCCCCAGGTCAGAATAAGGGGGCTCTTGGTGAGCTCAGGCATACTGGTGGCAGCAGAGCACATTTGCTTGAAGTTCCTGCAGTGTCTATCATTTCAGGTGCCACCACTCCCTTGGGCAGACAGCAAAGCAGCCTGAAAGGCGGATTGTGTGTATAATCTGTGGTGTGGACATGGGTGTACTCTATTAAACTTAAACAAAACCTGAGGTGAAGCATATACTAAGAACTTCAGAACATAACTGCTATTTTAAGCAACCAAATCCTTTTATGGATCAGACCCCAGTGGAAGAAATTCAAGAGCATTAGCACAAAGCCACTGGAGTACACTACTGTAGGAATTCTCTTTTTTCGCAATCGAATGCTTTTTACCACTCACTTTACATTCCTTTCTATTGGCTTTCTGGAAATACACATTCACTCAAAATGTGCCTGATAATGTGTTGAGAACAAATGCAAAAAACATATATGCAAGAATTAACTGAAATTAGATTATGTACTTACACCAGTAGCTGCAGAAGAACTTTGTCTGAGCTCTTGCAATCCAGCCAAGGAACTGAAATTACACAAATGAATGTGACTAATCAAAATTAAAACATTTAGTGCAAAAAGTTAGCCAGCAATAGTAAATGAAATTCAGCATTTTAAGAGCAAAATAATGATTCACTCAAATAAATAAACTGAAAATTAGAAAGGTAAACTGCTAAGTATTGAACTCTTTCTTCTGCTCTTCAAAACATTAATATTCCTTTTTCTCAGGTGGGAAACTGCATAGTAATGAGTTGACAAAAGCTGAAATCACTGACAAAGTAAAAATTAGCATGCAGAAGTTCTGACTTCTGATGTCATGACCTCAATGTACTATATGATATCAAGCACACTGCTTTAAATGAAGCCTACATGATTCTGGACTTTTTTTCTTCACTCTTAATGCATTCTCATGAAACCCTATGTAGCGCAGGGCCTTCTTTGATCACAGAAAATTAGTTTGTCTTCCTGATCTGGCAAACCCATTACTTTCTCTTTTTTTTTTGAGAATTGAAGCTAGGAAACCAGTTTTTCATATTTTTTATGGGAAAACCACAATTTTTGCCACTTGATAAAATAAAATCTACTATTCCAAGTTGCATGTAAAGCACATATGAAAGGATTTCTCTACTTACGTAATGATTCCGTGTAGCTTGCTTTCTCTTTGCATCATCAAACACAGAGAACTTACCAGAGGATGCTGGTCAGAAAAGTATATAAATACACATTTGAGTGTTACCAGGCAAGATTGTTTGGTTTGTACACCAGAGAAAAACATGCAATGCCTTCCCACATCCACAAAAATATATATGGTTGCCTATATATTACCATTTTGGTTCAGAGCAGCAATGCAGTTTTGCAGCAAATCCCACCCCCTGACTGTTCCCATTTACTGCACCCTGGCTGGGCTCCCAGAGCAGTTTTGGTGCACAGAAGCAGTGAATTCCCTTTGCAGGGAACTAACCCAGAAGCTCTGCTCAGTGCACATGAAATGCACTCCAGTGAGGAGGTTACGAGTCCAAACCAACCAGTGGGCCTTTGGGCAGCTGCTGGGCAGCTTGCATGGTGAGAAAAGCCAATCCAAGGGATCAAGTAAAAGGTAGACTGAAGTTCAAATCCTTGTAATATTTATAACAAACATACTGATTCTCAGCACTAACTGCTTCAATATGGTGATCTGCGTCTGTTATGATGAATTACTCATTAATGTAATCAGAGCCAGTCCATGAGACAAACATAAAAAGGAAAAAGAAATTCAAAAAGTATCAGATAGGTTTTGGGTCAGTATTTTGAGAGGTATCTCTATGTGTTTGTTTATCATGCTGGTAGTTCCTCTACAGCCCTTGCTATCACCTTCTCCTATGACATAAAAAAAATATAGCTAAGATTTTAGAGATGAAGCTAGATACCTTTGCTTTAAATTAACTTAGATGAAAAAAATCTGAAACGGTAAATTTGGAAATATGGTACCAATTTTAATCTACTGTGCATTAACTGAATAGATAAAATAAAAAAGAAAACATCTCATTCTTAACCTACTACACAATGGGTGATTCCTGATCAGACAGGCATCATGGTGGTCTCATTTTACAACTGCTAAAGCATCTGTAGGTTCTTTCAAAATTATAACGTACAGGAACTCACTAATAAAAACATTGCAAAATATCAGTTCTACACTGTCTACTATTCATACAAAGAAAGATAAATTTATCACTGATCTAAATACTGGGGATTGTGGAGATGCCATGGGTCATGCTCAAATTAAGTTTATTTTGGAGAAACAGATTATTTTTTTTTTTTTTACCTAAGCAGTAACTACGGTGCAGGAATAATTTCTCAAGACTGAAAATAACCACCAAGCTAAGAGAGCAAATAGAAGCATTTTATTTTAAACATGAATGATAAATGAGAATTTTTTAAGAAAGCTTTATTAACTGCAAAATGCCTGTCACCAGGGCAGAAGCTTTCCTTTGTTAAAAAGTTTAACTCATTTGAGATGATGACAGTGCAGTGTTCAAAGGCAAATGCACATAAATTGACTTTACCCATTTCCAACTTGGGCAACACATAATTTACTCCCTTCTCGATTCCTGGCTGATACTGCCTCTTGAAACTAACAGCAACAGTTCTGTTCTTCTATCTCAGTTTTTATGGTGCACTTCTCTGACCTTTCAGAAAATATGAAGAATTCCCAGAAAATCTGTAGATGCCAGTGCTCTCTCCCAAGTACTATTCATTTTTCCAAGTTGTTCCAAGTAAGAGCAGCTATGTGGAATGAAAAACTTGGTGTTGAAGACACTGTGTTCACCCCATATATGTTTCAGGTGATTTTAATCTGAAGGAGCTCGAGCTGTACCCATGAACTAAAATATCCATAAGACATGCGAGGACATTTGGGAAGCCCCTTCCGGTTTAGTTGCTTTGTAACTAACTTTGGTTCTGGCACCTCCAGATCTCCCTTAATCCTGAACAAGTACTGCAAGTGGGAGTAGCTGGGGGATTAATGTACCACAGGCACATCCCCTGAGCTCTTGGCATCCCTTTTGGATGTCCTACCTCATGACCAGGCAGACAGAAATAAAAGAAATAAAACCTAGCCATGCTGGTTTGCTCTGAGCTATTGGTGATACTCTGGTTTGCACTCTGCTACACATTCTCATAGCTGATGCAATGAAATACAAGGCAAAGGAGAAAAAAAACCAGCTCCCTGACTTTATTTTGGGCAGCTTTTTTTTTTCTCCAGGTTGTTGTGAGCAACAGTACGGCACCGTTCTCCTGACTTACAGAGCTCTTTAAATCTTTCTGCTTCTCTCAGAAAAAGAGGATGAGGGTAGGAGCTGTCCCATTCACAGTGCCATGTGGTCCCCTGTGTGGTATCTGGCATCTTCCAGTCACTCTATACTTCACAACAGTATTTGTGAAAGTAGGGGACTAAATTAAGCATGTCTGTATCTCAGAGAGGTAATGAAAGCAAACATTAGTAAAGTTTTACCTCTTTTCCTCTAGTCTTCCTATCACAACTATACTCTTTGACAAAGCAGCACATAAGTGTCTAATATGACAAGGATGATTTATTTTTATTGCCCCTTTTGCAGTGATTAGCATATTTTTCTATTGATTTTTGTCCTCCTGTCTTCAGTTGCTCCCTCATTCCCATTTAATTCTCCCCCCTTTTTTCCTTTCTCCCCCTTCCTCGTTTTGTCTCCCTCAGGTTCTTTCATTGTCACATTGTGCTCCTTCAAATGCCGCACGCATTTTGTCAATGGAGCCTCTGTAGTGGCTGGAAACTGAGAAGACCCTGTACTGCTGCTTGCCAGGCAGCGGGGGACCAGGGATTTCTCAGTGTCCAGCTGCTTTTGAAGCAGCACTGATTGGTTTCTCTTGCTGCTGCAGAAAAGGCTGGCACACGGGAGCAACAAATTCAGCATGTCCTTCTGGCCTGTTTTCAATAGATCTGCAAGTGCCAGAACAGAGATGGGGAGCAATTTGATGCTGTCTGCTCAGCCATCCCTCTCTCTATTTATCAAAGCAACAGTCTCTCCCTTTGCCTGTCTACCAATTTTTCCTTAAATTCTGTAATTTCTCTCTCTGCCACACCTCTTTCCAGTCCACGACTGCAGCTTAGCCACAGTTTCTGTAGAACCTTATAGACATTTTCCTCCTGTGCTACTTTTGCAGCAGTATTTAAGCTGAGCGAACACAGTTCTGAAGCTCAGTGAAGTGCTACTCAGTCACTAACACAGTGCAATGGCTTAAAATGTGCAAATAAGAACAGAGTCATATCAGCTGCATTTGTAGTCAACATAAGGGACAGGACAAAAGTTTCCTACGTTTATTAAGGCAAGACAACCCTTTGAATATTCCTTTTAGAAGATTTCTATAACAACAACAACAAAAAAATAACACCACAAACAATGGGAACATATTTAAATATTAAAAGCTTTTTCTCCCTCATGAAGTTTTAAGTATCTCTAAAATGTTTGAGGAACCTCCTGTATCATGCTTAGGAAATACCACTGCAAAGACTTCTTAAATCAGGCAAATTGAAGAGGCTAAAGTACAATGCTGTAAGTGGATAGAGTAAGTAGTGAGGAGGGATGGAGTACAAAAGCAACAGAAGTACACAATAACCATATATATGCCCTAAGCCAGCTGTAAATCACTAAAACATTGCTTTCATAAAAATACATAATTGTATTTTATGAATCCATTATTTCCTAATGGTCATTTATCTGGCCATGAGGCATTAGAAACTGGCAGACATTACTGCAGATGCAATTCAGAGAACAGGTTGGAAGAACACAGGTTCGTAGATTTGAAAATGAGTTCACAGCAGATATGTTAAGAAACAGCATATAAGTGGTCTTATATCAGGCCAAGGCTCCACCAGGCAGTAAATCCAAATCAGGGGTAAAAATCAGGCCAAGGCTTCACCAGGCAGTAAATCCAAAGTTACAACAGTTAATCCCGGATCAAAAACATCACTGTCTCTTGATGCAATGTACTCAATTGGCACAGCTGAAGGTAAAATATTACATCTATTCAAAAAGACCAAACCTTCCCTCTGTGCAATTTGAGTTTGATCAAATATCACTTTTTCTCCCATTGCTGTCATTGATGCAGCATAAAGAATAAAGCTGGCATGAACAGCCATGATGCATATGTATTATGTGTGCTGTGTGACTCAACACGCTGTGCCTGATATGGCCTGAATTTATATTGCCCAGAGATCTGGTAACTCACAGAACTACTCTTTATAAAAATATATCTACAACCTTGGAGATAAAGGGTAATGTTAATGAAATAAAAGAGGCAATATAAAAAGTTAAACTGCTATTCTTGGCTAGATTTTCCCAACAGTTCATCTCCCACTTAAGTACCCAAACAAAAAAAGCTTCCACTCAGCCCCTGGATGCTGCAGGGTTTCAACATTAGACTCCTAAGGCATATGCATAACTAGATACCCATTGGGCTGGACACAGGATAGATTAATTTTATCTCGGCAACTAAGAAAAATAAACTGAACTCTTTTTTCCCCACAATGATAGACTTACAACATAGAAGTCAAGAATATAGTTTATCCAGGGCAGCATTTAAGTACACCACAATATGATTGAGGAGGAGGGAATATTCCACCAACAAGAGCATGGTTCCGAGGTAATATGTCATAGAACTAGAATACCAACACAGTTGTTCGATTGCTCATTCAATAAAAGCTTTATTTTTATCAGAAAAGTTATTTTATTAGTCAGAATGTATCTATTCTTGTGATTTACATTTGCTAGTGACCACAAGACCTATAAAGTTCCTCCTGAATACTGAAGTCGCTTATTTATCTGTAGAATACATAAAACCAGCTCTAAATTTTCCTGGCATTATGTGAAGAATATCACAGTATCCTAGAATGGTTTGGGTTAGAAGGGACCTTAAAGACTTCTAGTGGTGACCCCCCCCCCTGCCCTGGGCAGGGACACCTTCTACTAGAACAAGTTCCTCAATGTCTGAAATGTGTCCAGAAGGACAACTGAAAAACCCAGTCTATTCTCTACGCTGATCTAGTCACTGGCTGGTAGAATGAAGCCTCCAACACAGGAGTGAGCAGGCACTGAGCGAGATGAGTTCCACAATGTAGCACCTCTCTGTACTGGACTAGACGTACAGGACAATCACTTCTGTTGGACTACTAATGGAAACGACATTCAGTCCCCACACATTTGGAGCAGACTTACATCAGTTACCTATAGGCTGGAGGCTTTCTCTCCTTTTCATTTTATTACTAATATCCTCACAGAGCCACTCTGCCAGCTTCCTATCCCCTGCCTTTTCCTCCCCAAAATTAGAGACACAAAATTATTTACACTTTGCATACATTTTATTATGTAAATGCATCTAAGCTATACATTGACTACTCTTCTGCAACTTTTACTTCAAACTCAGTTCCACAGGACCAGATAGTAAAACAAATTATTTCTTTTAGTTCTGGCCCACTGCTGAAAGCCTGCCTAATTGCAGTACAAACCTGTGGAGTTCAGCTCTGTGTGGAATGGCTCAGGAAGAGTGTCCTCCAAGTACGGATATGTAACTGAGCTGGTGAGGTTTTCCAAGGAAACAAGCAAATGCTGCTCTGCATGCCCTCGCAGGCTCCAGAACCAGCTCTGCGGCTCCGGCAGCTGGGGTGTCCTGGTGCCAGTGAGGCCGGGAAGGTGGAGCCTGGAAGACATGTGTGTGCAGCTACCTGGAGGTCTCCTCTTCCATTATCATGTTTCAAGCAAATCATCCAAGAAGGCTGTCAAACATTACATGGACTGGAGAGGTTTTATGCAGAAATGACGAGTGATGCTTAGTAAAAAGCAATTGAGCATAGGACCTAACAAGAGTGTGTTTACTTGTGCCAAAACCACTAATTATCAGATGAAATGTCAAAGATTATGTATGTGGTAGTGCTGTGACAGACACTGCAGCTATGTGAGGCAGGGACTACAGCAGTCCTTCGCGTGTTTTTGCTAGTACAGCATAGTTTCTAGTTATTTGGCAATGAGCCTTACTTAAAAAATGTTCTGGGTGCAGCTCCACCTGCCCTTTTCATAGCTTTTCAGAACTGCTGCCTACTCCTCTCACCCCATGCTGGCACTGCTGCCCATTTTAACACTGCTGATGCTGAGACCAAACTAATAAACTCAGATGAATGCCTCTGAGTTTGTCCCAAGCAATGCAGATGCCTGTGCACTGAGCTCCATTACCCCCCTGTTTCTTCCATTTTGATGCAGAACCAAAACACTGGACTTTGCTCTGCAGCAAGCTAGCCCAGATCAGAAAGAAGAGTTGTACTTTTTACCTCTATGCCTTAATGTACCGCCAGGAAACCCACCTTGAGCTCTAGGCACCAAGGGCATCACGCCTTGTTCCACCAAGGGTGCAGAACAGCACTAAGTGAAAGGTTTGCAGCACCTGACAGCAATGCCTGCTGTGTCACTCTGGTGGTGGTGAAACAGCCATTTTTAGCAGGAGAAATGAATTACTCACTAGCTGTTGTTAGGCCGAAGAGATGCTAAAACTGCTCATTTGGTTTCAACATCACAGTGACACAGTTGTACTCATCCAGTTTCCAGGAACTGTTCAGTTTACGTCAGTCAGGGCTCTCCACACATCGCTCCAGCACATGGCATAAGCCCCAGAAAAAGAGATCTGCATGGACAAGCTGGGGTAAGTGGCAGAGATTATCTTGCTGCTGTTACAGAATAACATATCCAAATTTTCAATATTTATCGTCAAAGCTTTTTCTGTTTAACTATCTTCTACAGAAGACTTTGACAATAGGAAAAGAGGAAACACAGAGACCCAGGCACCCTTTCAGCAATGCTGCGTCAATTACAAATACAATGATCACTAGGTCTGGGCTTATTGGTGACAGTTTTTCTTCCCTTCAATTTGTGTTACAGCCTGAAATCACAAAGCTGTGATCCCCGAGAACCTCCTTTGTAATGCATATCAACTTTCGTTGTGCCCCTTTGTTCCCGATGTGATGGAGCATTGTGGTGCCTGTGTCCAGGGAGCAGGTTCGCTTTATTGTTCTTGTAAATATGTACTGCTGGGCGCAGCTCGGTGCAAGGCATTGAGTTTGTGCATGAGTGACACCGACCCGGACAACTGCTCTGACCCCCAGCAGATGGTGGTGCAGGGACTGCAATGATCTGGAAGTAATAGCATGTGCCATTTCTTTTTGTTTGGAACAGACAGCCAGACCCTGCGTTTCCCTCCCCTGCACAGCAACAGCTGTATATACAGTAGGGACCGGCGCACCCCTAACTGTCACTCCAGTCCTCCTCCTCTGCCAGGAATCAGAAAACCTTGGGCTCTGAGACTTCATGGAGATTAAACACTATATGAATACCACATGGCTCTTTCCAGTGTTAATAAAATTGTGAGCATTGGGGCATAGATCACTTGCTTTCCTAGAGAAAAGTGAGTAATAGTTAAAAATATCTACCACCCTTGATATTAGACTTTGTGGTGATGGACTTGCTGGTTTTTAACCTCTGCACTGAAAAAGCCAGGGTACAGGAGTCAGTATTAATTAAGAATCTTAACTAAATACTACAAATAGCCTCTCTGCAGCTTAAATAAATTTTACTCGTCATTTGTATTTATCAGAGACCAAGTAAGTGTTTTGAAAGGAAGGTATAAAATGGATGAAAGTCCACAAGTGATGTTTTCTCTGAGGCCATGGGGGATTTACTGCTTTGGAATGATAGCAGAGCAGTTTGCATTTGATTCTGTAAGCAAGAAGCCGGATTTTTTTATAACTCCTGTGTACGAGGCAGCTCATCAGAGGTCAGAAACAACAAATTATAGCGTGTTGGAGTTAATAATCACCTCCTGTATATCTGGCCTGTGTTACCAGTCTCCATAAAATTGTCCTGACGGTCCAGAAGGGAAGTTCCTTGGGATGGATGGAATAACTGCTCCTCCCCTCTCAGCCCTAGCTGCGACGGCTGCCAAAGAAAGGGGCTGAAAACCAGCTGCACTCTAAACATTGTATTTCTGCCTGCCACAATGCTTCTTGGAGGCTTTCAGCTGGCAGGTCAAAGAACAGCAGACTTGCAGCACTCAAAATGAGGAACAAAGGTAGGGTAGGAGTAATGGCAAGGAAATCTTTTAGACTTTTTACCCACTTTATACTGGCATAAACACTTCTTGAGGATTTTATACACAAGACTCCCAAGCTATAAGCCCATGTTCAAACTGTGAGACTATTCCTCTGTGAGAGCAGACACCCTTATGTTGTTTAATTCAGTGCAATCTCCTTATTTCTGTGCAGAAAGAGGAAACCTCTTCTGGGTTTGCCTCTCTCAATCTCCCCACATTAACGAAATATTCCTGGGGGGACCCACAGTCTCCCAGGGCACAGCATCACAACACTGCTATCAGGTTACACTCAGCCTCTGCTGCTGGGCTGGTGGCTGAGATGTTTCATTATCTTTAGTTTAGAAATTTCATACTAGACTTGAGAAATGACTTTGTAAAGTTTGCTGAGACCAGCTTAATTTTTGACAAGCTCCCATCTTTTGAAGAAAAAGCAATGTTAGGGAATCCCTGTTCACCTCCAGTGTAAAACCACCTTGGGTTCATCATATATCAGGGTTGGGTCAAAAGAAAAATGTTTGAATTTCTCTTTTTATGACATTTAATGAAAATTATTGTTCAGTCTGAATTCCTTCCAGACTTTCCTCATCTTGATTCTAGCAGCACTACTTCAAACAACAAACACTTAAACAGAAGTAGCTTTACTTTCTTGACTAATCCCATTAGCTTTAATGAGTCTAATCGCACTAGTAAAATCATGCATGTGCTTAGATCTTGGCAAGGTCAGTGCCAGTAATGAGGAGAAAAACAAACTGATAATGAAACCATGAGTAATAAGAATGTCTGGATACATGCATTTCTAGAAAAAGATATGGCTGTCTAGAACATTAAAAATGAAACAAGGCTTGTTAAGATTACAGAAGAGAGAGTGAATCCTGAACTGAGACTGACAATAAATAAAATTATAGAGTTTTTTTTCTTTAATTACCATCCATAACATGTCTTCAGTTACCTCTATAACACCTATAAGCTCATTACTTTAGTTATGACTTATCTGTTCATCCATTCATTTATACAAAGCTCATCAATATGATATCCAAGCACTAATGAACTTTAACATTAAAAAGTCATGTGTAATTCTCTAAGAGGAAAAAATTCAAAAGGTGTTAGCTACTCTGGATCTGAGCAATGAAATATTCTCAGGCAATTTGTATGGAATTTATTTTCAATAATTCCTGCCAGAAATAGTCTGTCTATTTTCAGGATGAGGATTATGGAAAACAGTCTGTGGAACAGCAAAATGATAGTAATGAAAGCTGGACTAAGTCAACAACAACTAGAACTTGTGCAACCCAAAGAGATATCAACATGGCAGCATTACAAGATAACTATTTTTTAGGATTACATGTTCTTTGGAGATGCCTTTAGACTATCTTCTGTTTCAAGAGTGCATAACTTCCTCAAGATTTTAAATAAACAGCCCCAAACCAAGTATTATCTTTATAGCCCACAACCATGGACAGTCTGTAAGCTACTAAATACAAAATTAGTTTAACTTCTTTATATAGGACCAGAATGAGGCCTACCTGTCACTAAATTCTCCAAACAGCATTTATATGGTATCCAGCTTCACACTTGTGAATCAATTAATTTCCTATATCCTCTCTAGCCATAGAAAGAATTCCTGTGTGCACATATTTGTATGTAGAATTATAGGTTAAAGATTTCTGTCCATATTTCCTCCTATTTGACATAGTGTGTGGTCATCACTGGGACAAAGACTTTCCTAATACATAGTAAAATGGGATGGTTTTCAATGACAAATGGGATTTTAGTGGTGCTTTTATCAAGAGGTCATATGCAGTTTGTTGGTTTTATTTTTATAGTAGGCTGATTAATTCCTGGTTTGTACCTTGTTATAGTTAGCCTGAAATTTCCTTAAGCATTGTTCTATTACACTATTCCCTGTAAGCAAGAAAAATGTGTATAATCAAGAGTGTGGATTTCTCCAGTGTTTTTTAGAGTCAAATGAGTTTTCATTCTTTGTTTTCCAAAATCACATTTTACTTACAGGTAGAGGTGAAGCCTGTCAGCATACATTTTCTCAAAGACTCTAGTGAATGAGAGAGCAGACTAGCTGAAAAAATCATCTCTAACTCAGTCACTGAATTACAGGCTTGGGTGTGAGTGTACCTCTGGCAGTGTAGAGGGTGGATTAATAAACATCAGGAAAACAACAGAACCACAACAGCACCTCTGGTTAAAATGTTTTTCTGCAGAAAGACATCTGTATTCACACCAATTCAGAACTGTAGAATTGCAAATTTGATTTGTATTTATATATGAATAAAATCAATAAAACATCTGGAGTCATATCATAATCTTTAAATCTTCCTTTTACTTTGTTAATTATTTGTGATAATTCAAGGTCTAACCAACTACTTCAGTCTTCCCCATTTTCTTGATTTCAGTAGGATGCAACTACCTTCCTTAGGTATCTTCAGCTCACAGTCAGTGCTACAGAGATCAGAGAGACTGAAAAGAAGCTGTATCTTCTCCTGTATGTTTTGGAAGCATGGAGATTTTTACAGTTTATCCTGCTGTACTCCTTGTAATTAATGACTTTGTAATCCTGCATCCTGTGGTTTAATCTTAGAACTGGTTTGGTGGGTGCACACACTTAACTGGTGGACAGGCATCATGTGCACAAGTTCAGGAATGCTGTGTAAGAGAGGTTCAGAGGTGAGCTCTTTGAAGAGTCCAGTAAAACTAAGGAGGGATACAGGGTAGTGTACATGCAAACTGACAAAAAATTTCACCCAATGGAAAATAAGTGAAGATACTATTCTGGGGTAGGGTGAGGAGCAAAATTTAATACAATTCAAAGTGTCTTAACAGGCTGTTCTAGAAAAGTATTTAAAAATAAGTGGTTATAGAAGTCAGTCGTCAAGCTGTTCACTGTTAACACTGTTAACCTACACAAACACATGATGTTATTACTGTTAACCTCATCTTTCCTCCCCCTCTTCCTTCCTAATGTTTCCTATACTCCTTGCATCTTGTCTTTACACTAAAAGAACACTCTGGGAAGGGATGTACTTGCTTTCAAGGCAACACAAGAGCAAGGCCCAAGCCTGACTGTAGCCTCTGGGGACTCCCACATCAAGGCATACTTACACCTGAGCACTCATTAAGACACAGATTCAGATTTTTTCTTTGCTCTACCATCCTCTTTGAGACTATGACACACAAGCAAATACTATTTAACCATGCTCCTGCTGCAGACTGCTAACTAGCCTATTCTTTTTCCTTGTAATCCTTTAAACAATGTTGCAAATTCCCCGAGCTGTGTTGAACATCAGCATCCATTTCAAAGAGTAGACACACTTGACACTGAACTGCCTGGCTAACAGTTTGAGTGATAACTTTTGTTGGCATGTGCACCAAAGTTCAGATCTAAGAGATGTTCTGTGGGCAGCTGCCTGTTTATTTGCTTTCCTAGACACGCGGTTGAACCACACTGTACATCCTGTGCTTATGAAATTCCAGCAGGGTTGTATCACAGTCCCTACCACTAGAATGTGTGATTTACACCACCTACAAACTGCAACATCTCAAGATAAACCTGCTGCTTATAATGAAGACCCAGATAACTGTGGTTCTCACTACCTACAATGCTTTTTAAGGTCACTGGGTTTTAAAATAGCTGGGATTTTACAGGACACACTGTGAGATGTTTTTTGTAAGACAGGCTGATCTGAAGAGGAGTCTCTTGTCCCCTTGCCCATCTCTCACATGCTTGTGCTAAGCATGTAAGACACTTGGGATTGTTTCTACACAAAAGGGTGCAGGTCTTTTGTTTTCTCATCTTTCTTCAAACCAGCGAGGTGGGAAGCAGTTGCCAAAATGAGAAGCATATTAGCTACTGCTGTGCCCAAAGGAATGAGCTTAGGGGAAACTCAGAGCCGAGGCTGAGCTGGAGAAAGTTTGTCTGGACTGGTCAAACAAGCCGTTGAAATCTTTGGCCTGGTTATCACAGCTTGCATCCCATGCTCCCTGCTCCTGCCTGTCCTCCAAAGCTGGGGAGCTTGAGCACTGTCGGCCCCCAGCTCCTGCAGTGCCATTGGTGGAACAAAACTCCAGGCCAAAAGACCTCCTCTCACCCACACAGAGGGCCTGATTCCTAACGATTCCTTGGGCTCTCACTAGGCTCCTTGTCTTTTCTCCTCTTTCCACACAAAGCAAGACTCAGAGGACAGGGGGACTGTCTGGATTCCCAGGTGAAGCTGCTGGGATCCACTAAGCACCGACCAAGTGCTTATCTGTGCTTATGTAACACTGTGCATGTGTTGGTGAATCCAAGTAAGTTCCACACAGTCCCATCCCCCAGTTTACAAGTGAGAGTGAACTGAATTTCCCACTTTAACAGCCTTCCATTTTCAAAGGTGACTAATGATTCTAAGCACCCAGCTGGAGTCACCTGGCAGAGCATCCGCTTGGAACACGGGTGAGGTCCAACACCTGTGGAAATCACATCCTTCAAAGGCGCCTCTGAGCTGTGCTTCTCCAAATTGTCTCTAAAGTGCCAGGCCTGATTCAGAACCCTTTCACCAACCTCAGCTGAGCTTAAATCAAGAAGTCAAACTACTGATTTGCAAAGCAAACACAAAAATTTAAATAGTGCAAGCCTGGTATTTAAATTTGTTTTTCTACCTCAGCTCTGGAAGTGCTTATGTTCATTACAGGCCAGAAAGTGAGGTCTAGTTCCCTGAGAGTGGATGCTTTCAGTTTCCAATAAAGTCAATAGGAATTGTTCACACTCTATGTGAAATACAAATGTTTAGCAGCAAGAAGAAAATTCAATGCATAAACAATATTAAAAACCCCTCTGTGGCTTATTATCTTTTTTTCCACCAGCTACTCACATGAAGTTCAGGCTATTGTTTTTGATTTGAATAGTATTCCTGGCCTTTTAAGCTGCAGATCATTTATAATTAAAAAAAAAGAAAATAAATGGTAATTTCTTTTATAATGTACTGCTGTCAGCGATGGAAAGGACTACAATGGTTTCTATAATTATTAATTCTTTGAAATTATATACCTGTTCCAGTATCCAATTAATCTGGTTATTAATCAAAGTGCCTTCTTTGTAAACTATTGAAAGAGGCTAGACGCTGCAGATTATTGCGTGCTATACTTTTAGATTTTCCAGTTTGATTCAAAACACACTAAAAGAGGGGCCCCATAAAATGACCATCTAGAGACAGTCCATGGCAAACATCCAGAAACTATTCTTAATGGAATGGAGTTAGCATGAGTTGAGATCATTCTTTAGCCTTGGGAGAAAAAAAAAAAAAAAAGAAAGAGAGATGTTTTTAGGAAGAGATTTCCAAAGGGATTATGAGTTGCTCTTTGCAAACAATACAGAGGATTTCCAGTATGCATTGTGCTTTTGCCGAGAACTGTGCCTACAAGGGAGCCAATCAAAGTCCTCTTGTATCTAATGAGGAGGGGGAAATCATGATGAGGAAAGTCCCTTAATGACAGGAGACAATAGCTGTTTGTACAGTGAGACGTACAGAAAACTTTGTCACCAAGGAATCTCTTAAAACATGATTTTACTTATCTGAAGCATTATTCATTGAATTAGCATTAGCAGTGAGGCATGTATGTGGGAGAAGAACACAGAATCTTATTCATGAGATTACTGAAATGTTACTTTTTCTGTAATTTGGAAGACAGCAGAGGTACAGAGCTAAACCAATAAAAAAAGATGAGGGCTTTGGAATCTCAGCAATCTTTAAATCAATGTAGCACTTGTCCCGAAGTTAGACTGATGTGTTATACTAAACACATAGAGGAGGTTGAACGGACAGAAGTCATGATGTAAAAGGATTACTTTTCAAATATGGTCTCCCAATGGACAGTCAGACCCCCACCTTGAAGTGGTAATGTTGTTAAATGGATCCAAAATTGGGGCGTTCTTTTTTTGTATTATCACAAGGCGGGAGCACACCCCGGCAGCTCCGTGTCGCAAACCCCTCCTGTCCCTGTGCCCACACTCAGCCGTCTGTCGCCACAGGGTTCGCTCGGCTGGCTGGGGCTCTGGCAGACTCCACTGTTTCTGTTTGCTAAACAAACGCACCTTACGCACTTCGCTTGCAGATGAAAACAAAATTATGAAACCGGGCTTTTAATATAAAACCGACTTCTAAAAAAAAATGATGTTAACAATTCCACGTAATAGGAATTCCTAAACCTAACAGGTCTTCCTCAGGGCTGTGCCTCCAAATCCCACCCCTCGCTCTCTTTATTCACCGTTTGCCAGGAAGTCCTTCCCGCCCTGCCCCGGTTCCCGCTGAGACCCCTCAGCTCCGGCACCGCCGCGGGGGCCGCCGGGCCAAGCACGTGCCGGGCCCGCAGGCACCACGAGGCGAGCGGTCCCACGCGCGCTTTCCCGCGGGGGTGTGGGCGAGGGGGCGCCGGCAGCCGTGGGCCGATCCCCCCGCGCGCCGGCAGCCGCCCCGCCCCTCCCTCCGCGCCCCGAATGGTTCCTCCCTCCCTGCCTCTCCTCGCGCCGGCGGGGGCGAGGCGCGCGAGCGGGCAGAGGGAATCCCTCGGCTTCCCCCGGGCTCGCCCCGCTCTCGCGAGACTTGGCGCGGCTCTCCGCAGCGCCGGCCGGCGCGGGGCTCTCGCGAGAGCGGCGCGGTTCCCACGCCCGGGCTGTTGTGTCTGAGGGGAGCAGCCCGGGCGCTGAGTGGGCGGTGCGCGCCGCCCCCCCTCCCTCCGCCCCGCGCGTGTCTCGCGGGCCCGCGCAGGCGCGCTGGGGGCCGCGGGGAGGGAAGCGCTCCCGCGAGGGTAGGAGTTTTGG
>VZTJ01003246.1:343898-356156 GCA_013397795.1 Orthonyx spaldingii
GGGGGCACGGGGGGCTGCCCTCCGGAGGGCCCGCGGGCGGGCCCTGCGGCGCAGACCTCGCGGGGCTGGGGTCCCGCCGGGTGCGCGCTCGGAGGAGGCGCCCCGGGTGCCGGCCCGGCAGCGGTCGCGCTCTGCGGCCGCCCCGCGGCGCGGGGGTCCCGCCGGGTCTGGGCGCTCACTTTGCTCTTCTCCTCCCCGGCACGGACACGCCGGTCGGGACTCCGTGCAGGGTCAGCGCTCATCCCGGCTGCTCCGGAGCGGGTCCCGCTCTGAAGGCTCCCAGGGGAGCGGCGGAGACCAGCCGGGAGGGGACCTGGGGCTGACACGGGCTGTTTGCCCGTGTCGGTCGCCCCGGCTCGTCCCGCCGCATGAGGGGTCCCCCGGGCTCCCCCGGCCGCGGACCGGGAGCGCTCGGACAAAGGCTTTGACTGCCGTGGTTGGAAGTTGAGCGCAGTGCCGCTCGCACGGCGGGCCCGGCCCGGCGCTGTCACTTGCGGCGGAGCGCTCCCGGTCGCGCCGAGCGCGGGCGGGCTCCCCGCCCCTGCCAGCAGGACACCCGGTCCCTCAGGCTGGGCGAGCGAGGTTCCTTTTCTCTCCTCTCTGCACACCATTCCCAGGGCTTTGTTGAGTTTTAGCTGCCTTCCTTGTAATGTTGCGGTGCAGGGAAGAGTAGCAACCTCCCTACCCCACTCAGCCACGCTGGATTATAATGAATCGTAGTCTCCATCCCTTTCAACCACACTGGGTAGTACTTAATCATGGCTAGCCAGCTGCAGCATGTGTCACTGTAATAAGTGACACCCTCTTAGCCACCTTCAGCTGATGAATAACAACAGATCCATTGCTGGTACATAGTACGCAGTCACACCTGCAGTGTTACATTGCACGTTGCCATCCTCGCCACATCTTGATTGCTGCTGCTTATTTTAAGTGCCGTGTCCTTAATTTTGGACTACGCTGAGCACGTGTGACCTGCCTGTATGTGTTGAGGGAAGAGACAGGAGAAGAATAGGCAATTTCTCTTCTCCACCTGTTTGTTCCAAATGAAATTTTGAATCGTTAAAAGTACTTCGATGTCTTTCTGAAACGTGGACCTTATTTTAAGATTTCACAGTGTGTCTCTGACCTTCTGTCTTCCCTGTGGGATTACATTGTCTACAGCAGTGGCTCTGTGGTTAGAGAGCAACAGCCTGCTTGGGGGTGGGGTGGAGTTGGTGGTTGATGCTTTTGTTCTCGTGGAGAAGGTAGCATTATGGTATTTTGTTGTTTTGTTTGGCTGCAGTAGTGTTTCCAATTCCTCCCTCTTGTTTGTCAAAAAATAAATCGAAGCTCTTGCTTGATTTCTCTCCTGACGAAGGCATCTTGTGGCTCATATACAAATTCCCAATTAAATGTTCTTTAGGGAAGCTAATCTTGTTTGTTATGATTCCTGGAGTGTACTATTTTAGAGGTTGGAGTTGAAAGAAGGGAACAAATGCTTTTAAAGTTTGCTATAACTATTAGCCTGTGCTCTAGTTAGCAATAAAGTGTTTCCATGTTTCTGTTAGTTTACTCATCCGAATATTTGGGCTCCATTTCCTTTTGTTTAATAATTACTACAGGATTGTCAGAAGTGTTGTCATGTTTGTGACATTACTTTTATCCTTTTCAGACGTCTGTTAAAATGTTGACAAAACAACTGTAGATTATTTAAAAAAAAAAATCAGTGATCAAAGAATCATAGCAGCAGAAAAAAATACCATTTTAACAAGAGTGAAAAAATTGTGTGTAGTTAATAATTTTAATGCTCCATTTATTGTTTACATCTGTAAGTCAAATAATTCTCTGGAAAAACAGTTTTGCTTTCTTATTGTTAAATACTTCCAGTGTAGGTAAAATGAAGTATGCTAACTTTTGTTAATGTTTTAGTTACATTGCATGAAGGAGTCTGATTTTTAAAATTTTTTTATTATATGACCTGTTTTTGGAGTGTTGCTCTGATGCTGAGTTGTCTGTGTGTATTAGGATTAAAAATTGATGATTCTCCAGTAGCTGATTTTTAATTTTTTTTTTTTTTCAAAATAGTGCAAGGAGTTTTCTTTCTGGGCTGTTCTGTAAAATCTTACTTGGACAGGGGGAAAAAAAGTGTTTGAAATTAAAAAGCAGTAACTGAAGAATGTAATATGCAAATCCTACATTGTGTTTGAATGGGCATCTCATGGGCACTCAAACTTTGAGGTAAAGCTTATGGCTCTTTTGCAGTCATGAATGAAAAAACTTTTTTTTTTCCCTGTGAAAACTATATACCTAGGCTTCAGTTATGGTACATAGGTTTATGCAGTACTGGAATGGAATAGTAGGAATTTACTGCAGCAGTTTTGGGGGGCAGGCAGAGTATGTTACCATTTTGTTGTTTGCAACATGTGGCACTCTCGTGGTGCTGCCTCACAAGGAGTGTTCTGATGAAAGTTGCTCATATGTGCAGCGTGACCACCTGAATTGCACACTGTCAGAACCAGATAAAGTGAGAAAGTAAACAGAAACATGAGACAAGTAAGTTAAAATGAATTGCTATTCACAACTATTATTTAAAAGAAGTGGATAATTTATGGCTGGGATTATAGCATAGTATTTTTGGGGTTTTGTGGAGTATTTTTGGTTTTGGTTGTGAACAATTTAGGGAAATATCATTTTAAGATGACAAAATTAATGAAAATGTGCTTCTGTAATTATGTAACATTTTGTGTGCAAACCACTTGGTTTTAATTAATTGCTGATACTACAAAAATACCTGTAGGCATCAAGTAGTTTGAAAATTGCTGTGTTAGGTCTAGTAAAGCCACATGGCAGAGAAAATCTCTAATGCCATGAACTTAATTTTGTAATTTTAAAGTGACATAAAGTGTGGAATGGTGTCTTCTCAATAGCCTGGGGCAGCCTGATCTTTAAAATATTAGAAGCCAACTTAGAAATGATAGATTGAAATGATAAATAGTAGGCATTGTCTTGTGTACTTGATTGCCAGTGAAAACCTCTGTAATAGCAGTATACAGTATAGCATTTGGATTATTTTTCAAACAGGCTGAGAAGCCTTGAAAAAGACAAAAATAACTTGAGTAGACTTATTGCTGGTATGGTGTTTTCCATAGGCACTGTACAGTAGAAAATTGTTTTAGTCACACTTTTCTAAGAAACAAGCTGTTCAAGTTCCATGTCTGAATTAGTCATCCTGGAGTTCAGTGGTTATGGGGGGTTTCCTGACCCAGAATGCTTAATGATTTAAGGGTAAGGGAAGACTCATGAGATCTGTGATGGCACAGGAGAATGTTTGGCATCAGTGCCAAATTTTAGTGAATTTTAGTGCAGTAGTGTAGATGTGACAGCCATCTGGTCGTTTTGTTTGTTTGTTCTTAATGAGAACTATTAAAAACCTTGTAGGAGGTTTTTGAAAGAGAGTACTGCTTTGTGGAATTCTCCCAACCACAAGGGCAAGGGAAGAGAAGTTCAGAGATGAAAATACAACAGTTTATCAGAACTTTAACCTCATCTATGTCCTGATTAGTAATTTTAGAATGAGGGCATTGACTGGTGAGGGTCTTGAAGTAGAGAGTGAAGTGGATGCTGCTCAAGAGATGAGGTGGGGGAGGACTTGTGTGATTTGGCCATAGGCTGAAAAAAACTATCGAGGGAGGAGTGTTCATAAGGATCAATTCTGAATCTTGAAAGATGAAGAAGAGTGCTTCACTATTTCAGGTGTGAACTTCTCTGGTCACGTGATAAAATTTCAGCTACTTAAAGGCCTGTCTTAGTGATGTGATGGGTGTTGCTAGGATCTCAACATCAGGTTATTTCTAGGACCTACAGAGAACCCAGAGTTGAGGGCTAATGCCTAATTAAGTTCGGGACTTGCAGTGGTGGAAAGGAGACTGAAGCCGTGGTAGGCTGAGTAAGACCTGTGTGTTATCTGTGCTGGTACTGAGCTGATAGTGAGGCAGCAGTAAGGGGAAAGAGAGACTCAAGCTGGGGTGTTAACTTGGACAGGCTCAGGAGATAGGGAATAGAAAGGATCTATCTGATTGATGGCAGGGAGTTCATAGTTGAATTTGAATCCTGGCCCTGAACAGGATGAAGAAGAATGGAAAGGGATGCAAGACAAAAACCTGTGAAGTGATTGATAAAGTAATACAGGTGAATGAGGAGATTCGTTCAGGAGGACACACTGAGAGAACAATTAGAATGATAAGGGATGAATCACGAGAGCAACAATGCCAAGGAAACTAGGGAGAGTTATTTCTGAAAAAAAAGCATTGCTGGTAGTCTTGGGTGATTGACAGGTCTAGGAAAATAACAATTACAGATTGATTCTGAGCCTCATCTTAGGGTTAGGCTGCAAGAGATGTTCATCAGAATGGTTTCAGTGAATCTTAAGGAGTGGAAACAGGATTATGTAGACTATAGGACTAGAATTCATGGATGGGTTCTTCAGGCTACAGTTTTTACTGTCACTGAAGGTTTAAACAGTGCTTATTAAGATTTGAGTAATAGCGTAAGTACAGCTATTGTATTGTGTATATGCACCTGATGAGTGTTAAAGATTGGGAAAAACTCGTTTACAATCAAATGAGTAGATGGTTTTGTGTGACTAACATTTAAATCGTTATCAAGGAGCATGAGCTGTCTTAAGTCAGACTGTTGGGAAACCCGTGTGAGCGCTATATTCTTGAAGGAGTCTGAAATGCTGGCAAGTACTTTTTTAACCTTTTGTAGTTTCAGTAGGAGCATTTTTATGAAGTTAAGGTCTTAATTTGGATTTTATTTGCTTTCACTGTTTATTCATTGTATTAAGTAGCTCTTTGTTGTTTGACTTATTCTGGTTGATAGAGAGCACAAAGAAAGTTTGAAAATAATCTTTCTATAGCTTGATTTCTCCAGAAGTAATCTGTAGACTATTGTATTTGGCATAGTGTGTGCGCTTTTTACAGCCAATTAAAAGGCAATAGCCTCTGCTGATATCTCTTTGCAGAAGCAACTCTTTTTAAAGTATCATTCCATACTGTGAATTGTATAATGATCATGGGTTTGTGAATGAGAGTGAGTTGCTTTCCTCTGACTTGCTAATTTCTATTTTGCAGTAATAATTCATTTTAGGACTGTTTTCATTATTTTGAGCTCCAATTTATATGTTTAAAAATACTGTGAAAAGAAGAGCAAGTAACCTGTAGGTGTGTATAAAGTCTTCCTAAAAGACTTGTGGTGCCTTCACAGGTAAAGATATTGAGGAAGGGTTCTCTAGTTACTAATTGATTTTTGGTGAAGATTACAGTTAAGGTGCAATGCATACCTGTTCTATGCTGTGTTTGGTTTTTGGTAAACTTGAAGAGATAAGTTGTAATTTGGGTTTGTAAAATATATATCTAATACAAACAAGTATTCTATCTTATGCAAGTCATTAGAATCTCTCTTGGGATGAAGAATGTAGTTTATGCACAATATTAGTTTGACATTTGGAAAGCAAATCATGTCAGCAGAATTCTGAAGTTTCAGGACATCAATTTTCTGTGTTTGTGGTACTTGCAACCCTAAATTCTTTGGATGTTAATTGCAAGCACATTATTAACTGACCCATATGGCACTAATGTGCTGAAGTACTGCCTACTAAGAGCATTTCACAGGGAAGGTGTATTTTTAAGTGTTTTTTTAAAAATTTGTTATTTCAATATTTAAAAATCAAGCAATTGTGTATGCCTGCTTTAATAGAATTAGTTATTCTTTTGTATTTAGGTGAGGAAGAGAGAAAGGTAAATGTCACTAGCTTTATTGTTAGATAAAATCTTAGTTCTGTTGACAAAAGTGGATATGCCTTTTAAGTCTATAGTATTTCAAGGCAGTTTTATAATTATAAACGATAACTATATTCTTGATCTTAGTGAACTTCCATTATTTTTATGTGGAAATGCTTATGGCATTATAATATTGTATACTTTGTACTTGCCTTGAACATAATTGCATTAATTAACAATTAAGATTATATGAGGTAAGGAAATAATACAGAATTATGGTTATCTTTTGTAATGGAAAAAATTCAGAAGAAGAAACAGCCAATACACTTATTTGAAGAGGAAATTATTAATGGAAGCAATTTCCATATCCCTATATTCTTACTGAGTTGGAAAAGAAAGGGCTAACCTTAGAGTTTATCTCATTTCCTGGGATTCTACTTATGTGATGTTCTTTACTCTTAATTTGTGTGTATATATGTATTTTATGGTTGCTACTTTTTACAAAAAAAGCTAAGTAACCTTTATAACCTGAAGAAACTCTGTTGTCACCTTTGCTGTGTCACATCACAGCCATTTTTTGGAGCCTATTTATACTGTTTAAAATAATATAATTTTCTGAAAAATACTTCATGCTCTTCCACTGCATTTTTGTTACCCAGATGGTGGCATATGGCCATGTATCTTCTTGCTCTTATGCTTGTAAATGCATAAACTATGTATTTGCAGTGGTAAACTTTTTTACCAAGAAAGAAAAGAACATAAGGGTTTCAGTATGTACAGTGTGAGAAGTCCCTTGATTAAGCTTGCAGATTTGGACCCTTACAATAGACAGAGACTATTACACATAATATATTTTAATATAATATATCTATCTATCTATATCTATATATATATATCTTAAAATTATATATATATAACATAAAATAAACAGAGATGAATAGAAACACTCTTTTTGTTAGTAGTTTTATTTTTTAAAAGCTTGACTAATCTATAAAACTTTACTAGAAGATATAGTTGTCGTAATGTTTTACTATTTTGATTAATAAGATTGTTTAATCAATGACATGCTGCAGGGACATGATTTTTTCTCTCTAAAGCAGTCTGAACACTTCAGTCAGCATGTGTCTTCAGGAAGCTTGCGAAGCTCTTTTTTGAACACGTCTTTTTATGTAGATAAGTCTTGAAGCATTTGTGTTGAATGGAAGAACATATTTGTGCAGTTATTTAAACTAAGAGAGGCCCTACGGAGTGATCTTGGCTGGTTAGAGGGCTGGGCAAGTGCCAAGGATGGGGCAGCTGTGGGTGTACATAGACTGGGGAAGGGGAGGCTGCAGAAAGGGATGTGGGAATCCTGGTCAATGGAAAGTTGAACCTGAGTCAGCAGTGCCCTGGCAGCCAGGAGGGCCAACCCTGTCCTGGCGTGTGTCAGGCACAGCATCACCAGCCGGGCAAGGGAGGGGATTGTCCCCCTCTGCTCTGCACTGGGGCGGCCTCACCTCGAGTGCTGGGGGCAGTTTGGGGTGCCACAATGTCAGAAAGATATAAAGCTCTTAGAGAGCATCCAAAGGAGCACCATGAGAATGGTGAAGGTTCGAGAGGGGAAGCCATGTGAGGAATGACTGAGATCAGTTGTCTTGTACAGTCCGGACGAGACCAAGACGAGACCTCATCAAAGTCTACAGCTTTCTCAAAGAGGGAGAAGCAGAGATCTCCTCTGGTGACCAGTGACAGGACTCAAGAGAATGGCATGAATTTGTGTTGGGAGAGGTTTAGATTGGGTATCAGGAAAAGTTTCTTCACCCAGAAGGTGGTTGAATGCTGAACAGGCTCCCCAGAGAAGTGCTCACAGCACCAAGTCTGACAGAGTTCAAGAAGCATCTGGACAATGCTTTCACGCACATCATGTGGGGGTGTCCTGCACAGGGCCAGGAATTGGGCTTGATGGTCCTGGTGGGTCCCTTCCAACTCAGGATGTTCTATGAATCTATGATTCTAAAGTTGTTTGCATGCTTCACTTGGAAAACATGAAGGCCTTACAGTGGTTGTGGTTATGGTATAACTTTTCTTCATTTGTTTCTTATTCAGGAGCAAGAACCTATCTCCATTTTGTCGTATTGCATGATTATCTTGTATCCAGTGCTATTTCATCAGTGCATTGAAAATCCAGAACACCTTCTCCAACAGGCAATAAGCTGTATTGGCAACTAATAATTTTTAACTGCTCTGTGTGACATCACACCTGGTTTTTCATTTAATTTTTCTACTTCTTGCAGGTTAGATTAAAGGATCCTCTTTAGTGTTTCAGTTATTAATCTAATTTCTTATAGTTATTTGAGTAGGGGAATGAACACTTATTTTTTTTCCTTTATGAGCACAGACAAATACAGACATTTTTCTGAATGTGCCAGAAAAAATGTCTTTCTCCTTTTATTCTTGGTAACATTGCTTAGTCTCTAGGACATTTCATCTACACTTGGTTTTTTTCAAAGCCATACTTGTGGCATATTTCCAGTGTGTGGTGCTTTGGGAGATTACCAAGAAAACTTGGTATCAAAATGAAACTTGATCAGACTGCTGTGAAATTCAGAATTTTCCAAGCCTGAAAGAGGGAATTGCATTATGCAAAATACTGGTCCCTAATTTTTGCTGAACCATTGAAACTACATGGAATAAAAGATAGCCTTCAGAAAATATCCTGCTTTCCTTTTTCTGGCAGCTCTTGTTTTTACTCTGTAATTTAATTTTGTCTGGGAGCAGTGGCAAAGGATCTTGCAGGCAGTGTTTGCAAGTTGTGGATTAGGAACTGCCAGTGTAGAAAAGAAGGTTAAAGTTGTTTGCTAAGCAGCAGAATTTGTGAAACTAAGCTTTTATCACTTATTGATTACAGGGGAGGTTGTCTTGGTAAGGGCTGTTACTGCTTTTACCAGTGATCTTACATAAAGGGAGCTTCAAAATTAAGGTCTAGAGTCCTGGAGGTGCTTGTGCACACTCTGAGTTTATGCCATTGTGGAAGAGTTCTAAGGCCAGGCAGAATAAATAATAATTAGCCTTACTCAGTTATTGTTGTTGTTCCAGCCGTCTGCGTAAAAGCTCTTCATGTCCTGAACATGAAAAAACAAGCACAAGAAACCAGTGACTTGCCAAGGTCAAACAGAGTCTGTGGAGAGGTGGAAATAGAATTACTGTCTCCTGCCTCTGTTCTCGTGCTTGGTGTAGTTATGGGCTGTTTGTTGGGTTTTGACAGGTGACATCGTGTCTTGTCTCCCAGTTGTGTCTGTGAAAGCTAGTCAGGAGAAATCAGACTTGCTTAGGTTTTACATCTGCATAACAGAAAGGCATGGTAAAGGAGACTTGAGTGACTGTATTCATCATTAATGTGTTTTGGTTATAGTGAGGAATATTAGTGTGGATACCAGAGAGATGTTGCTCTTACAAAATCTAGACAAATGTGATGGTTAGGGCATGACCAATAGATAAATGTGCCATGTAATAAAATGAAGTGGTGCTGCAGTGTACTGTTGCCATGTCTTTATACTGCAGGAGAAATTATTTTGTGTAGGTACTTATTTTCAAAATTGAAAATATTTCACCACTTTCCAAATCTGCTACCCAGCTCTGTTTTCAGTAGTGAGTGTCAAAATTCGGAAAAGAAAAAGCTTTGTTGAAAGACTGCTGTTATTCTGCATGTGTGTGCTTCTTTTCATGCTCTCTGTTTTGTAGTAGATATACAGCGACGACTAGTAGAATCCTCAGTAATGTAATATCTTCCAGCAGTTTTGGCGATATGGCAGAACTATTTTGGACATGTCTTTTTGTCCAAATATTTTTCTGGCCAAATTTTTTTCTTCTGCTGTTCAGCACTTCTTTGCCAGCATTGAGTATGGGGTGTTGTTGTTTTGGTGTGGTTTGATGGAGTTTTTTTTATTTTGGTTTGGTTATTGGTTGGTTGAGGTTTTGTATGTGTTTTTTTGTTTGTGTGTGGGGGTTTTGTTTGTTTTTTTAATTTTCCTTTTACACTCCAATTTTGTTTTTCATTTACTCTTGCATGGGTGATGTTGCTTTTGGTTTGTTCTGTTTTATGTGTGCATTACAAATTTGTCGTTAATAAGTCATGCAGAGCAGTTAATCAAAATAAGTATTTGGGATCAGGCTTCCTCTTTACAAGTGGCGTGTAGCACACTTGATGCATTGTGACAAACTGTTTCAGCACAGATGATATTGACATGGAATTCTCATCACAATATAAAAGTTTAAGAGATCTTTGTATAAGTTTAAATTTAGAAGAATGGCCTCCTCTATGAATTGTTTCACTGTTGATTATGGAAGTAAATGTGTTTCTTACTTTGTCCGTAAGAGTGATAGAAGAATGTGTTACGTAGAGAGAAAAAACCAGGCAGTTCTCTAGAGCTAAAGTAAATTTTTTGCTCTGAGAGTCACCTGAAGCAGGAAAGGTATGAAAACCTATTCTGATAATCTATTTTAATTAATAATACAGATGTTGGCCAGGCTTGTGTTCAGTTTTGATAATACAGTAAATAAGATTAGTGTTCCCAGTGCTTACATTTAGATAGCAGCACTCTCAAAATACCAAGAAGTGTGTTAAAACAAATGTGAGAACTGTGCCAAAACAAATGTCAGAATTTTTTGGTTTTTTTTTTTTGCAATGGGCAAAATACCTGTATTTCACAACAGTTAGCAGGCAAAACAAAGGAGTCATTATGAAACAATGTTTAAAAAAGCTTTTACTGACTTTTACTCCCAATTAGCTTGTTGAAGTGATAAATCATACTTCAAATGGTAGCAAAGGAAAAGTAGACCAGGCCTTTACAGTCATTTGTGATTGTTAAAGACTGCTAGAAAGTATAGGGCAACTCTCGTTTCTCAATCCCTTGTGCTGTCAGGGTAAGAGTCCTTCTTTCTGACTCGCTGCATCTGTGTGTAGCTTTTGAAACTGCAGCAAACAAAAGGTGACCTCAGAACATGCACTGAAGATACCTTCTAAGAGTTTGAAGCCAGTCCTTATGTGAATGTTCCTTGAATGTAGCCTGAATTTCCATATGGAAATAAAATATATAAGAAGAAAAGCTCTGGGCATATCCCTTGTTTTTCCAATGTTTCTGGTTTCCATGGTTTTTCTGGAAAAAATCTTAACTTCTTTTTTGCTTGTTAAATACTTAGTAAATAATCAGAAAAACGGAACTGACCTTACTGCCTTAGTGTCTCACCACACTGCTGGATGGCACTTAGAGTTAGCAGTACACTGGTCAGGCTTGTCAGTTTGCATACTCATGAAAGTTGTATTGCATCAGGTTAAATTTAAAAGTTTATCTTTTTCAGTTTGACTAGTTCTCTAAAAAAAACCAAAACAAAAGCAACAGACCTATGTTTGCCAGAATGTATTAGGCAGTGATGAATATTATATCTGTAGAGATAAGATGCTTCTTCACTTACTGGAAGTTTTCCTCTGTGCTTCTTCTGCATAGGATTCAAATGCTAGATATCATTGTTGGAAGTACTCAGCAGATTTTACTGGTGGCACTTCTGATATTTTATTTGTTGAGTTCAGTATTCTCCTGCCTAATGGCCCTGATTGTAGATTTTTTTCAGTAATGATATTGCATTTTTTAAGGTAAATACTATTCTGCCATTGTACAAATTACAGTCCGAGCTAATATTTTCTCTTTTTTTGTTTTGATATTAGTTGAAAAACATGTATAGCCACTTCTTGACATTCCTTTCCTCTGATTCCAGTTTAGATCTGGTCAATTCTGCTTCCACTTGTTACATATAAAGCATACTGAAATAACATTGGGTATTGTATTTTGCTTAGTCATTGTCAATTGTGTTCTTTCCTGAATTTTGTGAGCAGCCCTCAATTAGTTTTGCTTCTGGATCTCTTTTTTTTCTTTAATTATTTTTAATAGAGTAGCACACCAGAATACTTTCCCCTTTTTTTTCTCTGAAGGTTCTCTGTAAGCCTGATTCTCTTTGTTCCTAGGCAGTCCATGTTCACTTACGTTTGTCCAGAGCAGTACTTTCAGACTACTTCCCAACAGTGTTGTTCCTTTTTCCCCCTAAATTTTGCTGCTACTAGCTCTGTAAGGCTTGTGGTGTACTTAGAGCATCACCTCCATCATTATCTACAGAGCAGGGAAGTCACTGTAGCTACTTGACTAGTGTGATAATCTAACAACTGTATGTTTTAAATCAAGTCCAAACCCTATTCCTTACTTGTGGAAACTTGAAACTTCATTTTATCAGTGTCTTTGATCACGAGAGGGGATGTCTAATAAACACTTGGCTGTGACTTGTCCCCCCATTAAGAACTGATGAGGATTGGAGAGAAAATAAAATCTAAAGAATTCAAGAACCTGAGATATCTCATGTAACAGAAGACAAAACATTGATACAGAGAGAGAAGAGTAAGACTTAAGTTATATTGGTAAAGCCAAAGAAAGATCCAGTCCTACTGTTGTGAAGGTGGGAAATATATTTTGGG